>KZ452032.1:37551-128986 GCA_002786265.1 Apostasia shenzhenica
CATGAATCGCCCTGCAAAAAAACCCGTATTCATCTCAAATCATTATGATATGTCATTAAATCAGGTCTTCCTAAAGAGTCTATTCTTCTCTACAATTGTCGACTATTACAGGGAGAAACTAGGATTTCTTTTGTTTAATTATAGGTCATTTACATTAAAACGCAATCAAAACGCCCATAATAGATATCAAAATAAAATTATCGATTTAAAAATGCCAATATGTCAATCATTAGGTGTGTAATCAGCAAGTATTATGTTAAAAACCTTCATATAGACAAGTTAAAGTTCAAATTGCATATATTCTCTTCAAATACAATAAAACTAATTGAATACTCCATAATTGCTTGTATTCAGTTAAAATAATTATTATAAAATGAATATACGCTAAATGCTTGTTACTCACTTGGAATTCAATGTAATGCGAAGAATAGCTACAAAAAACATCCTATTCAACTCAACTGTCATTGATATGTCATTAAATCAGTCCCTAAAAAAGCCAACTTCTCTTAATATTAATCAATTTATACTAATAAAAAATGTATAATTGAATGGTATTACATTAAAAATATAATCAAATGTCCCTAATAGATCGGTAATATCATTTTTTTTTTCGACTGAAAATACATCAATAAAAGAAATATTTGGTGTTAATCAGAGTAATAGATTAAAAACCTTCATTATAGACAAGATTAAAGAACACATTGCAAATATGCTTTTCAAATACAATAAAAAACAATTGAAATTACTCTCCAATTGCTTTTATTCAGCTTAAAATAACTTATTATGCACATGAATCGTACACCTAAAAGCTTGTACACCCACTTGAATTCATTGTTAAATGCGAATGAAATAGCTACAAAAAAAAACATCACTATTCAACTCAAATTCATTGATTATGTCATAAATCAGTCTCTAAAAGAGCTAATTTACTTAAATAGATCTGTAATTAAAGTATTTAACATTAAAATGCAATCAAATGTCCCTAATTAGATCCCTCAAATATCAATTTTTCGATTGAAAAACATCCACCCCTTATAGCAAACATTAGTGATGTAATCAAACAAGTATTATGTTAAAAAAACATTCATATAGACTTTAAAGTTAAATTGCATATATATTCTCTTTAAATACAATAAAAACTAATTGAATACTCATACAATTGCTTGTATTCAGTTAAAATAATTTATTATGCAATGAATGGTACACTAAAAGCTTGTACACCACTTGAATTCAATATAATATGATGAATAGTTGTAAAAATATTACTATTCAACTCAACTACATTGATATGTCATAAATCAGTCCCTAAAAGAGTCTATTCTCTTAAAATTGATCGATATACTGAGAAATAAATGTATAATTATAGGTATTTTATTAAAACGCAATCAAATGTCCCTAATAGATCGCTAAATATCAATTTTCAAATTAAATACATCAATATAGCAAATATTAGGTGTGTAATCAGAGTATTATGTTAAAAAACTTTCATATAGATAAGATTAATGTCAAATTGCATATATGCTCTTCAAATGCAATAAATACTAATTTAATACTCACATAATTTCTTGTATTCTATTAAAATAACTTATTATGCAATGAATCGTACTCTAAATGCTTGTACTCCACTTGAATTTAACGTAATTCAATGAATAATTGCAAAAACATCACTATTCAACTCAAATTCATTGATATGTCATAAATCAGTTCCTAAAAGAGCCTATTCTCTTAAAATTGATCGATATACTGAAAAATAGAAGTGTAATTATAGGTATTACATTAAAATGCAATCAAATGTTCCTAATAGATTGTCAAATATCAATTTGTGAATGAAAAACGTTAATGTAGCAAATATTAGGTGTATAATCAGAATATTATGAACCTTCATATAGACAAGATTAAAGTTAATTTGCATATATTCTCTTCAAATACATTAAAAACTAATTGAATACTCACACAATAGCTTGTATTCAGTTAAAATAATTTATTATGCAATGAATCATACTCTAAATGCCTGTACTCCACTTGAATTCAACGTAATGTAATGAATAACCGCAAAAATATCACTATTTAACTCAACTGCATTGATATATCATAAATCAGTCTTTAAAAGAGCATATTCTCTTAATACAACTATTTGATAGTATATCTATATTTTTCAAACAAAAATATACTTCTAAAGACTAATTTGCTAAAAACGAGATATTTGAATTGAACAGTGATAATTATACAATTTTTTGTTGTTATATTAATAAATTTATGCTGAATGAGTGCATTTAGTATCTGATTTGTTATATGTCAAGTTATTTTAACAAAATACTAGTAATTAATTTTATGATTATTTGATGATTGTTTAATATATTTGGATAGAATACCTGCATTTAAGCCTCAATTTCCTACATAATAAGATTTTTTTAACTTAATATTCACAATTATACAACTAATATAATTTATATTGATCTATTTCTTTTGAATAGATAGATTTAAAAATCGATTCGATACATATTAAGGTATTTTAATATAACACCGATAATTATACAACTATGTATTTGTATATTGATGTATATCAATTGAATACACGTATTTAAAAATTGATTTATTATATATCAATGTCTTTGAACTGAATAGTGATAATTATACAACTATTCATTATAATATCGATAAATTTATGCTAAATACATACATTTGTAGAATGCTTCATTATATGTAAAGTTAGTTTAACTGAATACTATCAATCATATGACTATTCGATAATTTTATAATATATTTGAATAAATTACTATATTTAGACATGATTTATTATATATTAGAGCATTTTATTTGAATAGTTACATAACTAGGATTT
The DNA here is from genome assembly GCA_002786265.1 of Apostasia shenzhenica. Classification (NCBI taxonomy): domain Eukaryota; kingdom Viridiplantae; phylum Streptophyta; class Magnoliopsida; order Asparagales; family Orchidaceae; genus Apostasia; species Apostasia shenzhenica. The sequence continues at coordinate 40,394 of KZ452032.1, forward strand.
AGTTAAACTAACTTGATATGTAATGAATCCATCTCTTAATGCTTGTATTCATTTTAAGTTTATCGATGTAACAATAAATAGTTGTATAATTATTATCTTTCAGTTAAAATATATTGATATATAGTATATGAGTCTCTAAAAGTATGTATTCATTTAAAATATATCGATATACTATTAAATAGTTGTAAAATTACTGGTATTTATAAGTTAAAATATATTAGCATTCATTAAAACAATCTCTAAATGCTATTTCAATTAATCGATATAGGAATGAATAATTATATATTATATATCAAGACATTTTAATGTAATACCCTCAATTATATGATTTACATATATTATATCAATATATTTTAATTAAATAAATATTTTTAGAGACTCATTTATGATATATATACGTATGTATTTGAATGGAATAGTATCAATTATATAACTATTCATTCCTTTGTCGATTAATTTAAACTGAATACATGCAAACCAATTTGATACATATTAAGTTATTTTACTTAATACTAAAATTTATATAGCTATTAGGTGATTTTTTAATGTATTTGAGTAGAATACCAATATTTAGACACCAATAAATTACATATCAAGGTATTTTAAGATAATACCCATAATTACACAATTTATATATATTATATCAGTATATTTTAATTGAATACACAAATATAGACACCGATTCAATATATATCAAAATATTTTAACTTATTACCAATAATTATACAATATTTTAATAATATATCGATGTCTACATTTGTGTATTCAGCATAACTTTATCGATATATCAAAAACTAGTTCTATAATTGCTACATTTCAATTCAAATATTAATATTAAATTAGTCTTTTAAACTAAATATTCAGATGAAATCCTTTGATAAACTATCAAATAGTTATAAAATTACTGGTATTAGGTTAAAATACATTGGCATTTAGTAGAACGGTCTCTAAATGCTATTTTAATTAATCGATATAGGAATGAATAATTATATATTATATATCAAGATATTTTAATATAATACCCACAATTATATGATTTACATATATTATATCGATATATTTTAATTTAATAAATATTTTAGAGACTCATTTATGACGTATGTATGTATTTGAATGAAATAATATCAATTATATAACTATTCATTCCTATATTGATTAATTTAAACTAAATACATGCAAATTAATTTGTTATATATTAAGTTATTTTAATATAATACTAAAACATGTATAACTATTAAGTGATTTTTCAATGTATTTGAGTGAAATACCAATATTTAGACACCAATAAATTATATATCAAGGCATTTTAAGGTAATATTTACAATTATACGGCTTATATATTTTATATCAATATATTTTAATTGAATACACAAATATAAATACTAATTCGATTTATATCAAAATATTTTAACTTATCACCAATAATTATATAACTTTTTGATAGTATATAAATGTCTAAATTTATGTATTCAGCATAACTTTCTCGATAAATCAAATAATAGTTCTATAATTACCACATTTTAATTCAAATACATTGATATATGTTAAATTAGTTTTATAAACTGAATATTCAGATAAAATAGTTCTATAAACTATCAAATAGTTATATAATTCTTGGTATTAAGTTAAAATACTTTGATATTTATAGAATTAATATCCAAATATATTTATTTAATTGAAATATATCAATATAATATATAAATATTGTATAATTGTGAGTATAAAATTAAAATATATTTTTTTATAAATAAAATTAAAATACTTTGATATATCATAAAAGGAGGCTTAATTGCTAATATTCTTTTTAAATATGTTAAGTTATTATTGAATAGCATTATAACTGCTAGACTATATTAAAATGACTTAATATATAACGAATCAGTATTTAAATACATATATTAAGTTTAAATTTATTGATGTACCAATGAATAATTATATAATTATTACTAATTAGTTCAAATACATCGATACATAATAAATTATACAACTATTCATTGTGATATCATTGAATTCATGCTGAATACATGAATTTATAGAATGATTTGGTATATATCAAATCATCAACTAAATAAATACTTTTAAGACTGGTTTGATGAATACTATGATATTTTAACTAAAATTAGTATTTATATAATTATTTGATAGTATGCTGAAGTATTTCAACTAAATACACATTTTTTGAGACACATTTACAGCACATCTACGCATTTGAACTGAAGAGTAATAATTATACAACTATTCATTATCATATCGATGAATTTAAGATCAATGCAAGCAATCATAGACTGATTCATTATATATTAAATTAGTTTAATTAGCTAAATACTAATAACTATATGACTATTTTTTCATCAAAAAAAAAACTATTTGATGAAATTTTAATGTATTTCAATATAATCTAACATTTAGACTTAGATGTAGTACATATTAAGCCATTTTATTGTAATGCTCACAATTGCATGACTAGTACATTTGATAGTATATTGATATATATTAGCTGAATACACGTATTTAGAGACTTATTTATTGCATATTTCTATATTTGAATTGAATATTAGAAATTATGCTAGTCGTGTAATTGTGCCATTATGTTATAATGCAATTATGCTAGGCTTGTGCTTGTGTGATTATTATTCATAGAAATTATGAAGCTATTTATTCTTATATCGATGAATTTAAGAGGAATACATATATTTATAAACTGATTTGTTATATATCGAGTTATTTTAATTGAATATTAGAAATTTCATAATTATTAGATGATATTTCAAAGAATTTAAGTTGAATACTAACAATTAGACATCCACGTATCATATATATATATATATATAAAAGAATTTTAATGTAATATTTACAATTACACAACTTATATATATTATATTAACAAATTTCAATTAATTATATAAATATAGATACTGATTTAATATATATATCAAGATATCTCAACTTAATATTAATAAAATTATACTATTGAAAATCCATTTACTAGATACTTTATATTTGAACAAAATAATAGCAATTATACGATTATTCTTTATTATATCGATAAATTTAAGCTGAATATAAATATTTATAAATTTATTTATTATATATCATATTATTTTAATTAAATACTGGCAATTATATTACTGTTCAATGATTTCCAACATATTTAAACTAAATAAAAGCATCTAGTCAATGCTTTTTTACATATATAGACACTTCAACTAATGTCAACAATTACACAACTCATATATATTATATCAATAAATTTCAATAGAATACATACATTTACTTTTCGAATTGGCTCTTACCAAGTATTTTAACTTTATAACGGCAATATAAAGTTATATTTTAGCTTTAATATTTATATTCAATAGTATATCAATATATTTTAATAGAATATACATCCTTTTAAGAACCAATTCATTAAATATAAATTTATTTTAATTAAATAATAGTAATTATAAAATTATTTATTATTATATCAATAAATTTCAAAAAAATACATATATTTAGATATAAATTTGTTATATACAAAGTCATTTTAAATGATACTAATAGTTATAATACTATTCGATAATTTTTTAATATATTTTAATTTCATACTCATAGTTAAACAATATGTATATATTATATTGATGTATTTCAATAAATTAAATATATTTAGAGATTGATTCGATAAATATCAAGGTATTTTAATTAATACTAAGACTTATACAACTATTTAATAATATATCGAAGTATTTTAACTGAATACACGATTTAAATGGCTAATTTAATATATATCAATATATTTGAACTAAATCACGAGAATTATAAAACTATTTTTTGATATATCGATAAATTTATATTGAATACACATATTGTGTCAAGTTATTTTAACTAAATATTAGCAAATATATAACTGTTTGATATTTTTTTAATGTACTTTAATAGAATATTATAATTTATCACATATCTGAGCTTTTCAACTAACACTCACAATTACAAAATTTATATGGGCTTTATATCGATGTATTTCACCTGAATGCATACATTTAGAGACCAATTCGATACATATCAAGATATTTTAATTTAATACTAATAATTATATCATTATTTGATAGTATATTAATATATTTCAATAAAAAAATATGCTTTTAGAGATTGCTTAGCTACAAATAAGATATTTGAATTGAACATCAGTAATTATACAACTATTTATTGCTGTATTAAAAAATTTAAGCTAAATATATGTATTTATAAAATAATTTATTACATATCAAGTTATTTTAACAGAATACTAGCAATTGTATAACTATTAAATAATTTTTTAATATATTTGAATAAAATACCTATATTTATACATTGATTTCTTACATAACAAATTTTTTTAATTTAATATTCACAATTTCACTATTAATATAAGTTATATTGATCTATTTCTTTTGAATAGACATATTTAGAAATTAATTCGATACATATCAAAATATTTTAACATAACACTACTAATTATTTAATTATATGATCGTATTTCGATGTATTTTAAATTGAATATATACTTTTAGAAACTGAAATATTACATATCAATGTCTTTGAAGTGAATAGAAATAATTATACAATTATTTATTATAATATTAATAAATTTATGCTAAATACATGTATTTACAGAATAATTCATTACATATAAAATTAGTTTAACTGAACCCTAGTAATTATATAACTATTCGATAATTTTACAATTTATTTGAAAAACCTATTCAATATATATTCGAGCATTTTAAGGTAATACACAAAATTACACAATTTATATTTATTGCATTAATATGTTTCAACTAAATAAATACATTTAGAGACTAATTTGATAAATACTAATATATTTTAACTTAATATTAGTAATTATATAACTATTTGATAATATATCGATATATTTCAATTGAATACATGCCTTTAGGCCCTGTTTGGTGCGAAGACTAAATCAGGACCAAAATGATACTAATTTAAAAAACAACAATAATAATAAATAAATTTTTTTAATTATTCTACATAAATTTTAATATAAAAAAATATTATTTTACTTTACATACTCAATAAATTTTAATAAAAATATATACTTTATTTCACATCCTAGACTAAAGTATTCGAATCGAGTATTTAGGTCTAGAATGTAAAATAAATTTAATTTTTTTATTGAAAATTATTGAGTATGTGAAGTAAAATAATATTTTTTTATATTAGAATTTGTGTAGAATGATTAAGAAATTTTATTTATTATTATTATTATTTTTTTTAAAATTAGTATCATGTTGGTCCTGATTTAGTCCTCGCGCCAAAGCCTTAGAGATTATAAAAGCTGATATTTTTCTGGCATCAGTGTTACTCCCCAATAAATCAGAATATTCAGCGTAAAAAATTTCAATAGTATTAGTCCATTGACGGGGATCAAGTATAGTAGTTATTAAATATAAAAGTAGAATTTTTTTCTAATATTTCTTAAATTTTAGTTTCATGCCAGCAATAAAAATAAAATTAGATCTCATCTAAATTCTAAATTTTTTTAAAATATTTGAAAAATATAAGGCAAAAAATAAGCGAAGTCGAATAATAGCAACTGAAAAAACTACCGAGTCATGAAATCAATAGTACAATTTCGTAGAAAAATTTAAAGATAATAGTTTAAAAGAAGAAGAGCAGTACTCCAAAAAAATCTTTGTAATTACAAAAAATATTTATTTTTTGTAATGCGAAATACTTGTATGAACTATAATTATTTTATTGTAAAATTTTTCATTAATATTAATAATATTTTTTAGATTTTTTTATGTTAATTTTTTTAGAAATATTTAAAAATATAAAAATTATTTTTTATAAAATACACAGAAATATAAAAATTTTAATTAATTATACTCCGACTGACCCGACCTAACCCAAATACATAGATCTAAACCGGACTCGAACTGGTTCCAAATTAGGCCAATCAGTTCCTGATCGATCCGAATTAGAACCGAACCGGATTTAAACCGATCCGGTTCAATCGAGTTAGTATTAGACCACCTGGACATCTAAGTTAATTCCTAAAAGCATGGTATTAGGGCTTAATTTAGGTCACATGGAAGTGATTCATTTCAAGTTAGGCTCCAATTTGTCAGGTTTAAAGCCTTGTGGCCTTATTTGGTGCAATCACTAAAACTAGGTTCAAAATGGTATAAATTTTAAAAAAAATAATAATAAATTTTATTATATTTTACACAAATTTTAATATAAAAAATATTATTTTATTTTACATACTTAATTATTTTTAATGTAACTCTAAATTTTATTTTCTATGTTAAAATAAAGTATTTGATTATAATAAAAATTTATGTATTATTATTTTTTAAATTATTGACATTTTAGTTTAATTTTAGCCATCGCGCCCGCCAGGCGCCAGACACAGCAAATGAGCAATAGCGTTAAAACGTGGAGGTTGATTTATAAATAGCGTTAAAACGTGGGATGCCATATGTAATTAATTTTACATATTAATTACGGACGTTGGCAAGCACTAGGAGGTTGATTTGTAATAGCGTTAAAATGTGGGATCCCATATGTAAATGTACCATAAAAGTCAGCCGAACCAAGCCCTAGCGGCTAGAATCCGTCCCTTCTTCCCTTGCTGCCCCGCGCATGCTACTCGCACGACGGACTTCCCGGCTTGAGGCTCTAGCCTACACCACTTACAGGATATTCTCTCGCCACCACTCAACGCCGCGCACAGCTAGGCCACTTCCGACCGCCTCTACGACGTACGTATGGAGGCTTGAGGCTCTAATAGGGTTTAGAACTTCATTCCCTCTTAATGTAGTACTGGATTTTCTGATCTTCCCTGCTATAGTGCTGAATTTCCTGTTTTTTTTTTGTTATTTTTCATACTTATTGGACATCGTGCATTGTCTTTATATTTTGTGCTTTGCTAGAGTTTAAATCAAATCTGATTTCTGTTTGTTTTTCTGGTCTTAAGCGGGGCCTTAAAACTCTGTAGTTGTAAATCAAAAAAAAAAAAAACTCTGTAGCTGATGTTGGTTTAGATTTTTGAATCATATTTTGCGCTTTTTAGTTGTTAAGCATGCCTACTTTGATATTAATGTTGATGCAGAATAAAGATGCAAATAGATCTAAGAGATTTTAAAATAATGATTGAATGTAATTAAGTAATGATCGAGACGTGATATGGAATAGAAACCCCTAAAATCCTATTGGATTGATGACACTTTTGCTTTTCTTTTTAGATAATGCATGTTCAGAGACCTACAAAATCGTGGAAATAAAGAATGAGAAGAGTTAGGATTACCACTTAATTCAATCCAACAGTAATATTCACTCTCATTAGTATTCATATCCACTCATTAAGAAATCAAACAAAATTGCTGAACAATATGAATCATCCAAACAAGCATGGGGGAATTCAGTGGTTTATTATACCTTGATTAGAAGAACACGTAGCACAAACAAGGAAGTAGGACACCCTTATTCTAGGATACGAATATGGAGTGACATTATTGAATGATGGATGGTGAGCCTGCGATGACTTATAATTCCTTCTTATGTCATTTTTTTTAATGAAATGGCTTATGGTGAACTTTCGCCTTGTTTAGGTTGTATATTGTTTTTGTCTTTTGTGTGTTGGACTACTAATGCTTGGTTGCCTTCACTATTCTGTAGCTCCTTTGAAAGTTGTAACAAATGGCTTTTGTTTCAAAAATCAGAGTTCTTCTGAAAAATCTCTTTCTGCTGGCCCATCAATTTCCCATGCAATGTGCTGCATGTTGCCATCAAAACCCTTTCCAAAATTCAATAGGTAGACCAGGAAATTACTTCCAAAATTTAATGGGAATGTTATCTTTCATGTAATAAGTTCCTTTTTGTCTAACACGATTGAAATCTGATTCAAAAGCAAATCGAATCATGAGGACATTCAATCCCAAGAATTGGAACCCCCTCTCCCATCTCTAGATGGGCCCCAAAAAACCCATCTTAATCCCATCCCTTCAATATCATCTCAAGGGCCATCATCTCCAAACTCTCATAAAGCTTCACTCTCTCCAAATGTCTAATAATCAAATTAGTAATTTATCATTTATTTTAATACATAATTTTTACTTGTTTTCAATAATTATCTTCATGCACAATAAATTTATTATTTTTATATTATTCATTTATATTTAATAAAATATATTATTTATATTTTTATTATGTATAAATTATTAAAAATATTACACTAAAAATAACATAATATGGAAATAATTTTTATAGAAATTATAGTGCATTGAATGTAATTATTAAATATGAATGAGATTAAATAAAATAACATATTTACTGTAGTACTAAGTTGTTGTTGTTATTATTATTATTATTATTATTATTAAATATAGGACACAAATGTAAGAGGCTACAAATTTGAAATGTAATTAAAATTTTTACAGGGGTGTAAAAGTAAAGCGTGTCGTTGTCTTCTTCGTTTAATTGTTGCAGTTGGTAGGTAATCCGCCTTCGGCTCCCTAGTTACCCTCCGGTCGCTCTCTTGTGGCCGAAGCTTGCTACTCCCGCTCATAAGGCCGGGGCTTCTCGCACATCCACCTCGTATCTGCTGCGCCACCCTCTGCCGGTTTTTCCCCTCTCCGATGGCTGGCTTCCTCTCCGGCGTCCGTAGCCTCTACTTGTCTGTCTACAACTGGTCCGTCTTCTTCGGATGGTACTCTCTTCACTTCGTTCCTCCAAAACCCTAAATCCGCTTTCCCCTCACTTTCATTCCCCTCTTTCGATCCGTTCGCAGGTTGCAGGTTTTGTACCTCGCATTCAGGACGCTCAAAGAATCTGGTCACGAGAGGGTGTATGATGCGGTGGAGAGGCCTCTTCAGCTCGCGCAAACCGCTGCCGCATTGGAGGTCCGCAGCATCTTGCTTTGCTGGTTTGGTTTATTTTATTCTGCAATCATTCGGATTTAATTTGAGTTGCTTTTTTATTATCAGATATTGCACGGCCTTGTAGGTAAGGACGAGCGATCTTTGTACTCATAAAAATTTCATCTTAGATTTAATATTTAAATCGGAGAAGTAAAATTTTCTAGCTTATTGGAAGGTTTGGTGAGATCTCCAATTTCAGCCACCCTGCCGCAGATTGGATCAAGGTTGTTTGTTACTTGGGGCATATTGTGGAGTTTTCCGGAGGTATTGATGTGTCTTTGAGATTTAATCCTTTTACGTTAACTATATCAGCTGGGAGACTTTTTAATCTTTGGGTCCACCTGCAGACCAGGACGGATGTTCTTGTTAGTTCTCTGGTTATTAGCTGGTCTATAACAGAGGTATGAACCAATCCTCTTTTATTTAAATCATATGTGTTTATCTTAGCCTGTTTGGAATTGGGGTAAGGTCAGTTAACCTTGGGCATATTAACCCCATTAATATGTTACCTCCCCTTGGGCAAGATAGGAGATTTTTATCAGAATTGTGTTTGGTTGCTAACTTGTGTTAATCAGGGGTAAGAGTGAGCGACCGGTACTTCCTGAGCTTTCCTGTAGGAGGGAGGCAGGAGGTAAGAGTTAGCGGGGTTAGAACTGGGTTGCAGGGACAGGTACCTCGGGTTATCTACATCCTCTTTGAAAGCGTTTGGTGGGTTTACCCCAGGTTTACCCTCAAAACAAGCAGCCTTTTAAGATTTTTATTTATAGTCTTATGTGTTTATTACAACTATAGATCGTAGATAGTTGTTTGGACAAATAAATGATAGTTCAACTGCATTTACCTTCAACTTTCCATAGTTGTTGAATTGTTAAAAGGATTTTACATAATGGAATAGAGAACCTTTTCCATTTCTCCTTTGAAGTTTTGAGTGAAATAGTTTAGGACTCATTTTGAAATAATATTACAGTTATTTTTTTTTTAATTTATATTCAAGTTATTTTGGTTTAACTGTAGTCTAAAGTTTTTTTCCCAAGATCATTTAAATGCATAAAATTTAAAATCAGTTTACTTTTAAACAAGTTAACAAACATGATAAGTTGGATTGGGGCAAGCACCATATTTGGTCCTTGACAGCCTTGTATGAGGGTACGGTCCTTACTCTATTGTCTCCTTGTCCAGGCTGTTATGCAGTGAGGTGCGTTCTATAGCATTAAAGTGAGCTTAATTTTTATACTTATATCTGAAAGCATTGAACTTGTCAATGATAATATGTATTATGATTTTATCAAAAAAATGGGAATATGTATTATGATTATCAAATATATATAATCATAAAAAAATGTTCTTAACGTGTCAGGCTGAGATAAAACTGGTGACCCTTTCATTTGATTAGATTCTTGATGTTGCTTCAAACTTAATTTCCAGTGGCTAAAAATTTTAAGAATGACGGAGCAAAATTGTTTGAAGAAAACATAATACTATGATTTATGAGCTGAAATTTAATCCTGTAGCAAGATGGAATAATTGTGCCATTTGCGAAGCCAAGAACTCTTGTAAATGTATGAGGCATCGAGTTGGTCTTATGAAAATTTAAAGAATAGGATTGGGTAGAATTTTGCCACTGTGTTGTACCATAAAAAAACCTAGCATTGAAATGTGATGCGGATTCGGTATGAAGTTTAATGGGTTTTCATAATTATAGAAGCTAATACTTGAACTCTTTGATCATCGTCTGTTTTCAGATAATCAGGTACTCTTTCTTTGGCATGAAGGAGGCATTTGGTACTTCACCTTCTTGGCTCTTATGGCTAAGGTAAATATCAACATCGATTTATATTTGCCATTTTCTTGTGAGTAGGGGTGACAAATGATCCTAGTTCAAGTCAGAGCAAGATATGGCTCAAGCTCGGCTTGTTGATTAACAAATCAACTCAAGCTCGGCTTGTTGATTAACAAATCAGCTCAAGCTTAGATCGTTTTGTTCGAATGTTTTGTGTTTGAGCTGGCTTGGCTTGACAATAGTTGATTCTAAACTGACTTGAATTTTTAATTAAGCCTCCGCTAGACAACTATCAATTTCAAGCTCGAAAGCCCCCTTCCTAAAAGAAATGAGAGTTATTTTGGGCTAAAGAATTTAAGTACCTTCATTGATGTTCAAACTTGGGTAAACCATACCCACATACTTGCCTAACATTTATCCCAACCAACGGATCGCACATACTCTTATGAAAATATTAAATAATAATATTATATATATAAATTATACCATTTATGCTTTTAAAATAAAAATCAAGTCAAGTTCAATCCAAATCATTCTGATCTTCCCATAGATAGATTGAACTATGCTCAATTAACTTACGAGCTAAAAATGTGGCTTGTGGCTTGGCTCAAGGAACTCAACTCGAGCTTGACTCAAGCTAAATATTAATATGTACATCAAGCTTTATCAACTTTTGTGCCAAACTGTCACCCCTAGTCGTAAGTCATTAGTATTCATTTCATGATCAAACTTTGTGCAGGTATAGCACATTTTTAATATTGTATCCTACGGGAATTGCTAGTGAGGTTGGCCTGATATATATCGCTCTGCCATACTTAAAGGTATATTCTGGTGACGCTATATTATTGTCATTTAATTCGTTATTAAATACTTGTCTATTTTCCTGCTAGATCCCCTCCCCCCTTCTCTTGTTATTCTTCTGTTCCTAATCTTAGTCCAACTCATTGATATCATACATGTGTCATGTTGTAATTTTGTTCATATTTTTTCATCATTACTTCATAAATTCAGTGCAATCAACCATAAATTATAGTGATAATTGATTACTAATTCTTAGCACAAGTAAAACAACAAACAAAACCTCCAAAGATAATCCGTATAGGGTTGATTTATTTAGTCTTTTTGTGAATGATTTTTTCTTGATTCGTTCATAATAGAATTTTGAAAACCTCTAACTGAAGTTAACTGAGTTTTTTTTGTCACTCTTAAAATTTGTCAGTATTCTATACTTATTAAGCATTGTATGTCTAATATGTAATATTTTCTTGGATCTTTTACATACATACCACACAAATTTTAGCATATTAGATCATATATACTCTCTTTACAAAAAAAAATTTATAAAAGGAGTGAGTATAACGTGATGTGCTTTGTATCCGCATATAAATGGCCTTATTCTCTTTTATTTGACTTATGATGTAATTCTCTGCATTTCTGTTTTTTAATATATTCTCTGAGTTTAATTGCATAAAATATATTTGGCAATTTTCTATTTTTCATACCAGTAATGTCATTTAATCGTGCCCTTTTCTTGATGACTGCGATGGTAGGCATCTGAAAAGTACTGCATCAGAATGCCCAACAAGTGGAACTTCTCTTTTGACTATTTCTATGCAGCTATTATGGTTCTTGGTATTTATCTGCCAGGTATCTTTCTCTCTCTCTCTCTCTCTCCGCATAAGAAGAGACATTTTTTCGCCTGTTTGGTTGTGTTTATAATTGCTCCAAAGGGAAGAAATGTAGGTAATTCAGTAAATGCATTCGATTTGTTAGGTTCTTGTTTATAGTTTTTCTGGGATAGTTACATTTCTAGCTCTTGAAAATTAGTAATTTACATATTTAATATTGAAAAATTAGTTTTATTCTTGGGCTACAAACTTCAAAATAGTAAGTACGGATGATTTTTTGTTAATATTCAGTTGCAGTAGTTAGCGAATTAGCATTTTAGTTATCATTTTTTTGATACTTAAAAATCTATTTTTGCTCCACCTTCACTTAAAAAACTTCCTAATATTACAGATGGACCATTTTAGTTAACACTTCTGTGCACTTTTCAGAGATGTCACAAGATTTTTTTGTGGATGCATGTTAACTAAATAGACGTTTTATTCAATATTATTTTGATATTATGTTATATTATCTAGAGAAAATATTTGTTTGGTTTGATGACATATGCAGATAATCTTCAAAAAATTATGAAATCGTCACTTTAGAAATGATATCTAGATGACATAACATAACGTCAAGATAGTATTGAACTCAACTCCCCCTAAAGTGATTCTATGTAATCTTTGCAAGTTTTAATGGCCGGATAAATACAGACTTCTGAGTGTCAATTATGAAAATCGCTAATTTTTAAGTGCTAGGTATGTAAATCTCCCTATTTAGCATATGCTTTCAGGAAATTTTTTTGAGTTAATATTGTTTATTAGTTTATTTTGTAAAATAAATCTTAACTACATGTTAAATCCTGGATGTCAGTAAAATTATTATCCAATGATTACCCTACAGCCTTTCATTACTATTTTTTTTTTTAACTTTGTGTTAGAGATAATTAAGGGTTCACTTAGGCTACATGTGACATTAATATTATGTCAAGTCTTTGGATACCGACTTACAAACTTAAATTAACATATTATAGTACATAAATAATTTTATATTCTTACACAGCAAATTCAGTTCGAGCCAATTATATTTATCAAAATGAACACAAACCGTTTTCAAAAAAACTGATTTGTAAATTTGCCACAAGCTCATGAGATCTATGCTGAATTTTTATTTATGATGACATTATATTGCAAATCAAATTAACCTTTTTTTTTTGAAACTCTATTGTTGGCTGGGCGTTGACCTGTGAAAGGGTGAATGAATTTACTGTATTGGTTGCAGGTGGCCCACATATGTATACTTATATGCTCGGGCAGCGAAAGAAAGCTCTTTCAAAGGTAAAGAAGGCATAGACTGCATATTATGGAGTCATTATCGAACTTGAATATGTCTACAGTACTGTGAAATCGTTTATGTGCCACTACTTACTCTGATTCTTCTGGGAATTCTTGTTTTGTGATTTACTGTTTGATAGGATTTTTAAGTTAAGCTCTATCATGTTAATTATTATTATTATTATTATTATCTATTTATTGAACAAGAAGCCATTTCTTGGATAGAAATTGGTAATAGAAACACAATGATAAGTTGGTAGTGGATGAGTTTACATTCGAACAACATCCTACGAACCAATTTGTACATTTAGCACATAATTATCCTTTTCTTTCCCAAAATAAATGAAAATTTCTAAAAAATCATGGGTTCACTAATAGGTACCCAATTGAAAAAACGTTTAAAAATTATTTTAAAATTAGCATAATATACTTGAGACAAAATTACTGTTATTTCATTCAAAATGTTGGAAGTTCCATTTGCAGTGAAAATGTCATCTCAGAACCCAGTAATTTACCCCCCTTTCTGTTCATTAGATTCATCATATTGGTCAATTAGAGTTCTCTCTTTTATATAAAGTTCAGGTTATAATCAACATCTAATAAGGCTAGGTAGATACAAGTTGAATATTAAAATCAAATTATATTCTAGAGCTATTTAACTAATGGTCAAGAACAAATGTTTTGACATAAAACAAAACATGGATTGGTCAAGAACATTATTCTTTAGAGAAATAAAGAGGACGACTGCAATTCCTTCATCAATAGTGGCCAGCAGATCAACAGCAAAATTGACCCAGATCTACGATTTAATACCCGAGCTAACTCTACTCTAACCTGAATTTACACCTGCACCAAATATAGACTTATGATTCCGTCTCCTGAAGATATTGGTTTCAAGTTTGTACAACAAGCTCATACCTATAACCTAGCCTGCACACGTAAATTTAAGAAAGGAAAAATTAATGAAAACTATGGGTGGGCTTGTACAGATATAATCAAAGTGTATGATCTCAAGTAGATTTTAGAAGTCAGATCTACTATCAGAGGTTGGCAGGCCTTTAAGAACATCCCTGAGTGCGAAATAATGGCTTTCGCATTTATGATCTGAAATCAAGTTACTAGAGAGTAGTATCCTGTTGAAGTGTTCTCCTGGGTTCCTCTTCCAGAGTGTGTAGTATTCTCTGCTCTTCATACTGCTTTTTCTGTCTGTGCGGGATTCATCGATCTCTCTTTTGAGGAAATATTGGCTCCCTGGCAAGAAAAGCTCATTCGACATTTGATGATTCTGCTTAGCAGTGGCAGCAGTATTGACATGTAATTTATCATGTTCAAGATCTTTTCTCAGTGGAATGTCTACAAAAAAAAAAAAAAGAAATAAAGGAATTAGAATTGCAGTCTTTTTCACATGAATGAGATCAGATTTTTGTTTGAATATAGCATATGGATGTTGAACTATTCTGATAAGAAAATGTCAAATATTTGAAACTTGGGATACAGGCAAAGCGTAAAATTGAAGAGTGCAAAATGATAACTCGAGCCTGTAAGTATTTGACTATTAAGTCTGATGCACTGGATATATCACTCAGATATAAAATGACAAATCTAGCAGCTAGGAAAAGTTTATTTATAAAACCTGACTCCAAGATAGAAATGGATATTTTGGATTCAAGAAAGGTTTACAGGTCACTATAAGTCTAAAAGGCAACAAATTTATTGCCAAAGGCTTATTGGTCACTGTGAAATTGCAGTTGATTATGTTCAAAGCTAAGTAATAATCACAATCTTGTAATAAATTACATATAGGCAGGTAACATCTCTATCTAATATTATAAATTATTTATGGGTCATAACTTATAATCTTAAGTTTTTAAATCATATAATTACAATATATTTAACATAGCATAAAAGCCTTAGATCTCAAGCTCAAGCCTCAATGTGACCAAAATGTCCAAAACCTGCTCAAACATGAAAAAAATTCATTAATTGCAGTTATACCCTAATATGAATAGACATTTAGTAATATGTATCCACAGTTCATAGATCAAAAAGAATGTAAAGGCATAAGATCATCTCTCTGTCTTACCCAACGAACTTGATCTTTTCATAAACTTAGCATATTCCGCAAGCTTTCGCGCCACATCTTGAACAGAAGAGACAACCTGCTTAGCATTTGCGACCAGTTCCACAAAGCCTTTCCAGTCCTCCTTCTCTAAAACAGCCATCCTGCAGTAAAACATTGATTGAATAGCTTGAATGCACAAGCCACAATGTGCTGGGAGGAGCTAGCATTTCCAAAAGACATCAAACCTCACATGTTCATCTTTAAAGATTTTTGGATTCAATTTTTTAAGGAAAAGAAATCTACCATAGCACTCAAGAGTGTACATACATTCATCTATATGGCTTGAACACCAATAAATTAGATTTGTGATTTCATAATCAAAAACAACAATAAGACCTAACTAGCTACAAGTTCTTGATATGCCATTTTTTTTTTTGAAAAGTGATATGCCATTTCAATCATACTAAATGATTTCATAACAAAATTTCAATTTGAAAGTACATGATCTAAAGGATATGGAGAAAAAGTGCCAAGTAAAGAAAAAAGAGTGTAGTGCAAAGTAGAGAAGAAGCGAAAAGCGAGGGGGGGTGAGAGGGAGAGAGAGAAGAGGAGAGGAGGAAGAAAAGAGATTTAAGAGGGAATTTTTATTCCATTCATCCAAAGCTTCTAATACAAAGTGTGGGGTTACTTATAGAGTTCCAACCCACTAACTGGAGAAAATAAATTAAGTCAAATAAAAAAAACAATTACTACTAATAATCAAGATAAATACTAAATTCCACTAGTAAAATATTTAAAATCTGACAAACTACTAGCCCATTAAAATCTAACAATTGGAAAGTTCAAAGGAGGTGCAGTCTCTCTCATTTATGTCAAATCTTCATTGCTTTTAATTATACAATTTTTCAATCAAAATTAGAAGAACCAAAATAAGAGACAACTGATAACAGTAAGAAAATTGACGTATATGTAAATCCTCAATTAAACTAATGTTTTTATCCTAATATATTTTTATCCTTCCCAATTGTAATATCTTAATAATAGTCTCCTCATTCAATTTCTTTGTCAATCTCAATCAAAACTTCTTATTCTTCTTCTTGTTCTTTTTCAAAATAAAGGATATTTGCAAAGTTTAAGAATTTGAAGAAATGATGCAAAGTAAAAAGAAAAGAGAGGGGGAACGAAAGATGGAAGGAAAAAGAGACAGAAAGACAGTGGGGTAGAGGGAAATCGAAAAAGTAAGAAGAAGAGAGGTTTTGGGTAGGGGGAGAATTTTATCTAATTCATCAAAAGCTGCTAATTACAAAGTTCAGGATTATTTAAAAATTTTCAAATAAAAAACTAGACAATAAATACAAAAAACAAAAGAAAATAATTACTACAACAACAACAAAGCCTTGATCCCACTAGGTGGGGTCGGCTACATGAATCCTTTGTTTCCATTGTGCTCTATCAGTTACCAAATTCTTATCTAAGTCTAAGTAACTAAGATCACTTCTTATAGTTTCTTGTCATGTCTTCTTTGGTCTTCCTCTTCCTCTTTGTACATGGGCAAAATCCAATAACTCAATTTAGTAACACCAACTTTCTTTCTGATATACTTATTTCTCATTCTATCCTTTCGTGTATATCTACACATCCACCTTACCATCCTCATTTCTGCAACATTTATTTTATTTGTATGTTTCCTCCTTACAGGCCAGCATTCAACATCATATATCATCGCTGGTCTTACTACAGTTTTATAAAATTTACCCTTAATTCTGGATGAGATTTTTACTACTAATAACAAAAATACCAACACACTCTCTCTAATTTTTGAAATCCAGGAACTAATAATGATAAAGACAAACATTAAATCCCTGTATTAAAATATTTAAAATCAAACAAATTATCAACCATTTTAATAAAAAATAATGAAATTCTTCTTTTGGGTTATTAAGATCTGCACTAGTGAGTACAGAACTAAGAATATTTCCCACTTGAAATTTACAACTGGTAAATAAATAAGGAATTTGTACACATTCCACACAAACTTTCTATATTACACCACACATTCACAAAAAATAACCAACATAGTGTAAATTTTATGAAGATAGCACATGTGGTGTAATATAGAAAGATTTGTGTGGCATGCATGTAAATGTCCCAACAAATAAACATATTTCAAGACACCAAATGTTCTCTAAATGCACAAACGTATTTTTCTCTAAAATATTACCAGGTAAATTTACAACTACTTGACTTGCAAGCAAGTTAACCACAATTGCTAGTTTGCTACAACAATAAAAAAGGCACTTAATAGTTTTCCCATACTCACCAATCAATTTCAAGAATCTCATTCCGCAACCTTGCTAGTGAAGCTACACTTAACCTTGGAATTACATCATCCTGTCATATATTAGGACAGGACGAGTTTAACGGCTTTGAATAAGAAAAATATAATATGAAGAAGAAGAAGAAAAAGAAGACAAAGATGGAAAGACATTTTTTTGGAATAGCAAGTGAAGTTCATCTCAACCTGCAATACAATAGTGGAGACATAGCTAACACAGCTTTCAGCTAGCTCTCTTGATACACAAGGCAGAGTACCAAATCCAACTGCGGAGATAATATCAGGACTAAAACCAAGTTCTTTTGCTGATCTTCTTCGTAGCATGATAGCAAGCAATGCAGCAGCTGCACCACCAAGGGAATGGCCAACCAGTCTTAACCTAAACCCCTGTCCATGTGTTAGGCTTGCAAATATAGCAAATTTAGGTATAAGAATACACACGAACAAGTGATGTAAAACAAGAAGATAAAGTAAGAGAGATAGAAGAAGGCGAAAAAGATGAATAAGAGAGAAAGACGTATGATTTTATGAGCTGATCATTTTTATTCAGTTAATCAAAGTTACAGATCACTAACCAAGAGGGGTGGGCAATTTATTAGAAAATCTGATATTCTCCTAAAAATAAAGAACAAGTAAATCAAATCTTGTTACAAAATTGGAAAAGACAGAAAAATCAAAGATAACAAGATAATCTCCATCAGAAACACTACAAAAATAATACAACAGAACAGAAGCAAAGAGTACTGTGTCCATTGAAGGCATCAATGAAATACTCACTTTATGTTTCTCTAAAAGTCTTCTAATAGTTTCCATCTCATGGTGCAAAAACCAACGAGCAGCCTCAGCAGTTCCAAAATGAGTGGAGAAGCCTTCAAATGACATGTTTTGATCACTTGATGAGACAACATTGGTGATGAGGTCATAGACGGTGTGAGTTCCACGGATTCCAAAAATTACTAGTTTATTTCGGGTATCTAATCCAATATAGTATCCTGGGCGAAGTAAGCTAGAATCTTTCACAAACTTTACAATGTTCCTCTCTCGAAGCAATGTGTACCTTGCAATGCTTGAGGGGCTATCTTTGTAGCATCCCCTAGCTAGCTCATTGTGGTATATGAGTTCTTGAACCTGAGTTAATCAAGAGAAGACAGATCGCACATAACCTTATTCTGCTCTTCAGGAACTATCAGATACAATATCTAATCTCTGCAATGGGAAAATGCTGGAGAATTACCATAGAATCTGAGGTAATCTGGACACCATTGAAATCCTCAACCTTTGCTGCTGATGTTTGACTGAGATAGATCAGGTATAAACCAAGAGTAAGCTCGCTAAGGCTCCAGTCTTGGATGCCAGTTCTACTCACTTGGAGATCTGTAAGTATTTCTGAGAGAGATCTTGTGCTTGGTGGTATCATCGGCTGTTCGCCACTTGCTGTAGTATGAAATTTCAGTTACTAGTGGAAGAAAGATTTTTATCTTACAGGACAGATATCTATGGTCTTTTATGCTTTCAAGATATGTGATTCTAAGAATGAGGCTATATACATATTTGATTTGCTCAACATGGGTTCATAGCTATAGCTATTTTCATAGTTCATGCACATCAATTAGTCCGTTTAAATTCCTATGATTGCCAGGCTTCGAAAAGTTTGAGTTAGTTTAGATTCAAATGATGATAGACGAAGAATACGCAACTACTAATACCCTGTTATTCAACCACTGGGTAAAGACAGATCTATCAAACTAAATTCAAGAAAATAAAACAAATGCAACGAACTGCTTAAAAATGAAGATAGTGCGAACAATGACAAATTGACAGGTTCAAAGAAGGTAAAAGCTCGAGTTGAGGTACAACCTGCGATGGATACCCTCTTGTAAAGCTGCAATGCCGGTTCCAAAGCTCGCGATAGCCAGGCTAGCTCGACCTTCCACTTCTTCCCACTTGAATCGTCGTCATCAGAGTGGCCTCCAACAAGCTCAGGATGGCACGTACCGGGCTTCAGTTGTCCGCCTTCGTTGTTACGCGAAGCAAGAATCCCTAGCCTCTCCTCCTCCCCTTGAGACTCCTGCGAAAGGCATCGATTAAGGAGGCCAGCAAGGAGCTGGCCATATGCGCCTCGTCTGCCATCAAGTCTCAGGCTGTAATCTGCGTGATAAAGCAAGCTGTTTGTAATTAATTTGCTGATTTGATTCACAGCCAGAGGGATCCTACTTGAACATCATACAGATAATCTAATCAAGAAGGCTAGAGAGAGATGCTCACTGAAGCGAAGAAGGAACTGCTTTGCCATTGCTGGTGATGGTGAAGAGGAAGAAGGCAGTGAGAAAGGCGGCGAGGAGCTTCCGCTGTACAAGAACAAGAACCAGCCCGCGCGCTGAAGCACACCGTCGTGCGGGAAATTGTCGGGCGAGTTCAAGCTCATACCATAAATTACTTGATTTTGGAATATAACAATCGGCCATATTTCTTTTTTGAGAGAATTATATAGATACCTCTTAAATCATCTTGAATTACATATTAAATTTTAAATTTTTTAATTTTACAACTTAACCCTTAAGTCATCCAAAAATAACATATTTAGGTCTTCCTCAAAATTTTTAAAGAATATTTTTTGCTGATTTATAATTATTTAAATGCTTATTATCAATAATATGTATATACAAATATTATAAATATGTTTGCAAATACATGTATTCTACTAGTTTTTATTTTCGGATGATTTAGGGGGTTAAGTTGTAAAATTAAAAAATAAAGAATTTAATACGTAATTCAAGATGATTTAAGGAGTATGTATGTAAATGCCTCTTCTTTTTTCGACATAAAAATTCACCATATTTCTTGAAACCTTGATTTTTTTTATAGTTATAAAAATAATTAATAGTTTCAAAAAATTAATAATGAATTTTAGATTCTAACAAAACTATCATAATTTTATGCTTCATAATTTTCAATTAAAATTCAGCAATTTACCTATATCACACTTAAAAATCCTCTACATTATGCATTAAACACCAAACTCTCTATTTACACTTAAAGCTCTCAAAATCATACAAATATTATTTATTATATTACTAAAACTTTTTATTTACATTTGGGTAAATTACGCTCAGATCCCTGAGTTTAACGCTTAATATTGCGCAGCTTTACGTTTTTAAAATTATAACATCGTAGGTCCTTGAGTTTTAATAAATTATCAAATGACCTTTTTTTATTATTAAAATTTTTTAAAATTACTGTTTTACCCTTGTTATTCTCTCTCTCCTCCCGACCGGCCGGCGGTCGCGTGGCCCGCGCGAGTGCGAGGGATCGTGAGGAGAGAGAGGCGGAATCTGATTTATTAAAACTTAGGGACCGATGTTATAATTTTAAAAATATGGACCTGCGCGATATTAAGCGTTAAACTCAAAAACCATGGCGTAATTTGCCCTTTTCATTTTATAAAACCCTTAGCAGTTATGATTCTTTTTAAATATTAAAAAATATTTATTAAAATATTTTATTTATTTAAAAATATTTCAATTAATGAGACATGGTTTAGTCAATTTATGATTTTGATTAAAGCCATTTAAATTTAACTTATGCTATTAATTAAGTATGTCAAATATTAAGATTCATACCCAACAAATTTTTATTATTAGTCAAAAAAATATATCTAGATGTTCTGACATCTAGATTATTAACATAACACCAAGATAACAACGAACCAAACGTCCTTTTATTATATTTTACTTGAGTTCAGTGTTTGGTTTTTTATCTCTTGCTTTGGCCATCTTATATATCTAATTTTTTCTTCTTTTTTTGTGTCTAGCTTCTTATATAAATACTCAAGAGTTATATTCCTCATATTATAGATTATTTTCTTAGACTCTCATTAAGCCACTTTATATTTCTCTTATTTATTATTATTCTTATTTTTAAATTAATCTTTATAACAAATCTTATTTTCTATAATTTTTTTGTATATTATCTTTTCACCACCAAACATCTTTATTATTTAGAATCATTTCTTTGAATTCTCTCAATACATCCTTTGTCACCTCATGAATTCAGTTAGCAACTGTCAGCCACATAAAATCAGTTTTATCACCTCATGAATTCAGTTAGCAACCGTCAGCCACATAACATTAGTTTTATCATTAATATTTTACTTCCCAAATTCTAGAACTTTTTTTAAAGATATATATTTTCTCATTTTTTAAATTTTACCATCAAGTCCAAAAATAGCATTTCAGCTTATTATTTCTTCTTCAACATTTTATCTCAAAATCTAAAATCATTAATGAATATTAAATAGTTAAATATTTATTTGGAATGACTTTACAATTTTTATAAATAAGCGAAGCCATTTTTTATAAAAAAATAATTAATTTAAGTTTTTGAAGATCCATTCTTATAAATGATAACAACTCATCTGTTTTTTTGAATAAAATATTAGCAACTACGAAATCATATATTAAGAAAAATTCTAATATAATTTTACCTTTTTTATTTATTCTATAAAATCATATCTACCATAGATGCTATTGAATTCCTCAACAATACTCCCAATATATCAGTGTAGATTTTCTCTAATAAATAATTTTTCTTTCTAAGGTATCTCTTATATTAATTCTTGCAAATTATTGTAAATTTTTTTCTTTATGCTTGTTTTCAAACCAATTTGAGGGACATAGGCACTTATAATGTTAATAATTATTCTATCAATTATAATTTTTAAAGCCATAATTCTATTATTATTTTCTTGACTTTCACTATGTGATCCTTTAAGTTTTAATTCAGAATTATACTGACTTCATTCTTATTTTTATTCTTACCAGAGTATCAAAGTTTGAAATCTAAGTCATCAATTTCTTTAATTTTCTCCTCAACCTATTTTGTTTACTGAAAGCACATAATATTTTTTTTTATAAATTAGAATATCTATCAGTTCTATTAACTTGCCTGTCAAGTGCATATATTTTGAGTTCCTAATGTAATTCTAGTGGCTTAAGTTCTAATATATTGGATTAGTTTTTTTACCTGCATCAGTCTATGATGTGAGAATTTTTGTTCACTTGCTACTATACTCGAGTGTCAATGCAGCGATGCTTACTCAATTTTCATTATATTTATATAATATAAGTTTTATACTGCATATTAACTATTTAATGTAAGCTTTCATATTTCTGATTCAAAATTTAGGTCCTGTTTGACAATAGGCTAAAAATTATGGCTAAAATTACCTATGGCCAAAATCTTAAATTTATTTTTAAAAAACTTAAAAAATTATTTTATATCTCATCTACACAAATTCTAATATTAAATAATTATTTTATTTCACATCTAATATAATTCTCAATAAATCAATCAATTTTATTTTACATTATATATAATTTTTAATATAATTAATTTACTTTATTTTATATTATATATATTTTTCAAAAATGATTAAAAATTTCTAACATTTTTTTTCCATGAGTTTTTTTATGTTATATATATATATATATATATATGTAAGTGTGATATGTATATATTTCCCAAATAACCCTGCGAGAGGGGAGCTGTCGATTCACCGAAGTAGTGCATAAGCCAAAGGATGCCGAACTGGGGTAGCCGGAAGTGAAGCAAGCAGAAGCACTTTTCGTTCATCCCAATGGGAAAGCAAGGTGAAGCGGACGCACCTGGGAGTCAGGTGGATGGCGGACTGGAAGCCCTAGTTCTGGAGAAGGTGGACGAAGTGTGTTCTGCGATCGATTCAGCGAAGAAAGTCGACCAAGTGATATGCGCCCTCCACTCTCTCGCTGTTCTTCTATTTCCTGTGGATTCCTCTGTTATATCTGGTACCTTTTCATCGTCTTCGGAGCCTTCTCTAATCGTGTTAACTCGTTATCTGAAATTTTGTTGAATGCGTGATTATTGTTTATATTTTTCGTTCTCAGATGCTATTGATCGATTATACAGGAGCCAGGTATCTCTTTTTACGAAGACTCTGGCGGATTAATTTTTATTCACTCTTGTTTGATTTACTCGTTGTGTTCAGCTGTTGGCTGCTTCGTCCCCAAGTGATTCTGAACGAGATGCGTGGAAGCATGCGTTCTATCACGGCACAGGATTTCCGGCCATGTGCAGGGTGCTGATATACAGTATGTTGCTGTTGGCACGCTAATACTTCCTTCTGTTTCAATTTTTTGGTGTCATTGTGTTTGATTGTTTAATCTCAGCGCGTTTGGTTTGGGATTATAATCAGTGAAACAATTAGATTAGTTTTATGCTTGAAGTGGAAATGCTATTTCGATTTCGGTGAGATTATAAGCATCTTAATCATGAGAGTTGCTTGGTTGTTAGTGACATAAATCTAATTAAATCCATCTCAGTGAGATAATTCTTGATACAAAGGGTCACAATGTGAGTCATGTTTAAAGTGTAAAAACCAATTAAAGAACTGAAATTAGAATTTAACTTTAATCCTATTTCTTTGAAACTAGTAATGGGGGTATAGAGGTGGAAGTTTTTGATTATATAATCAAGGTAGGATGTTTAAAATGGAAATGTGACAATATTTCTATGCAATAGTAACATGCATGCCAAATTAAAGGAAATTTTACTTGCATTTTTATCTGACTAGTTATACTAAATGGGAACGAGTGTTGGACAACAAATGACACATATCCCTAAAATTGATAAGTGCTCATGCTATAGTGGACCATATCAAAAGTGATTGTATTAGGAAGAGGGCGTGTAACACGTATAGAACATAAAATGAGTGCAAGACGTTTTTTGTTGTTTGGTTTGCCCATCAATATTTGAAGGCACTTATATGTAATTGCAAGAGGTTCTAAGTCGCAATGGTAAAGAGGAGGGGAGCACCACAATAACTTCATATATGATCATTGCAAAACTTTGATTCACTTGCACTAGTAGAGAGTTTTGTTTTAAATTGGTTTGAATGTTCAAGAAAAAGCTTGTAGCTAACCCCAATAGTTGTGAATTAAGTGTTTTTTGTCAACAGTTGTTGCCATTGGTGTTTGGAAATTCTTGCTTGAAAAGTTTAATATTGGGTTAATCCCAAGCAAACTTGACTCACCTTACGAATATTAGAGAAACTAGCTAAAGACCTGTTTTTGCTATTCTTCTTGTTGAATATTGTATTTTCACATACGATGAATGCGATGCATTCTAGATTAGTGTTTGCTGGTGGTTTCCAGATTATGCAGGCTTTAGATGCAGATATTATGGTGACACTTTGTGAGCTTTTAATATTCATACAGCAAGCAAATTTGTTTTTTCTGAAGTTTCAAATCTATGAACATATGATAAAATGTGATAACTTATTCCATGTTGTGCTCATTGTACCAATTATTATCTGCAGATGTCACTTCTAATTGGCTCAGATGCTTTCCTGCCTTGGTGCGGGAGCTAGTCTATGATCCATTTTTTTTGGAAGGACCCACAATCGAGATCATTCAGATGTTGGTTCCTGCTCTTAACCAAAATGGGAGCAGAAATAAGTCCGAGCTTAGTTCTATTTGTTCAAATATTGAAAGGTCATAAGCTTTTAGCTTTGCATCACTGCTGTCTTACCTTTTATCTAGCTGGGATGCTGCACTATGGTTGATTTTTTCTTCTATGTTGTTGACCCATGATATGTTATATGGATTAAAGCTTTCGTCAAAGTTTTTTAAATTAATGATATAGTTCATTTATCCATTTTTGAATTACGTCAATTTAGTTATTATTGATGCTCCAAGGGAAAAGGTAAATAGATGCTTCTTTTATTTTGGTAGAGTGGAGCTTGGGCTTTTCGGGGAAAACAAGTATGCTTTGGATTAATAATGGAGAGAACAGGAGAGATATTGGATGAGAACAAAGAGAGAATGATGAGGGTTGCCAAAATATTTGAAGATGAGAGCTTGTTAGGAGTTCTTCTAAAGTTCAAGTGGGGTTTTCTCAGACAAATGAGAAAAAAGGAGGTGGTATAGAAGCTGAGAGCTTGTTAGAATGCATGCAAATATGGAGATAATTTTTGTCTGAGAGGAGGGTTAAAGACAGGGAGAAGAGATTATGAGAAACATCTGTATAGATGACTGGCAAAAATATCACTATAGTAGACTAGTCATTTCATCAATGCAAGAGCAGTCTGTCCTCAATTTGTGCTTCAGATTTTAGAATTAATTTTCTTCCGTATCCAAAGAGTTCAAATAATAAAAATGTCATTAAAACAGTTAAAGAAATATAAATTTTGTATTATTTAAATTTAAGCAAATAGTTTTATAAAAAAGTACAAATTTTGACTTCTTTTTGTTAGAATGATGCTGTTAGGGTTATGTTGAACAAAAATGGTAAGGATTAATTGTTTTACAAAAAGTACGAAGCTTTAGCTTCAAGGTTACAATGATATTGGTTTCGAGCTACTAAACTTACTCTTGTTTTCTGTCTGTCATCTTAGCATTGTCTATTATGCGTATGAGGTTCATATGCATGCTTTATCTTTCAACTAGTAATTTTATCTATTTAGCATATACTTTTATTACAAGTACTTCTAGGAAGCAATTTTTTGCAGCTGTCTTTTTATCTCTTTTTAAGTATCATGATAGATGTATTCAATGTTCTTCGGACAGGCTATTGGTTTTCTGCTTGCTTGAAAATGATGGGGTGCATCGTATGGTTCAGGAATTTGCTCTGCTGCACAAGGCTACTGGAAATTTTGATGAATCTTTACCGTCAGGTTGTTCATTAGTTATATCAAGGGTGGCTCAACTTCTCGCTTCCATTCCTGACAAAGCAACGATAGAAGCTCTACCATTACTTTCATCTCAGTATCCTGATTACTTTAAATGTGATATATTTTATATATGAAAATTTGTCACATTGAAGCGTTCCCTGCACATTTATAGTTTGTTTTTGTTGCTTATTTCATGATCCAAAGTGTGATCACAATTATGAGCAGTCTGATAATGCAGACTGTCCTCTTATCCTTAAGTGTTCCTTTGACTACTTTATAAAGTTCCTTCTTCCGGCATATTGTCACTCAGCTTCTTGATGGAGCACAAGAAAGATATTTGGAGTTACATGGTGGATTAGATACTTTTGATTTAACTATACCAGATTCGAGCCTTTTGTTTCTTGGAGAAACTTTTTCACGTATATGTAGGCGTGGATCTGCAGGTTAGAAACATTTGTTGTTCTTAGCTAGTACTTGATGGACATAAATTACATATGAATTTTGGCAACAACTTTTATGGTCTTTTTCAATGTAATTGAATCAAACCCTCACCCTCCAATTGTCTTTTGACACCTTGGAGTCTAGCTAGTTCATTCTCAAACAAAAAGTCCTCTTTGTTTAGCCAATTTAAAATTAATCAAGTTAATTTTAAACAAGCATGTTTCATCACCCATAAAATTTAATATTAAAAATTAACTATATTTCACATCATACATATAATTCAAAATAAAAAATTAATTTTATTTCACATCCTAAACACATACTAAAATAATAATTAACTTATATTATGTCCCTCACACATTCCAACATAATAATTAATTTTATTTCACATCATTCACATCTTTCAATAAAAAAAATATTTTTATCTAAGTTTAATTTGTTAAAATTAAACTTTGCAAACAAACAGGACCTAAAAGCTTTGTTGAATGAAGTTCATTGAAATTATGAGTTTTCCTCCACTTAATTTAGATGAAATTAAGAAAAAAGGACAACCACATCTCTAGACTCTAAGGTTGATGCTTAGAGGCATGTTTTTGTGTTACTTGTGGGTTTTATCTTTTTACTTTTGTGCATGACCTAATAAAAGTTTGTGTATTTGCTAGCATTTGAAGCAGGCTCATTGAGAAATGTTTACGATTTATGATGCTTCTTTCTTATGTTAACCCACATGCTAAAAAATTTTGTTAATGTAGTTTTGTTTACTATGACATGGTTGGGTTTTCCCCTGTATTTCACATTTTAGATGCGCTGTTTGTTGACATGATATATTCCATCTCAATTTATTTGAATTTTAAAGGAGTTGCTCTGCACTTTTTCAAATTTTTTGTACTGCATTCATTTCATTTTTGTAGCTGAATTGATTGGGAAAAATCTTAATTAGGCTAGAGCTCTTTTTTATGAAATATTGCTTCTTCATGAAGTCTATTGAGGGAAAAAATCGGCCAAGTTATCTAATTTTGACATGTGGCAGGTTTGGGCTAATCCACTGACAGGTCAATCAAATTTTGTTTTGAAATGAGTTCGAGGTACCCAGTCGAATTATGCCTCATAGCCGAATAACTCGAAGACGAGCCAAATAATGTCAAGCGAACAAGCCACTGGTCAGTAACTCTTATTATGTCAGTCATGCCCCTATCACACGGCACCAGGCTAGGGACAATGAGAAGCACTCCTCAATAATGTTTGGCCTAAAAGGTGGCATGGGAAACCTGCTCATATTGCCTAGTCTTTTGGGCATTAATGAGGAGTCATCACCTAGCCCACCTAATTTCTTCTCACTATAAATACCTGCATTTATGATGAGAAGGGGGATCCTCGATTGGCCAACTCCACAATTGAGATAACTCTAAAGAAGTTGCTGACTAGTGCTGTTCGCTTGCCCCTATATTCTTCGACTTTGGCCATTCACAACTATTCGACTAAGGTCTCTCTAGTAGGGCTACCCTTAAACTACTTGAAGCTCTTGTTTCCGCTCCTTTCCTCCTCCAAAAGGACTCCAAGCTGAAGCTTCCTCTCTTTTTCTCAGTCCAAACTGTAACTTAACTCTAAAGCTGCTTCTTAATTCTTCTTTCTCTTCTTGTAATTTTAGTTTCAAATTTTCACCCAAACAAAGCCTAATGTTTCTATATCATATTTGTCTCGGATACTGATACTTTTTAATACTCCATTGATATGCATTTGATATGCCATGTGGCGCATTAATTTTTATTTTTTATTTTTTAAAAATTCAATACTTATTAGATACTTATTTGATACTTTCCAACACTTTTAATTAGAAAAAAATATTGAAACAGTTAGTCCAATCTATATGATAAAAAATTTAAAAAGTCTTATACAGAAAACATGACCCATGCATAGACTCGAACATTAAAATTGGTAGAGCAATAATGCTCTTTTCCAATTTGAATCGCAAAGAGCTTCACGCATGCTAGTATTTCTGTGGTATAAAAAGATTTGATATTCACAAATTGCTACATTATCTGGTTTAGCTAATATTATTTTGTAGTCTTATAGATGCCAGTGACGCTGTTTTTCTTTATCTCAATCAATACTGTCTGCTTTTGTTACACGTCGATTATATTTTTTCTTTATCTTAATTAAACTTGTATTGTGAAAATAATAGGACTTCGACCCTTTTTGTTCATCTATTTATTGAGTCAGAGACTCAAAGAGAGGAGAGCATGCATCTACTTTAATTAGGTCAGTATATCTGAGTGTATTATTATCAATTGTATTTCATTTGGATGTAACAGCTTGAAATTTAATGCTTGTTGAAACCTAAGGATGGAACTTGTGAAGAGTCAAATGAGATAATCAAGTAAAGTTAAGATGATGAACAGAGTTTATTTGGGACGAACAAGAATTTTATTTAGGTTCAAATTGGATTTCATATAGGTCCTAAATGAATTATGTAAAATATAGTGACAACATGGAGACTCGGATGTAAATTTAAAAAAAAAATCTGAGAATGATTTAAGTTATTTAGTACCAAGAGAGATTAATGAGCCTCAATAAAGTCATAATTAGTTTAATTTAATCTTAATTTCTTAAGTTTGCCATACGAAAAAAATGAGGGTTAATTGGATTTGTTATAGTTACACATAGCTTACATGAGAGTTGAGAGCTCATGCACAATGACATTTGTCATTGGGAGAAAAGTGGTTGGGTTTTTGAGTTTTAAATGGAGAAAACTTGTCCATTTTCCTTATTCATGAATTGTTATGGAGAAGGGGGGAGTGAGAGATTGAGTGCATGCTTTGAGAAAGAGAGAGAAATGAGCTCCACCTTCATTAGCTTCAACCTTCAACCATAGCACTATCTTGGGAGGATTTGGAGGAAGAAGAGGCAGATGGAGGCTATTCACATGCCCAAGAAAAAATTGAGGATTCTAATGAGTGAAACTTTCATCCAAACCAAGAAGGAAGGGAAGAAAGAATGGAAAAGAAGAAGCTTCATTCTTGTATCTAGTTGTCATGGAAGTTATGGAGATTTTAAAGGTAGGCAAATTTACTCTAATAAGTATATAAATTGAAGAAGCAAAGTAATTAATTGATTATTTTAATATATATGGTTGATGATTGCTATAAATATTGCTTCTATGCTACTCTTGTTGTAATTTTTGGACAGAATTTTGAGGCATTAATTGTAATAATTTTTGGTATGCCAAACAATTTCGGATTTAAATAAAAGTTGGCAGAAGCTTAGATCAACATGTTAATTAAACCTTTTGGCCTCGTTTAGTTTGAGCTTGTTTTTTTTGCCAATGCAAATTTCAATTATAAAAATCAACTTTGTTTTACATTCGACACAAATATGTATATTAGAATTTATTTTATTTCACATCTTACACACTCTACAACAACAACAACAACAACAACAACAACCAAGCCTTAATCCCACTAGGTGGGGTCGGCTACATGAATCCTTTGTTTCCATTGTGCTCTATCAATTACCAAATTCTTATCTAAGTTTAAGTAACTAAGATCACTCCTTATAGTTTCTTGCCATATCTTCTTTGGTCTCCTTCTTCCTCTTTGTACATGAGCAAAATTCAGTAACTCAATTTTTCTAACTGGAGTTTCAATCGGCCTACGATTTAGATGTCCAAACCATC
Organism: Apostasia shenzhenica; assembly: GCA_002786265.1. Lineage (NCBI taxonomy): Eukaryota > Viridiplantae > Streptophyta > Magnoliopsida > Asparagales > Orchidaceae > Apostasia > Apostasia shenzhenica. The sequence goes on from KZ452032.1 coordinate 71,234, forward strand.
TAAGTCGACTTTCTCTAAGTTTATCCTCAATTGGTGCAACACCAACTTTCTTTCGGATATACTCATTTCTCATTCTATCCTTTCGTGTATTTCCACACATCCACCTTAACATTCTCATTTCAGCAACATTTATTTTATTTATATGTTTTCTCTTTGCAGGCCAGCATTCAGCACCATATATCAGCGCCATTACCGGGTCCCAAGTCCCGGATGAGAAACGCGGAGGGTTGCGTTAGGCAGTCGACAGCCAGCGTAAAACTTGTCGAATCAATCATGACATGAATCTTACACACTCTCCAATATTAAAATAAATTTCTTTCCCATTAAATCTAAAGAATAAAATATTTTTTTCCTCTTGTCAAAAATTCTCGCACAAAATGAGGTCTTTATGTTCAAACCAATAATTGATTCTAAAAAAAAGATGGATTTGGTGACATTTAATCCAAGTTGACAAACTCGAAAATTTTGCTAGATTTCGAATTAAGGGGTATTAACCTTATTTAATGAAAGTCTATAAGTGTGAAATTTTCTATAATGATAGTTGTCATACAACTACTTTTGTGTTTATTGTTAGCTTTAAAAAGGATATTTTACTCATGTTCTAATAGCTCAAATCTACCCTTAAATGACTTCCAATGTATATGCTACTTTAGTAAGAACTATCTCTACCAAGTGAATTTTGGAGTATATGAAATTTTGGATATTGTTAGATCAATAATTTCTTTGTAATTTCAGTGCTCAGTGCTTGATGTGAATGGATCAATAAACCTATGTTGTACTAGATTAAATTTGGAATAGAAATTGACTTATGTGAAGTAAGAGTCGACAGAGAAGGTTGGAGTCCTGAGAATCAGTGGCGCGCTAAGTTTTCCACCAGAACTATGAGCATAGCAGAGCTAAGAATCACATAGTACATCAGATGTAAGGTGATTTAGGGATAAATTCACTTATGTCCGCCTGAAAATTAAAAAAAAGTTTTTACTATTGCTTAAGAGATTAGTCTTTAGACCATTATAGGAATAGACTCAAGAAAAAATAGAAAAGTACAGATGACTTGATGATAACTTACACTATTTAATATTGATGAGAAAGTTGGTATGAATTGTACTCAAATTTTTATGGAATTAGTTTTTCTATTAGAGGGCTTTTATATCTAGAAATTATATGTTGAATGCCTTTGGATGTTTAGTTTTTATCACTTATTGCTACAAGTCAATATACAGAATCTCTCGTCGACTTTGTCGTCACACGTGTTGTTTAAGGTAGATTTTGAACCATACATTGAAAGTTGAATATGAAGAAAATTAGCATGTTAAAAATGAGCTTGGTGTCTAAAAGGCACTTGGTCTAGAGGACCTAAGATTAAGAAGTGATAATTATCAACCTAGAGGCTTAAACATTAAGATTAAAATGTGATTTAAATTAAAGTTAGTTTGAAATGCATTAATTGATATTGAACTAGGTTTCTTGTTTGTGTTTACATTCCTTCTTTAGCTCAAGCTTAGGGGGTGACGATCCCTAACTTCTGTTAAGGGCTATGACTATTCTACTGCTAAGGGCTATAAAGCAATATCTATTGCATGAAAAAGTCAATTGATGCGGAAACCAAGAAATCAAGGCTCAAAAGTAAAAATAATTAAATAAAAAAGAAATTGATATTAAAATTTGATTTTAGTAATAATTTTACTTGATATTTACTTTGATATACATACTTGTGAATAATATCATAATGATTATGTAAAATATTGTGCATGCTTGTGCAATTTTTATATCATTATTCAATGTTAATGTTTATTTTTTTTATTATTTTGTTTATTTTGGATTCCTACCAAATATGTTCTAATAGACTTCTACATAAAACATGACAGGTTTAATAAAGCATGAAGGAATGATGGAGAGAAGCTAGTGGGGAATAGAATAGAAGCACTTCAGTTTAACACATCATTGTAAATTTAGTAATTTTATAAGAAGGTTTCATTTGATGTAATCATATATAGAAATCAAAATTCTGTTGTGATGTATTGTAGAATGTAGAAAGATTCCAGTGGATTAACATTAAAAGTAGTAGCATTTAATCTCTAATATCTCGATCGCAAGTAGTTTGGACATGATGTTGGAATGGTTCAGGCTACTGGCAATTGGGATGTTACAAGTGGTATCAGAGCATGTTAGTTCCTCTAGGCGATAGCCTATGAAGAGAAGTGTGTGGGTAGAATATTCTAGATGAGAAGCTCACGTACTTCACATACGATTGCTTTTACATGATTGTATTTTGTGTAGATTGTAGGTAGGTGTTCTGTAGCAATTATGGAGCCTACCCAAGTGAGTATAATTGGTTGTTTGATCTGTAAGAATATTTGAATGCTCTATTTTCATTGTATATTTGTATTGTAACTCTAGATTATACATTGTCTAGATAGTACTTGGCTTAAGGTGCTGTATCATTGTTGACTTAAAGCTTCTATGTTATATTTTAATTTAGAGGTTGTATCTAAACAACTAAGTTAAGATGTCATTGATTGTATAGATTTGATTAGTGTGATATTTTGGTATTGTTTGGATAAAATTTCATGGAAGTGGAAATAGAAGATTCAAGCCCAACAATTGAATCGACCATTAGGCATATATAACATTACAACTGCTAATAGTCTGAACCATTCTAATATCATGTCCAAATTACCGACGGTTGAGGCGTTAAAGGTTAAATTTTATTATTTCTAATGTTAATCCACTATAACCTTTTTACTATTTATAATGCATCACAATGAAATTTTCATCTCTATACATGATTACATTAAATGAAAACTTCTTATAAGATACTTAATTTACAATCTGAAGCGTTTCTATTCTATTTCTCATTAGCTTCTCTCCCTCGTTACTATGTGATACACTAAATCTATCATATTTTATGCAGGAGTTTGTTAGAACGGATTTAGTAGGCAAACTAAGGGCTTGTTTGGCAAAGAGACAAATTGAGGGCTTATCTTGGAATATGTATATGCCTAAAAATAAAGTTAATAAATAATATAAGACGTGAAATAAAGTAGATTTTTTTTTGTTAAAAGTAAATGTAATATTAATTTTTTAGTTTTTATAGTGAAAAAATTATTTTGATTGTTTGCATGAACAAAATAGTATGGACAACAAAAAGGCTTTGAAAGTCTAAAATAAATAAGGTAATAATAAATAAACATTAACATTGGAATATAAAAATTGCACAAGCATGTACATCATTTTACATAATTATAAGTATGTATATAGAAGTATTAAGTAAAATTATTATTGAATTCAAATTTACTTATCATTCTCTTTCTTATTTAATCACTTTTATTTTTGGGCCTAGATTTTTTGATTTACGCTCAACTGTCATTTTCACGCATTGGACGTTTCATGTCATAACCCTCAGCAATAAAATAGTCATAACTTTTAGTGGCAGGTTGAGGATTGTCACCCTTTAAACTCGAGTTAGGCAGAGGCGTAAACACAAACAAGAAACCTAGTTTAATATTAATTGTCGCATATCAAACCTTCTTTATATTAAATCACATTTTTATCTCAAAGTTTTAGGTTGATAATTATCACTTTTTAGTTTTGGGTTCTTTTGACCAGTTGATAATTACCACTTCTTAGTTTTTGGTTCTTTTGACCAAGTGCCTTTTAGACACCAAGCTCATTTCTAAAATGTTAATTTTCTTGAGATTCAATTTTCAGTGTATAGTTCAAAATCTACCTTAGACAACATATGTCAAGACAGAGTTGAAGATAGATTCTATGTATTGACTTGTAGCAATCAGAAAAGTGATAAAAATAAACATCCGAAGGCATTCAATACATAATTTCTTGGAATAGAAGTCCTCTAATAGAAAAACTAATTCCATTAAAATTCGAGTTTAATTGATGCCAATTTGCTCATCAATACTAGATAGTGTCAGAAGCTATGGTCAATCTTAAAAGTAAAATTAGAAGAATCTCAATTATAGAAAACTTAGTAGACATCTCCATCCACAACATATCCAAATTTTAAGTTAAAAGAACAAAATTTGCATACCTTTCATTCAAGCAAAAATACAAATAGATTTTCTGGATGTATTCTGTTCATAAACTTCTAAGAACCAGAAAACCATCAAATATTATGAATTTGATGATGTTTAAGACCTCAATTTGTAGTTATGGAAGTTCTCTAGATAACAAAATAACTTTTCTATAAATCCAATTTCATTTGATATAGTTTACTCTCTTCAAAGCAACAGGTGTATCTTACCTCACATAAATCAACTTCTATTCTAAATTTAACCTATTACAACATAGGTTTATTGATCCTTTAACATCTGAACATTGAAGTTACAGAGAAATGATTTATCTAACGATATGCAAAATTTCATATACTTCGGAAGTCACTTGGTACAGGAAGCATTTTAAGGACAGATTCTGTTCTGAATTCGAGCTATTAGTACATGAGTAAAATGTCTTTTTTAAAACTAACAATAAACATAAAAATTGTAGTATGACAAGTAAACTTTCATGCTGGAATGATTTCACACTTATCAGACTTAATTTGATAAAATTAATACCCCTTAATCTGAGACCTAGCAAAATATTAGGGCTTCTATCAGCTTGGATCAAGAGTCATCAAATCCAACGTTTTATTCAGAATCAATTATGGGTTAGAACAAAATAAGTTTAGCTAACATGTTGATTTATGGCTCTGCCAAATTTCATTTAAATCTGAGGTCGTTTAGTGTACTAAAAATTATTACAATTAACACCTTATAATTCTGTCTAAAATTACAACAAGCCTAGCGATTCACTACAAGCCTAGAAGCATTATTTATAGCAACCATCAACCATATATATTAAAATAATTAATTAATTACTTTGCTTCTTTAATTTATATAATTAGAGGAAATTTGCCTACCTTTAAGATCTCCATAACTTCCATGACAACTAGAAACAACGATGAGGCTTCTGCTTTCCCATTCTTTCTTCTCTTCCTTCTTGGTTTGGAAAAGGCTTCACTCTTCGGATTTCTCAACCTTTTCTTAGGCATGTGAATATTCTCCAGCTGCCTCTTCTTCCTCCAAATATTTCCAAGATATGGTTGAAGGATGCAGCTAATGAGGGTGGAGCTCATTTCTCTTTCTCTTTCTCAAAGCATGCATTCAGTCTCACTCCCCTCTTCTCCATAACAATGCATGAATAGGGAAAATAGACAGGTTTTCTCCATTTAAAACTCAAAAATCCATCCGTTTTTCTCCCAATGACAGATGTCATTGTGAATGAGCTCTCAACTCTCATGTAGGCCAAGTGTGACTATGACAAATCCAATTAACCCTTATTTCTTCCATATGGCAAACTTAGGAAATTAAGATTAAATTAAACTAATTATGACTTTATTTAGGCTCGTTAATCTCCCTTAGTACTAAATAACTTAAATCATTTTCAGGTTTTAGGAAATTTATATCCAAGAAGTTATCTTCATATTTTGCGTAATTCATTTATGACCTATATGAAATCCAATTTGGACCTACACAAAATTCTTGTGTCCCAATTAAAATTCTCTTTGTTGTCTTAACTTAATTATGTCATTTAGCTCAACACAAGTTCCATCACTTAGGCTTCAACACGCATTAAATTTTAAGACATTACAATTCTCCCCACTTTAAATCGTAGGCCGATTGAAGCTCCAGTTAGAAAAATTGAGTTATTGGATTTTGCCCATGTACAAAGAGGAAGAGGGAGACCAAAGAGGACATGACAAGAAACTATAAAGAGTGATCTTAGTTAGACTTAGATAAAAATTTGGTAACTGATAGAGCGCAATGAAAACAAAGGATTCATGTAGCCAACCCCACCTAGTAGGATTAAGGCTTGGTTGTTGTTGTTGTACAATTCTCCCCACTTTAATAAAAATTGTCTTCGAAATTTTCCTTAAGTAATTCTATAATAATTCTTTTACTCTTCCGTTGCGTCACTTTAATATCTTTTTTAGTTCATTTATTGTCACCTTTAAATATTTTTAATTTGTCTAGTCTTCCGATAAATGCTATAAAAACATATAATAATGTTTGGTCTTATAATTAACGCTTATGTTGTGATGACCTGGGATCGAAAAGGGTGGGGAATGATCGATGACGGAAAACTCTGTAGTTAAGTGTGTTTAGACTGGAGTAGTACTATGATGGGTGGTCATCTGAAAAGTACTCGTCATGTAGTTCCCAAAAGCTAAAGTGAACAACACCTTTATATTTGAATTGCGAGATGTTACATTGCATTTAGTTAATTTATTTGATATTAAACCTAATCTACTGATATATATTTAAACTCTTATCTCTTTTAGATAATTTACAATATATTGAGAAGCAATTAATTAAATTGTATGAAATTATTTAAAATTTAAGATTTTTTAAAATTCAATACTATTGAAAGATGTTTTTATTTTTTCATGTTGGATTGTGCATAATGTTGCATTTAGTAGTATCTAAAACTTTTGAAAAAATGTAATTAATTTAAAAAAATGTTTAAATGATGATTTTGAAATTCATATCAATAAAATGTATGTCATTGTCGCCTACTATATGAGTTACACCTTAAATGTGAGACTAAGATGCATTATATGCACATATAACTTTTATATTCTAATGTATCCATATCTTACTTTTTTAAGTTTTTCGTATTGATGTATTCTTATCATATTGTATCCATATTGTTGTATCGTACTCGTGCTTCATTGGCACTTTATTATTGCACTATGATTCTGTGCATTCTTTATCAAGTAATCCAAGTTATTATATACAGACATTCTTGTAGATGCGATGATTCCTAGAATTCTCGATGTGGTTCACAGCTGTTTGCCATCAAATTCTTCATTTGTTATTCCTAGTATGTTCAAAAAGAACCCCAAGTCCCAATTTTGGTCAAGGATAATGGAAACAATAAAAGACCGATATGCTGTGGAAAGATTGTCTGAAGTCTTACTGCGGCAGTTATCAACTATAAGTACCAATGAGATGGAAGCTTATTGGGTTCTTTGGTTGTTGTTTCATAAGCTTTTCAAGCATGGAAGTACAATGAGGTAATAACACTGGCTGTTGTTTCACAACACATTAAGTATTGCTTTTTTTTCTGTATTTAACTTTATTGAGAATATTGTTACATTTGTACTTATCTTGATTTTGCAAGTTAATTGCATTTTGTGCCCTTTGATTTAACAATTTTTGTACTTTACACCCTTTAAAATGAAACAAACACTTGCACCCTCATAAACGTTTTGGCAAATTGCACCCTGTATAACATAACCCCTTGGTGCAACTTGCCAAAATTTGAGTGTGTATTTTTATTTTCATTGGTGTCAAGTTGTAAACGAGACTAATTTGAGTGTGCATTGTGCTATTTACTATGATTTTCCAGTTATATGTCACATCGGTTTATTTAATTACTCTACTATCGTATATTTTTCTCTCTAGTTGTATTGGGCTCTTACTACTTGAGTTTCAATTTATTCTTCTAGTATTCCATGTTTTCTCAATCAACTTTTAAATTAATAAATTTTTATGTAGGTTCCTCCTACTTGATTTTTTGTTTTATTTTGTACCATCAAGTTGCACCGATGGTCATTAGAAAAATCACACTTTTTTGGAGTCCGATGAAATTGATGTTTTCTAGTATTTTTGATGTCAGATGGAAGGAGGATGATGGTATGTTAATTTTTCAATCAACAAACTTAATTGTCAATTTATCACCATTAATAGCAATTAATTTTAAAAATATATTGATAACAATAATAACAACAACAACCAAGCCTTAATCCCACTAGGTGGGGTCGGCTACATGAATCCTTTGTTTCCATTGCGCCCTATCAGTTACCAAATTCTCATCTAAGTCTAAGTAACTAAGATCACTCCTTATAGTTTCTTGCCATGTCTTCTTTGGTTTCCCTCTTCCTCTTTTTACATGGGCAAAATCCAATAACTCAATTTTTCTAACTGGAGCTTCAATCGACCTACGATTTAGATGTCCAAACCATCTAAGCCGACTTTCTCTAAGTTTATCCTCAATTGGTGCAACACCAACTTTCTTTCGGTTCTCATTCTATCCTTTCGTGTATATCCACACATCCACCTTAGCATTCTCATTTCTGCAACATTTATTTTATTTGTATGTTTCCTCTTGCAGGCTAGCATTCTGCACCATATATCATCGCTGGTCTTACTACAGTTTTATAAAATTTACCCTTTAAAAATATATTGATATGATAAATAAATTTAAATCCCATAAATTAAATTATTTTTAATTTTAAAGCATATCATTAATAAATAGAAGATTATCAAAATAGATTAGGTCTATATTTTTAAATCCAACAAATCTGATCTTGGGTTCATGATTGAATTGACATGCTCAAAATTTATAGCAGTAGTCAAATTTTAAGTAAAATTGGATCCCTTGACTGGAGTCAATAATATGAGCACTGAAATATCTATTGATAATGAATCATTAGTAATTAATCGAGTCAGTAAGATTTATACTTTAATGAAAAGATTCGGGTCATCAATGCCACGGCTCTGGATCTGTTTTGGCCTGTTGGTCTGAGTCGTGCAAGCCTGGGCCACTGAGCCCAGTGAAGTTGGCTCAGTGGGATAATAGGTGTTGGCTTTAGTGAAGCAATAGGATTGTACCCAGCAGGTGGTATCTTCTCGTGGAATGGACTATAATGATGATCAAGGTTTCTGTAAATTCTAAGAGCAGATAGCTTGCTAAAGTTGTGTTGATGTCAGCATGTAGATATATGAGTAAATTTTTATTAGTGATGATCTTGGCAATTTATTAATGGCGACATGGCATGGTGGGCCCCACAGCTTTAGTGCATGTGCACCCACAGCTTTAGTGCATGTGCACGATCAATTGGATTCAGATGAAGAGGAATTGTTCAATAGTGAAGATGATGATGAGGTGATGAAGATGGAGGCCTGAGGTGAATCACCGACGATGAGGAGAAAACTATGAGTTGTTGAGGAAGGCTTCATGAGTGCCGATGATTGAAGATGGAGGTGGGACTGCATTTTTCTGGAGGTGGATATCTCTCTCTCTCACACACATTTTTTCATCTGGATAACCAGGCTTTTTGGATTTTTTCCCAAGTGCCCTACCTCCCTTCCCTTCCCTCCACAAGAATATCGACTTTACCTAATGATAGGTTTATAAGGGAACTCAAATTTCACTTCATTGCATGCTTTAGATTACAATAGTAGGTAGCTCTTGTATATAGATCCCTTTATCTTGATTTAGGAAAATATGTCTAGAAAAATATCAAATATTTATATGATAAACAAAGAAACTACAAAATCAAATAAATATGTTGTATTTTCAACTTCCCATATCAACTCCAAATCTTCAATTAAATCAAATATAAATCAAACTAATATTGATATTATCAATCAACCAGCTTTTATTCAGCTCAAATTAACCCAAATTTAAATATTCAATCATCTACATTGAACTTCATGCATGTTGTCAATGTCCCCATCGCAATCAATTTATTTTGACATCACAAATAGTACTCTTACTCTAGATCTATTGGTAAACAGAAATAGTTGGTTAGTGTTTATCTTTTGTATGTTTAGTGCAGCTTGTTTAGTAATTTCCATCATCTGTCTGTCTATAGCCCACCTGTGGCATGACTCGTGTCTCCGTACATGATAAAAAACTGTTTTTTTTTTGCCTAATCAACTATGATTAAGCTCCATTTTGAAGGATTGAGGAGCTTTCATGGAACTTGTTGACACTTTATTTATGCTCTCTTATAGCATGGCATATTTCGAAATTCTTCTATGTAGAGAAATTGATGCTACTTAAAATTGCTATTGAAGGTGTTTTATTTCCTTAATTTTTATTGCAGTTGTGCTGCTTAGAATATGTTGAATACAAAATTCACCTCATATTACAACGTCAAATCCCTTACGAAATGATAGGTATTGTCCCTTAAAAAATATGCTTACTTTAAGTAGTCTACAATTCTCTTGCAGCAGACATGAAAAAAAGAGAAACCATGAAGGCAATAAATCTCTGATTGAGTGTTAACCAACAATTTCAATTCAGTTGACCCCTAGATGTCATGGTCTTCTTTTAATGTCATAACGGACATCATTTCAGGGCAATGTTCGTGGACAAATTTTTGATCTGGAAAGTCTTTCCAGTGAACTGCCTGAGATGGATCATTCAATTTTCTACCCTTGAACATCCACCAGATGACAATGCTTGCTCAGAATATTCAAAGACCAAAGAATTCTTCAGCATACTGCAACAATTAGTTACTGTTTGGTCCAAGCGTGATTTCGTTCAGTCAGCTCGTTTGGAGCAGCAAGCTTGTATCCTTTTATTTGAAATACATATTACTTTTTTCTTGAACTTACAAAAATTTCTTAAGCAAAGTTCAGATATATCTGCAGCTGTTGGCTTGTGTTTGGAGAGAATGACAAAGGAAGAACTAGAAACAGCAGAAGATGTGTTGCCCTCAATTCTTCAAGGAGTCAGCTGTAGTCTACATTCTCTGAGTTGTTTACATTCAGAGTTCATTTGAACTGTTCATTTCTGTTTCTGATTTATTAGTTGTCATTTACAGGCAGGTTAGAGAGCCCAATTCCATTAGTTCGCAAAATGGGTACTTCTATTGCTTTCGCATTTTCTAAAGTAGTGGATCCAGCAAATCCCCTCTATCTTGATGATGACCACTATGAAAGCATTGATTGGGAATTCGGGCTTCTCTCTGTATCAAAAGAGCAGGAAGGCGTGCATACTAAAACAGTGAATACAAAATCAAAAGTTTCACATGTGGATTTAGATCATACTAGTTTTGATAGGCAGAAGAGTGTAAAGGACAGTCTGAAGCACAGTAGTAGAAAGCATTTAGAAAGGACAAAGATTGATACTGATAAGCCTACTCCTATCATTCTTGAAATTGGGCATCCTAATGACGCAAATTCCAGTGATGATGAAAGCCAGAATTCTGAAACATCAAGTGATTCATCCTTGCAGCCTTATGATCTTTCTGATGATGATTCAGATTTGCAAAAAGGATTTTCTCAATTGGATGATGTTAGTGTAGCACTGCGGAAGCCTGATGATCCGGATGCTGTGAGTCCATGTAACTTACATGGTAGTAAATTTCAGGGGCAATTACATACATTACACCCAAAACTTTTAATATTATTTACATGCCACTCTTTTCACAAAATTTAAACTGTGAGGTGGCATGTATTTGAGTGTAATATTCAAAGTTTTTGTTGGCATGTATGTGAATACCCTTAAATTTTATTTACATTTGATGACTTATTTATTTGCTATGTTGGAACATAGATTATTTTGGGCCTTTTTTAAGCTTATGTGCGTAATTTAACGTGGTATAAGAACTGGAGATGTTGAGTTTAAGTATTGCTGTCATTGATTATTTTTAGATTAAAAAAATTAAAAAAGCTAATGCAACAGTGAGGCCTTGCTGCAAAACCGAAAACTTGCATGCGGAGGATATGTAAAACTTTAGGACTATAATTAGATCATAATAACCTTAACAATCTTAACCTTTAGATAAGTTAGAACCTGAGATTTAACATCCTCTTTTAATTTTGCAGATTATTCGAGCACTTGATGTCGCTGAAAAGCTCATAAGAGCATCACCTGATGAACTTCATCATAGTTCAGGTGATCTTGTTCGTGCATTGGTGCATGTCCGTTGCTTTGATGCAGCCATTGAAGGGCAAGAACATTCTGCTGAAGTGAGGAGGCAAAACGCACTTGTTGCTTTGATTGTAACATGCCCATTTGAGTGTTTGGATGTTCTTACAAAGTTGATTTATTCACCAAATGTGGATGTTGGTCAACGGATCCTTATGATTGACGTTATGACAGAGGCAGCCCAGGAGCTTGCTGGTGCCATGTCTATTACAAGTGATAGTCGGTCGAGGAGCTTGGTATCTTCTATTTCAGCAAACCAGCCATGGTTTCTTCCTAGTAGTAATGGACGTCCTGGAGCAAGCCCTTGGAAGGAGATAGACGAAGTCGGAGGTTTAAATTGGTCTCATAAATATGAGAGAGAAGTGCCCTCCAGACCTGGTGAAGTAAAGAAAGGCAAATCACGGAGGTGGAGCCTTGCAAAAGCAAGAGAATTCCAGCCAGAGCACACTAAAAACAAATTTCCTCTTTATGCTGCTGCTTTTATGTTGCCTATAATGCAAGGATATGACAGGAGGCGTCACGGTGTCGACTTGCTTAACAGGGATTTCATCGTCCTTGGAAAGCTGATACACATGCTAGGTGTTTGTATGAATTGCATGGCTATGCATCCAGAAGCATCAACCTTGGGCCCCCACCTGCTCGACATGCTAAGATCCAGGTAAAGCTGAAATATATGCTCAATGCCTCAAACTGTATTCATGTTTCTTAATGGGGATATGTACGCCATTGCGAATGGACCTATTTACGTATTGAGTGTCCAAATCATGGAGTTTGTATAGTACGCTTTCAAAATGCATGAAGTTTGTGCTTTACACACTTTAGTTTGGCAAAAAATATGACATTTCATCAACCTGGAAAATTTGAATACATCACTTCTTGAACAGTTGAGCTTTAATATAACCTGATATCATTCAAATGTTCAACTTGGAAAGAAACAAAATAATTTTTAAATATAATATTCTGAAAATAGTTGAGCATCATGCAAATGTTTATGCATTCTGAGCAGGATATGTAGGTAAATCTTTTTTTTTTTGGCATTTTTGTGGGAGAAAGAAACTATGAAGTGTGCCCCCCTTCATTTAGCTGTATATCCTTACAGGGAGGTAGCGCATCATGCTGAAGCGTATGTAAGAAGAGCCGTCATTTTTGCGGCTTCAAGTATTTTGATTGCTCTTCATCCATCATTTGTGGCATCTGCTCTGATTGAAGGCAACAGTGAAATTTCTTCTGGGCTCGAGTGGATACGCACATGGGCTCTTCATATTGCTGATTCTGACCCAGATACTGATTGTTCAACAGTGAGTATATGGTCACATTCACCATGCATACTTCTATTGCTAGTTATATTTGTATTTTATCTACCATAATTAAAAGAGTTAATTGCATCCAAGAGATATGTGGATCGCTACTTTGGTCCCTTAAACAGATAATTGCTGACATTTAGGTACCTGAAATTAGTTTCTGACTTTCTGCTTGGTCCTTTTTGATGAACATATGTTTTAACAGAAAAATACATTTTCAAGGACCAAAATGCGCTGCCTTTTCTTCTCTTCTAGAAATAAACATTCAAAGAAAAAAAGACAACAAAAATACATTTAATGACTTTGTTCACTTTGAAACTCAACGGTAGTGCAAAGTGTGACTCGAGGTATCAATGTCAGAAAATTTTAAAGTTGGGATTCACTTGCGGGTCCCCTATTCAATGGATTCCTCAGTGCAATTTATTCTAATTAAAAAGTAAAAAATTAGCATTTTCATTCACCCGTATTGAACGTAGGAAGCCAAGCTTATTCCTACAATTTAAGTTAGCGTAATGTGATGTAATTCATATATATTAATTCCCACAAATGCAGCCCTAGATAGAAATATGTAGCAAACAAGATTCTTTAGTCTGAGGCTAAATAGCGGAGAATTTTTTAATTAATCGTATCATTTAAAATTTACGCATCTGATTTTACATATAACTCTAAATAATTATTATTACATATTAGCATAACTTGTATCTGTCAAATAAAACTTAAAATTTGGAGGCCAACTTAGGTTTAAAAGCAGATGATACACATAGTTTAGGGCCCATTTGGTGAGATGGCCAAGTTATGATAAATTGTCATGTATACAGAGATCTGTGTTAGATTTTAAATAAATTTAGTATGTTATATTGAAAATTGTATAAGATATATAATAAAGTTATTGGTTTTGTTAAAGTAGGGCATTAGAATAAATTAATGGGGCATTTAGTTCAGTGTTATCTCGATGTTATGTTATGCAATGTAGATGTCATGACATCTCGATGTCATCTTTGAGTAATAATTTTATAATTTTTTCAAATACTATTTACATATAATACATATCATTAAACTAAACAATTATTTTTTTGTAGATAATATAACACCTAGATAACATTAAATCAAATGCTCCCTAAAAGTTTTTTGAAATTTAAATTTATTGTTTTATGTTGTAGTATATGGATGTAATAAATTGTGTGGTTGCTGAACATGATTTTTTTTTTTTCTTTTAATAGATCTCATTGTTCTGTATCTTTGATTGTTTACAATCAATAGATTCATCATTCTGGCACTAAACGCTTTTATGCTATTTTTGTTGGTACATCATATGGAAATCTGCATTCTGTTCTATTAACCTCAAAATACATGTGTTTATTTTGTTAGATGGCTATGAAATGTCTCCAGCTTCATTCAGAGATGGCACTCCAGATATCTCGCACCCTCGAAGCTGCCGAATCCTATAGGCCTAAAGTTAGAACCTTGCCTTCAAAGTCGAAAGACATTATATTACCATTTGGACACAGGTGATACAAAAATTGACTTTTTTTTTTGCTTCTACATTATAAGTTAGATGTATTTATGAGACATACTCGCTAGATGTATGGATAGTTGGATTGATAGAGTTATAAATGCTTGGATATATACAAATGAGATATAAATGCTTGATGCATTTGAAATTTTAAAGCGGCACACCTCTTGGAACTTATGTCAGTAGTGTTGTTCAGATTTGAAATCCCCTAGTATTCAGGCAATCTCTTTTCCCTGTTGGGCTAGATGAACACCATATTCTAATTACCAATAGTTAAATGCTTTGGATTCAAGTAAATTTTAAAATTTATGATTTATTGCTCACTAGGTAATCATCTCGCTAGGAAATGCTAATTGTGTAGTACGTGGCATAAGTCGTAAATTGTACATAAGGCTTATGCACTTTAACGACTTACATAAGCTGTGCGTAAACAAGTCATGAATTAAACAATAATTTACTTTATTCGATATATAAGTAAATTAAACAAGTCATGAATTGTCATGCACTACTATTTATGACTTTCTAAGTCATGTATAGATCACAACTCATGCTTCATGTCTTGCACAACATTTTCTACTGATATGGTTGTCTATTTAGCATCAAATCATGGTATTTTGAAATTATGCTTGAATCCATAGAAACTATAATCACCAGCAAGGCTATTTCTAATTGAATAATCACCACGACGTGAAGGAGTTCATTCGGAAGTGCCCCCAAAGTACGTCGACCTACTCAACTAATTGGTCTGCTTCCTCTGCCTTATCAATTCCTTCTGGCCATTAGCAGTATCGGGGATGGACTTCATTGGCCTCATGCCGCAAGCCGCAAGCTAATAGTGGATCCTATTGGCTGTAGACTACTTCACAAAGTGGGTGAACACCATTGAAGCACAAGCAACCTCCCATCATGTTGAAAGGTTCCACGAGGCCAATATCGTTTGCCGCTACAGAGTTTCAATGACTGTCATCACAGATAATGATACGTTGTTTGCGGCTACGCACATCCAAGAGTTCTGCGACAAGCATGGTATGCAGATTCACTACACGTCTATGTGGCACCCACGGATCAACTGATTAGCCGAAGCACCAAATAAAAATGTCATGAACATCCTGAAGAACAGTTAGACGGATTTAAAAAAATGTTAGACATTAACAGTCATTAGTTAAAGCCTTCAATCATGTTCTTCTAATTCTTAGTCCAAAGGCCTCTGAGGCCATTGCTCTAAATTGTGCTCTCGAGGCCCTGAATGCTTCCAAGAATTCCTCCCTTTGTAGCCTAAGAGCTAACGCAGCATCCTCGGCCTGGCTTCGAATCAGCCTTCTATTTCTACTCCTTCCACCTTCTAATGCTCGCATTACTTCAACTCTGCTTGAGAAACCGCTACTCATTATGCTGCCGCTATTGCTTCGAAAACTTGATGAAATTTCCGTTCTAGGAGTTTCTATTGTTGCCTTCTTCCTCGCCTCCACTTCTCCGGGAAATAAGAGCTGGATGGTGTTCCAGAGATTCGTGCTCACTGTACATGATCTCGTATTGCTGCATACAAAATTTGAACTTTCAAACTACGGTTAGCAATCGTGTCTGAAATCCTCATTTGAATTTTCAAGATTCAAAGTTTAACTCAATTTCTCTTTTAACTAGAAGCCACTCCAATGAAAATGATTCAGCTCAAAATCTAATCCATATTTGTTCACCTCACAGCCCAGCACATATATCTAGTTATACAGTAGTAGTATATAATATGCAAAGTTTATCAAGGTTTTTAAGTTAATAAGTCAAATTAATTCGAAGTTTACCTTCAGATTGAACAACTTTTTATCGGCCTGAATAACTTTAAATTCGAGCTGAGATCAACAATCTCGAACTCTATTCCGTGCTATCCTTGCCATTAAGTTAAAAACCATGATCTTTACCTTATCAGTTGCCTACACTTTGGGCATCTCTTCCCACATTTATCAGCAGCGCACGTCAAGCATTTCATGCAAAAGCTGCAAAAATGTGAGATATAATGAGAAGGAATTCTACACGACAGAGGGTTCATATGCCACATTATTGTTTTCACCAAACCTGTGGCCACAAGGAGTGGTGCTCGGTTCATAGCAGATCTCCAAACAAATCTGCGGCGTTTGAAGAAGCAGCAGATGAATCAAATCGATGAAATCGAAGAGTTAGAAAAACGATCTCAAATGCTGAGGAAATTATGTACTCACAGCACAGGAAAGCTCTTCCCTCAGCCGGTCCATAGATGGCCCTCCTTTTTCACATGCCTTTTCATTAGCAGCCTCCTCTCCTCCTCGCTCTACCTTCTTCTCTTCAGAAAATTGAACTCCATCTGATTCTTCTTTCACCTCCTTATTTTCTATAAATTTAGCTGAATCAAAGAAGGGCAAACGGAGAAGGGAAACAAAAGTAGCAAATGACAGAAAGAAACCCGGAGAAGAAGAAGCTTCATCGTCATCATCATCCAGGCAAAGAACAACAGCTTGAATCGAGTCTGCGGGCTGCCGTCGAGATTGCCATTTTCTACTGAATGAGTAAAAGGAAGAAATCATTAATGTGGACTTAGAGAAAGAAGGGGTTTCTTGAAGTACTTGGTGGAAACAGTGGTAGCAGGGGATGAGAGCTGCAGCCTGGTGCGCTTCCGGCTACGGGATTCTCTCACTGGAGTGTCGTCAACGACGTGGGTGGCGAGGAGGAGGGCCTCTTCATCCCAGCCGGCCATGGCGGCCATGGATCGGAACCCTGGACTCAGAATGCTTTCCTTCGTCTCTCCTTCCATGGAAGGAGGTCTCATGTAATCGCTCCGTGGATCCGCTGGGCTTGCGCTCACCGCATCTGCCATTCGTGGGGATGTTCTTCTTCAAGGGTTCGCCTACGAGGAAGAGAAAAGGATTTCTTCCTCCGGGCGGAGAGAGGGACGGGGTTTCGCGTAGAAACTGGGACCGAGGACAACGGTCGTATTTTCTTTTTGAAATCGAGCGTTTGAATCTTGCCAACGGCTATCTCATCCATTATGGCAACTCCTCGGTGTAAATAAATAGAAAGAAATATCTGAAAGTCAATACACGCTCAACTTTTGGGTCCATTCGAAATTAGTTCAGAATATTTAAATCAAATCATTAACTTTAGTTTTTAGCTCAAAATTGATTTTAATTTACTTGAAAAAATAATTCAAATTAACTTAATCTACAGGGAGTGCGTCCTCAATTCAGTAGAAACTAAGATCATCAACTTATCACTAGTAGTCAACATATCTAAAAATATATGTGAAATAATATGTAGCATATGAGTATAAGCACATGAATATGAAGCATTCAACATAAAATGATCATTCTTTATTATTTTATTATATTCTCTGTGAAAGAGGTTACATTTCTTATATATTGTCTTTGTTTTTATAGAAAAATTACTTTCCTTCATATTTTTTTTTGCTATAATTTTTTTTTAAATTAATTCTGTAACGAGGAGTTCCTCTCTCTAATTCTGTAAGAAAGCTTTATTCATATCAAACATATATGATATGCTAGGAATAATTTTATCTCATTTTTAATTTATTCATAGGTATATATTAAAATCATAAGCATGATAATATAAATCATATAAGATATAGTCACATCATAATATATAAAGTATAGCATAATACATATAATATAAATTATAATCCACATTAGAAATACATAACAACAAATCTCATATGAAAATAGATGTCACTACCTCAAATAAAATTTATCATTTATAGTACCATTCAGCGAGTTTCTCCTTCTCCTAAATAAGAACTTAATATTAATTTTATTCTCCACTCTAAAGAAAGTAATAAAAATAATTAAACGCCCATTACCCAAAAATTTAATTCTAAACTCAAAACTTTAACTATATATATTACATATAATTTCATCTATAATAGAACTTTAATTATTCAATAATCTTTTAAATAAATAAAGTATTAACCTCTATATGATTTATATAATTTGCAAATAAAAGTCTATGGTAAGAATCTTGCGACTTAGAATTAAAAAAATAATAATATTTAGATCACGAAAAAGAAAAAAACCCAGTATGAAACTTAAGTTAAATTTCTTCGAATGAATTTTGCCAAGACCGATAGTGATTCACACTTCTTCTAGCAAAATTTGAGTTTCAATATTGTGTTGTTGTTGCTTTCTTATAGGTGCTCAAAAAAGAAAAAAAAATAGATAGAGGGAGAATAGTAGAGATTGAAGAGAGGAGAGAGAGAGAGAGGGGATGGCGTGAATGCAAGAGCAGAGAAAGAAAGCTCTATATATAATAATAATTATTATAATTATTATATTAAGATAAATTTAATTACATAATTATAACTATTTTTTATCTAAAATTGTTCATTTAATTTAAATCTAATTCTGAAAATAAATTATAAATTTATAATTTAAACAAAGTATTTTTCGTATTAGTCAAAATTTTCTGTGACTAAAGATCAATTTAAATTTCATTTGAATTAATAAATATTTTTTTTATAAAATATATAATTTAAATTGAATTTTCACTGTATTAACTCTACTCATGGTAACCTAAAGCAGGGGTGGTTACCGGACCGGACCGGACCGGTTCCGGGTCGAACCGGTCCAATAAGCAGCCCTAACCTAAAGTTTAATTTAAAATTTAAATTATTTTATTTATTATTATATTTTTTTATTTTTTATTTTTTTAAGATATTACAAGAACAAGACATGAGAATATACATTTGGATAAAATTACACACGCTATCTATATATATATAGTCATAGCATAATATTTTACTATTTTACTAAAAAAGTGTTTGGTTCATTATTATTATCTTAATATTTATGTCATATAATTTATATATCATATTTTTTAAATATTATTTTTAAATTAATAATTTTATAATATTATAGAAATTTATTTATTGATTTTTTTAAATTAAATAATTATTTTCTCTATATAATATGACATAACACTAAAATAACATTGAACCAAATACTCATTAATAATATTTCCTCAAATGCACAACTTTAAGGATGAAAATACTAAAATTCTTGTTAGGCATATGGAGAAGATAACTCATGTTGCTTAACTTTTATAAGAACTTTTTTTCTTATTTTGTGATAAAAAAAAGCATACTGTATATTTTATTGTACTCGCATGATAATCTAAAATAATATTATAACACTATTGTTTAGTTGTATATAAGATAACAGTCCACAATTATTATTTATTTACTCAAGTTAATTTTGGCCTATATTAAAATTAATTTTACTGGTGTTATATAGAAATTTCAACAGTAAGTTAATAATAATAGTTCAAATTATAAGTAAATTTTAATATTAAAAATAATTTGATTTTGTATATTCTGTCAGAAATAACTTTATAATTCAAATTTTCTTTTCACAAGAAGTTTATTAGGGCTGCCTGACACGAAGCAGTTAGCTTCGCGGCGCTGCCGTCATCTGAGATTCGAGAGGTTCAAATCTCCGATTATCTTCCGGTCCCTTCGTTTTGCTACATCGCTGCTCTCGATCTTTGGACAAGATAAGTTTTCTGACTGTCGATGGAAGAGGGGAGCGCAAATGTAGCTGCTGTCTTGCCCTATTTCCCCATTCTCTTCGCTTCTTTCATGTTATCTCAAGCTTCACTGGTAATCTTTAAATCTGTCAGTCTACTTGCATATTTTTGGTTCAGTTGGTTTTCTTCTTGTTGGTTTGGCGATTTCAGCTTTTCTTTCGGGGGGAATACTGCATAATCATGGAGCTTTTGGTGTGTCTTAAAACCTTCTATATATTTCGTGGCATGTGTTGAGGATGAGTAGGTATATTGGTTATTTAACTTATAAGCCCTATTAAAGTGTCCAGTTAACATCGATTGTTTCTTTAGTGTAGTGCTGAATTTTGTTTTTATTGTTGGAACTTGGGAATTGGCATGTATTTCTGTCTTATGATATGGTCATTTAAAGTGCTAGTAGAAATGGGGTTTCAAGTTTTATCAGTATTCTCGTAGACAGTAGGTTCATATGGGGATCATAAGGAAACGTTATGTTTTCTGACCCAGATGTTGAGGTATTATCCACTTTGACTTGGGAATTAGTGCAACACGAGAACTTCCCACAAGGTTGCCTATTTTGGTGCTATCCTCATTTAATCATGCTTAACTATAGAATTCTCATATTAAGTCTCATGAATTTGTCGCCAAAAGGCGCCTTATCATCTTAAGGCCACGTTATTATTTCTATAGCTCAGAAATACCCGTTCTCTTCTAATGTGGAACTTTCATTCTTATAACTCCTTCACCTAGAAGACTACTGGAAGTTGTTGCCCCCAGTCTCTTTGGATCTATGAAGCACGAGTACGATACGACGATACAGATACGATACGATACGGATACGACGATACGCCAAACTTAAAAAAAGTAGGATCACGAATACGTCAGATAGCGGCTGTTATATTTATGTATATACGTCATATTCTCATATTTAAGATATGAATTATGGTAGATTAATACTAGCTTATACATTTGTTATATATTTTCAAAAATATCTTTTTAATTTTTTTTAAATTAATTATATTTTTTTAAACATTAATATTAATATCACGTAAAAAAAATATTAGAACAATTGACTACAAAAAATAAAAATCCTTCAAACAACTATTGAGTTTAAAAAATTGTAAATTATTTAATTACTTTCAACCATTACAGATCATTTAAGTTAGATGAGAGTTTTAAATATAATTTTCAGTAAATTAAGTTTCAGTTTATAATATTAAATCCGATTTAAAATTAATTAACTCAATGCAACGACATATTAATTTGAAAACTAACATTAGATAATGTGACATAAACTCATATATACTAATCTAGTTAAAGTAAATATATGCTCTCCTCTCTCTGAGTGTTAACTAAATAAATAAACAAAATACAAAAGATTAAAGTTCTATCGTTTTCATAATATGAGCTTGATTAAAGTAAAAAGAAAGTGATCGGTGTCTAACAGAAGCAAAGATATTATGGTTGATATAGAAAAACTAGATAATATAGTTGCTTACAAATATCAAATTCTTTTTCTATTACCGAAACACTAGCGTGCATTAAGCATTTTGTAATCCCAATTATGTGAGTTCAGTATATCTCTCAATCTTATTATTTGAGTCTATGCATTAGTTGTATTTTATGTATAATATATTTCTTATTTTTTATCGTGTAGGCCAAACCAATTGTTTCAACATTTTTTTCTTTAATTAGAAGTATTGGGCAAGTATCGGGCAAGTATCAGACAAGTATCGGGCGAGTATCGGATTTTTAAAATTAAAAATAAAAATCGATACGCCACGTGGCGTATCGGATACGTATCGGTGGAGTATCAGGGAGTATCGGTATCTGATACGGATACGATACGGATACGTTAGGCTCCACGAAGTATCGGTGCTTCATAGCTTTGGATCAAGTCACTACACATCACTCTTTTCCCCAAGACCTTATCAAGTAGATGATATATTCAGTAGGTTCATTGGACTTCATTAGTTGACTTGCAGGGTGAACATAAGAAAACTTTTTGAAATAGATACGTTGAAAAAAAAAATCATTGGTTTTTTGGAATAACTTGTACTTCATTGATACTTTGATTAATTTTAGCTGACAAGGTGCTGTGGGATTCAGTCACCTTGCTATCTCCATTCTGAGGTAATGTGGTATCTTATTCCTTGATGTTAAAGATCAATTTTCAACTACATAAGATTAATTTTTCCTTCAGTGTCGTACTTCCCAAATTCTAAAACTCCTTCTTAAAGATATTTCTATTTTCATTTTTAAGGTTCCACCATCGAGTCTGTTATTGACTGCTATTTCCCTTTAATAGTACCTTCGAAATTCAGAATGAGTGAGTTATATCGCAAAACTGCATTCTCCATCTGATATTGTTAAGTTCTCATGCCTTCTGTGTTCATCTAATTTAAAATTTGATCTTTATTTCCTTTATAAAGATGAATGCTATGTACTTATGGGTTATGTTTCATGGTTAAATACTGATCAAATCAATGTCTGGATGCCTAAAGATGAATACTATCTACTTATTTCTGTTATGACTTAAGTTTGTCCAAGTTGCTTGGAATTAAAAACTCGAGCTGTTTGATTGTATATAAGAAAACATCACTGTGGACATCCCTATGCATTGTTAAAGTAATTGATCAATGACTAAATTGTCGTGAAAATTGGTTAAATTTAATTCATAACTCCATGGTCATAGATGAATACTGATTGTTTGACTTTCACGTGATTACTAAGCAAAATGGTAGAGCTTAAATGACTTTTCTTCCTGTAGGAAGAGAAAATTGCATCACATGTGTGTATGTGTTTGCGTGCAAAGTCAAATTTTTTTGGTCAAAAGTTTCATAATAGACTGATTCAGTAAAATTATCTTTAGTTCCTGTAACAGATCAATATGTTCGTGTTATCAAATAAATCATTTTAGAATTATGGCTATTTCGTGGTTGTGTTTTATTGATATAGTACTATGGTGCAAGTGAAGGGCCTATTCTCTTTCTATGTTGTTTGCAATCTATTGTTCTTTGTTATTTCCTTAGGCCAAGCTTTTGTTTGTCGCAGAGGAACTCAGTTATGAAATCCGTGTATTTACAAACACAGCAACTTTTGAAACCTACAGTGAAGCATCTGCTGCTCCACAAGGTATTCAGAATTTTATCATGTTAGACCTGGTTGTATCGTTTTGGTATTTCTCAAAACTGTAGAACTTTTTTTTCTTCTTGTTTTAGTATATATATTTTCTGCTGTTTATATTATTTAATTCTATATGTCTAATGTAAATTTAACGGTTGATTTTATGATTTCGTTCCTGAAGATTATTAATGCATTGTGGCCGAGAAATTGGGAGTTAAGCTGCGAGATATTTCATTTTTTTGAGCGGGTGAGATGATGTTAACTTATTACAAGTATTGAATTTTAAAGAAGCCATTTAATGATTAAAGGATTGAATTAGACCATGCAGCATTTTAATGATTAAAATTTTGAATTAGATGCTTAGATCCAGTTTGATGTTCATGGCTCTTAGCACTTACGAATAACTGTTGCAACTGATAGCCCAATCTCAAATTCTAAAGACCTGTAAAATGCGTGAAGAACTTGGCATGATTGCGGCTGAGGGGCCGGCTTTAGTTGGTATGTGGGATTACTTAGACCATTTTGATCAGGTGATCAAATGGACTCATGGGTTGGGTCTGATTTGTCTCAAATTGACCTAACTTGACTCAAGATGAAGGAAAGGTGGTACACCGACCTTGGTTGATTTTTCTTCTCTATCACATATCTAGGGTTTAATTTTCATTGAAATGAAAATTCTTCTTTATTTTCTATTGTATTTTATTATGAAGGAAACATCCTTGTTTTTTCTTAAATCTCTATTTTCTATATGTTCATCTCCGATAAATAGGAGACCTCTTTTGTTCTTAATTTCATCCAAAAAGAAAACTTTCAATACTTACTTAAAGGCCCTTTCTTAAGAGCTAAGAAGTACGGACGGGACACGGGACACGACATGGACCTCGGCATTGCCCATAACATCGTATACCTCGACATTGCCTATAATATCGTATATCCATAACATCGTATACCTCGGCATTACCCATAACATCGTATGCACATAACATCGTATACCTCGGCATTGCCCATAACATCGTATATTCATAATATCGTATACCTTGGCATTGCCCATAACATCGTATATCTTGGCAATGCTCATAACATCGTATACGATATTCCTCAATTCATTGGATTGGCTTTTCTAAACTTCGGTCATGATTCTTAAGCTACAATATCCCTCATAACATCAGATACATATAATAGTAGATAGAAGGTTCTTCTACAAAACATCGGGAATGAAGTTTAAACCTACTTCTGTCAACTGATCTTGATTTCTCGGTGTATTGTCTCTCTGCCCAAACTAAATTGAATAGTCCTCAATTACTACCCAAGATAGTACAGTGTCAAAGATTATTGTCAATCATACCATTAGCGGTAGTTTGGAGATCAGTAACATCATTGCTAATCATATCCTCAGCGGTAGACTGGAATTCAATAGCATCATTGCCAATCATACCCTCATCGGTAGACTGGAGATCAGTAGTATATTGTGAACAGTCCTCAATGACCATCACTTAAAATCATCAATACTCAATTTGGGCAGACACGTATACCACGAGAAATCAATGTCAATCAGTTCTTGCACAAAATTCTTTAATTCATTTCACCTTTCAAATAAGTACTCTAGACTTGACATTCTTATTGTAATCAACTCAATATATTATCTAATAACTACTACGGTATTTCTGCACTTAAACACAAAAATATATTCATTTAAAACTTGAATCTCAAAAGAAGTACTTCAATAAAACAGGATTTGTAAAATATTCAGAATTTGCAAATTAACTTCACCTTGCATGCATTATTCAAGCATTCCAATCCATGAATAATAATTTACTTTCTAAATTACTCAAAATTCCAGATTTAAAGCTTAAATTCTTAAGTTTATATGCATGAGTTTTGCCCACCTTGTGTCAGTCATTCTAACCGGCTTCAATCAAGATTTCTTCCCAGAATTTCCTTTTCTCCCGAATTTTTTTCTCTTTACTTTGGCTATTTGTCCAGCTCTAGAAGACTAGAACAGAGAGAAGGAATAAAATGGGAAGAAGAAGACAGCCAAAAATAAGATATTAACGCTAATCCTCTTTTTTTCTTAATTTAAATATTTTCCTCCTAAACCTTGCCATGTCATTAGACACATGACATTTCAACTCCCAGTTCTCCTACACATGGCATGAAGGTTATGACAATTTGCATGGTTGAATGCTAAGCTCCAAACCAACTCTCTTTAGGATATGCTTTAATTGACCTAGCATACTGTTAACACCTAGATTCAGCATTAGCTGTACACGTGACATTTGAAAGCTCACTACATCATCGTGCATGACATTTGAAGGGTCCCTCTAATTCTCTTCATGAACGACATTTGAAGGTTCCCTCTACTTATCATTGTGCATGATATTTTGTTCATCGTTCGCGATTCTTGACTGCAGACTTTGCTACCGCAGGTCTCTAACCTCAAACACGACGTTTGGGCATCCACATCTCCTAGTATCATTTCAACCAAGTAACCAAATTTTAGATTCTAAATAAACACTCATTTAATTCAAATTAATAAGACAAAATGCAAAGTTCAAATAAAAAATACCTAGACGTTATACTAATTGCATTTAATGATTAATGAAATATAAAAATGGTAATATTCATTCAGGTATTTAAACATACCTGTGCCAAAAGATAAAAATATCATCATTTGCAGTAGCTATATAATCAGTTAATCATACATACAGACTACTGCACCAAATAATATGATAGACTTAGTAATTAGCATCAAAAGTAATAAGTATTAAATTATTAAGGAAAGACATATAATCTATAAGCAATAAGTACTCATGAACTTTGATATTAACTTACTTGTACTCCTCTGCATTATGGGATCTAAAACCACTAGTGCCTGCCTCTCGATGTTCAGCATCATTTCCATCATTAAAAAGAGTCATCTCAAGCTCGGGTTCATTAAGAGATAATTAGGCAACCTCCTACATACCTGTATCTTCAACAGAAGCAAATGTATCACCTCCAACATCCGACATGCTTGTCTCCCCTTACTGATA
Organism: Apostasia shenzhenica; assembly: GCA_002786265.1. NCBI lineage: Eukaryota > Viridiplantae > Streptophyta > Magnoliopsida > Asparagales > Orchidaceae > Apostasia > Apostasia shenzhenica. The sequence continues at coordinate 97,465 of KZ452032.1, forward strand.
TTGTGGAGTTTTTCTAGACAGGAGTCGAAGGTTGATATGTACATATATTAAATCCTCAGCTCGTTGTTGGTGAATTTTATTTTTTCTCATAGAATATATGATAGAGTATGTACTCTAATTTCTTTCGCAACCTGAAGAAGAATAAGTCTGACTTAATAGTCGAATGACTAACTGTTGAAGATAAGGGGTGCTAGCCCATATATCATCCACTAAGAAAAAGGGTTCATGATGGCCTTATGACTTAAAATAATCTACATCTCCAAGAATCCCTTGCATTAAGAAATTTTTTTCAAACTCCAATGTCATAATTTGTCTTTCTTTATTATTTGGAAATAAATATTTTAAGGATTGAATTCTTCTTTGTTGAATTTCTTTTTCCATATTAGGGGTAACTCTTTTAGGAGATTTTTGGAGCCATTCATTACTATAAAATATTGGATTTAAGGTATGTGCTAGGTAATGTAGAGGTGTTTTGCTTTTGTTCTATCGATCATCAAGGATGGTATGCACAATATTGTAAAATACAGAATCTTCATATTCCCTCTTTCCTTTATGTTTATATATCATATTTTTAACTTTTTTTTATCATTGTGTCACACATATCATAAATTAAATGTAAGCACAGGCAATCAGTGTCAGCAACACTAAGCATTTCATGGATAGGCTCTGTGAAAGAAAGAATATAATTAACTTGATCCCACTAAATATCATCAATAATCTTCTTTTTAATAAATCTTATTTTTTTAACATCATCTTTACGATAAAGAGACCATTTATCACTTATTACCAATGCTTGGAGGCCTTGTTTGACTTGCTTAAATCTTCGAAGCAGCATCACTATGGAAGTTATCTGCAATGGATAGTAATTTCAATTTTACATGCTTATTAAACATGAAGTTATTTGCAATGGATAGTAATTTCAATTTTACATGCTTTTTAAACATTGCAAGCCTCATCAAATGATTCATAAGGAAATTTCTAATGAAAGTAATATTTACAGAAATCTCAGTAATCTACTTACATTTCTCATATGTTACTTCATTTCTTTCAATATCTTTTACTGCATATATATTTTTCAATGCAAGATTTAACGTATAGATTACACATGGAGTTTAAAATATGTGAGGAAATTGTGATTGAATTAGCATACCATCAGCTCTACAAACAGGTGCATTATCACTAATAATTTGTACTACTTTATTTGGCCCTACCTCTTAAATAACTTCCTTCATAAGAGCTGCAATGAATAATTTATCTTTATACTCATTTTCACAATTAACTGCTTTGAGAAAATAAAATCATTCTCTGAAACAGCTATAAAGTTTATTAAAAGTCTTCGCTGAGCATCAGTCCATCTATCAGCAACAATACTTACCCCTTTAACATTCATGTATTTCTCAAAGGACATAATAATCTCTCAATTTGTGTTTTCTCTTTTTGCAAGCATGTTGCCATGTAGGTGTCACATAAGAATCCTAGTTGCATTTAAAGTTTAAGGTCACTTATATGGGCTACAAAACCTTTCTCTTTAAAGAAATAAATTTTGAAAATTTAGGCATTATTTGTGACAGCATTCTACCACAGAGCATAACATATGTCCTTTGGTCAAGGTTCAACGCTTTAATCCACAAAGTAAATGCATGTTTATTATTTTTCTAGATGATGATGTAAATTTTTTGGATCTTTATTTTAAGTTTTATGTTTGATTTCTATCACATAAATTTTTTATTGTTATTGTATTTGACGAATAATTTAGTAGTATATATTGTAAGATTTCTAATGAAATAGGTATTATAGTATTGATGAATTTTTTTTTTTTTTTTTTTATCACAGATGGAGGAAGAGCTATCTGGATCAAAATGGGAGATTTCCAGTATAACTTCTATAATTTTGCTAACCATCACAATCATGCTCATAAATATTTCATTTTATATTGCAATTTGTTTTGTACCAGGTAATACGGACAATGCCTACGGATTCTTTTATAAGTTAAATTGTGAAGTAAATTTTTGTATACACATACATATGTTTGTTTTCTTGTGGTGTGTGGTTTAAATGTTTTATAACTCATTGTTAAATCACTATACATTTATTTTGTTCTCTTCTGGTGCATGGTTTTGCTTGCAGCCCTGTTTGGCGCAAGGACTAAAACAGGACTAAAATAGGACCAAATTGGTACTAGTTTAAAAAACAATAAGAATAATAATAAATAAACTTTTTATACCATTCTATACAAATTTTAATATAAAAAATATTATTTTACTTTACATACTCAATAATTTAAAACAAAATAATCAATTTTATTTCACATTCTAAACTAAAATATTCGAATCGAGTATTTTGATCTAAAATGTGAAATAAAGTTTATATTTTTATTAAAAATTATTGAGTATGTGAAGTGAAATATTATTTTTTATATTAAAATTTGTATAGAATAATTAAAAAACTTTATTTATTATTATTATTGTTGTTTTTTAAATTAGTACTATTTTAGTCCTGATTTTGGTCCTCGCGCCAAACAGGGCCGCATGCTATTTGATTTTGCATCTCATTTTTTGTTGCAATGTAAAGAAAATTGGTTTTGCTTGTAAAATTTTTTCTCAAGTTGACTTTTTGAAGTAGCAAACATTTTGAAGTTTGGCATGTTATTACTTCGATTATCTAGTTGGTGATGTATATCTTTAAAATAATCCATCATGTGTCGCATCTTTTGTTGTTTTCTTATGCATTTTTATGTTTTTCAATGTAAATGTGATGGAAATTTGCTAGTTCCGACTGTAAATATTATCTTTAGAAGAATCCTTGCTGATATGAATTAGGCATTTGTGTTGCTGTGTTTGAATATTGTCATTAAGAACTGTTTGGAGGTTTTTATAACCTATTGTTTGTAATGTACTGGTAACTTTGTTTATTTCCTTGGAATATTATATAATATGCCACATATTCGTTCCCTAAACTACACTTTACAGTGTCGAAGTTGTCATTTATAATGCTGCCATCCAAATGCATGCTATGTTATGCTTCTTTTTTGAAATAAAATAATTCATCAATATGTTATGTTTCAATACAACCCAATTGCAATTCTTTTGTCACTCCCCCCAGTGAAATGTACTCGGGCGAGCATATTGTAAATATATGATGAAAAAGAACCTGCATTTGTTTGAATGTGAATGACAACTTTAGGGCTTAAAGGGTAACCAAGGAAAGAGTTGGGTACGCATTACTCTAATTTAAAGTATTGCCTCTTTTTTAGCACATATTAAGGAACATGATATTTAAAATGGGATTGATATGAATATGTTGGCATTTCAGCAATTTTGCTTCCTCTTCAAAAACTCCATTGAATCCATTAACTTCTGTGAACTAGCATGAATACAGGTAGGCAGGAAAGCTAGAAATTATTGATAATGATGCTATTCATTCATCATTTGTTAATGAATATAAATTTGCAATATGTTCTTTGTTTATATTCAAAAATTGAAATAAATTATGTCAATCTATTGAGTTGTACCGATTGCTCTTTTTCTGGAAGATTTCTAGCTTAAAAATTGAGTTGAGCTTGGTATACTAAATAATCTGTTAAGATTATGGATGAAATAATTATCAAGAACAGCAAATCTGTGTCTTTATGTGACAGCATATTAAGTTCTATTACTTACATATACTATGTGCAATAGAAGTACTACTTTGCTTTGAAATTTTTAGTATTGTCATAAATTGTCATGTTTGTTCGACAAGTTTGATGCTAGTTGCCAACTACCTAACACAACTTTCCACGTTTCTCATCCGAGACTTGGAACCCGGCAACAACACAATAAAGACTTAGTTTGTTGTTATTGTCATAAATTTGTTAATTGAATCTAATCTATATTAATTTTTAGTGTAAAGGGCATCTAGGCACTTGAGGCTGAAGTGTTGTTGTATGCCAGTCTCAACTTTTTCAAGTTTGTTATGTCCTTTAGGCTGGACCAATTTCTACCATTAGATCCTTGAGGTTAAATTCTGCCTTTAGTAGATCCTTTCACGTGTAAATCATTAAACACAGTTCAAATTGTGGTGTTTTTTGGACCAAATTAGTTCATCATTTTTCTTTCTCTTTGCCTTTATCCTTTTTTTCCCCCCTTCTCTCTCTCATCCGCACTAGTCCCCTTATATGAGGGCGGGGTTTGAGTCCAAAGAGAGGGGCGTCAAGGTTGTCGTTTAATTAGCAAGAGTTTGAGAGAAAGGGAAGGGACCATAGAGAAAGGGATGATAGTTGTTAAATGTCCTGCAAGAGGTAGAAAGAGTCAAAGGAAGTGGGGGGAGTGAGAGAGAGAGATGAGGAGAGAGACAGAACAACGGAGAGTTGCAGGAGATTCGGCAGGATGTTGTGTAGGTGACTGAGAGAAAGAGGGAGTGACATAAAGAGGAAGAGAGGTGGGAGGAGGGTGAAATATGGCGCAAGAAGGCAAAGGGATCGTCATGTAGGGTTGCCATATGAGCAGGACGATGATGTTGCTATTTCCTTCATGTATGCATTTCCGATAATAGGTAGATCCAAGAATCGCCACTCTAAAGTAGCCGGCCCTCACTTCCCCCCTTGTTGTTGCCATTGTTCTCCATATATATTGGATGTTCAATGAGATAGAGCGAGGATTAGGTGGCAAGGCGGTGATAGTGGTCATGAATGGAAATAAGGCAACAATGACATTGTGAGAGGCTCTGTCGAGAGAGGGGGGAGGGAGGAGGAAAATAGTAATATTTGCTTAAATTAATGGCTCTGTTGATGGTTATATCTAAGAAAGATTGTATCTAGGAGGGAGGGAGGGACAACTATGGTAAAGTGATAGTATTTACTCCATTTAATGATTCTGTTGAAGGTTGTATCTAACAATAAGTGTAACTCCAACATGCAGGATATAAGAACTTAAAAAAAGTTAGACTTGCATGAAATGACCTGACCTCATCCTTAGGCATACGAATCAATTCACCCTAATATTTATTGTTTTCATGGGTTGTATTATTCTATGTTTTTGGATTTTATAATAGGTTTGATAACTAATATGAAAAATTATACATAAATCACATATTATATGTACTTTTTTTAAACATTATTTTTTTGGGTCATTTACATGTGTTAAAAAACCTTTGTATTCTTGCCCAAAACTCCTTAAAAATCATTTATACAAATAACCATTTTTTATATAGTAACTCTCATTTTCTCCACCTCTCTAAAGATTATGTATTCATGAAGATCGAAACATTTATATATTCCATACATGCAAGTGCAGATGATAAATCTTGGTTGGGATAATATGAAATATTTAAATTGCAATTTTAGCAATTTGAGGTCTGGCGTTTGTAGATCCAAACTTGTATGCTTTTAATATGTAAATAGCCAAAAAGTTTTTTGTTATTTATGTAAATTTTCCAATTGATCCACCCCCTTCGTCGGGTGACGGGCCGACCAAAGACAACCTATCAGAGAATTGTGCTAATTATAGAGGAATTAAATTAATGAGTCATACTTTAAAATTTTGGGAAAGGGTGATCGAACATAGGTTACGCCATAATACTAAGATATCAGAGAATCAGTTTGATTTTATGCTAGGTAGATCTACTATAGAAGCCATTCATTCATTAAGAAGTTTAATGAAGAAGTTTAAGGAGAGAAAGGAAAACTTACATTTGGTTTTTATTGATTTGGAAATAGCTTATGATAAAGTCTCAAGAGAAATACTTTGGAGAGTTTTTGAAAAGAAAGGGATTTGCACTGCTTATATTCAAGTGTTTAAAAAGATGTATAAAGGAGCTGACACAAAGAGGTTTGACTAAGAATTTTTCTATTACAGTTGAATTACACCAAGGCTTGGTTTTAAGTTTGTATCTTTTTGCTTTGATTATGAAACTCATGATTGAACATATCTAAGATGAGGTACTTTGGTGTATGCTCTTCGCAGATGATATTGTCCTTGTTGAGAAAACTAAAGAGGGAGCTAAAACGAAACTTGAACTTTGGAGGGATGCTCTAGAATTTAAAGGCTTTCATCTCAGTAGATCAAAAACTGAATGTATGGAGTGCACATTTAGTCAAGAAAGAAATACTTATATTGGGGATGTGATAATTGGTGATCAAATTGTCAAGAAGAGTGAGCGCTTTAGATGCCTTGGATCAATCATACAAAATGATGGTGAAATAGATAATGACGTTATTAGCAGGATTCAAGCATGATGGGTAAAATGGAGAAATGCTTCTGCTGTGTTGTGCGATAGAAAAATTTCATTAAGAATCAAGGGTAAATTTTATAAAACCGTAGTAGAACCAGCGATGATATATGGTGCTGAATGCTGGCCTGTAAAGAGAAGACATACAAATAAAATAAATGTTGCAGAAATGAGGATGCCAAGGTAGATGTGTGGATATACACGAAAAGATAGAATGAGAATGAGTATATCCGAAAAAAAGTTGGTATTGCACCAATTGAGGATAAACTTAGATAAAGTCGGCCTAGATGGTTTGGACATGTAAATCGTAGGCTGATTGAAGCTCCAGTTAGAAAAATTGAGTTATTGGATCTTGCCTATGTACAAATAGGAAGAGGAAACAAAGAATTCATGTAGCCGACCCAACTTAGTGAGATTAAAGCTTGGTTGCTGTTGTTGTATTTATGTAAATTCTTCTTTTTTTGTAGTTGTAAATAACATACGTAAGTGTATATATATGTTTGTATATACAAAGTCAAATTGGCTGAGTTTGTATATTTTGTGTTTTTGATGCATTTGATTTCTTTGAACCCAAAACTTTTCAACTCTAGTGCTAGCCACAATCCCAACTAATCAAACTTCATCCTCCTTGCAGATTTCTTTAAACCCAAAAATTTTCAACTCTACTGGTAGCCACAGTCCCAACTAATCAAAATTCATCCTCCTTGCACCAAAAAAAATTCTTTTTAAATTTTCTGATAATAATTTTAATTGTAGAAGTCATTGAATATTTAGTTATTTTTTTAATACACGCATTTACAAAAAAAAATTAAAATGAGAATTTATCATTCTTGTTTTCAGCTTAAGAAGGTATTGGGTTTTATTTTGGTATAGCTTTTTCGTGTCAATTATGTTATTCTTCAGTGTTTTCTACCTCGAAAAATGCATGGAAAAAGAACATAGCATATCTATGCAAATATATTATGATTATGCATTTATGTTTTCCTATTAAGTTCAGGGATATAGGTTGTGCATATCCTCAGTTTCTATAAATTGGAGCTTTAATTTGACAATAGCTAGTTTCCAATTATAGTTATACAAGTAAATGTGTAGGTCAATGAAACCTCGCAGCAAATCTTTTCACATGTGTGAAAAAGGGAAGAATCTGTTTCATTTTTATTTTTTTGTTTGTTATATATATTGATAAAATGATGTTGCATAGCACTTATGATTCTTACTAATTCAGTCGTGAGAAATAACAAGTTAATATGAGATTACTGTGTGAAAATCAATGTTGTTTTTTGATGACATATGCAGAAAGAATGATTTGGCCTAAAAAGTCTTATAAAGAGGTTATAGTAAATAAAAAGACTCTTAGATATGGGATAGTTGTTTTCTATTAATTGTAGAGTTGCTGGACACAATTTGTTGCAGGACGTGTTTAAGGCTCTCTCTATTGGTCATTTGTCCATTGGTTTTGTAGATCTAATGGAGCTTCGTCCTAGAATGGTTTGATTTTTCTGTTTGCTTTTATGTTTTTTTTTTGCTATTGTTTTATCAATTAAAAATGCTAACTTTTCTTTTGTACTTCGAACTGGTAGTTAATGGAATGTCTGTGTATGCTTTGTTGGTATTCTTGTCATGAATTTCACTTGAAATTCTTCTTCAGTGTCTTAAAAAGAAATTGAATGAAAACTACATTAAGTTATAGATGGACTAGCTATCCTTAAATCATCTGTATTGTTGGTCCTTGCAAGCTATACATTATGTATAACTATTTGCTTGGATTCGAGATGGAGTACTTCTTCCTAAAGGAAATCTTAAGCTATTCAAGAATGTTTCCCTTTCTGTTTATTTTTTCTAGCATTCTTTGGTTATTCTATATCTGCTATATTCTTTTAAATGAATTTCATAATTCGGTTAGGATGGGCATAATTGTTTTGCCCTTTTTGATTAATGCCTTAGTTTTCTCACCTTGTAGATTTCCAAGTTCAGAAATATAATGGAAATATGAATCCATTTCCTGAATGAAGAATAGACAGGTGCATTTTTCTTCCAAAACTAGCTAGGTTTGAGCCCTATTTCATCCTCTTTCCCATCCTCCTTTACAGACCTTTAGTAGTGTTAATGTAGAAATCGGGACAGTATTGAAGTAGGCAACACATTGTGTATGACCTTTAGGCAATGCAAAGAAAGTAGAAGCTGAGAGAAAGTGGGAGAAAAAGGGAAGTGCAGTGTAAGTAAAACACACTGAGATTTAGGTGGTTTGAAGAGATCGTCCTACTTTCACGGGTTAAGCTAATTCAAAGTCCACTATTCGTTAAAGAAGCTCGCATGAGTTAAGTACAAAGTTGAAGAAGGAAAGTGAGAAAAAGAGGAAAAGCTAGGGATTCCTGAAGAGATCTGAGATGCAAAGCCCCTTCCCATAACTTAAAGTCCTGGTACTTACATGCATAATATTCCATATTATCATATTTATATATTACACACTTATTTTTAAATATTACACTATAGATATAAAATGTTGCACTCCACACATTTTTTTAGCTTTTGAGATTTAATATTTAAAAAGTCACGATGTGGATATTGTAATATTTATAGAATGGGTGTGAAACATATAAATATGATAGTGTGAAGTGTCCTGTATGTAATCATCCATTAAATATTTCACTTGGTCGAACAAAATCAAACATTTAAGATTATAAATAATTCAAACCGAGCTTGATTAACAAAAGGTAATTTAAAATGACAAAAATTTTCCTAAATTAGCGAATTAAAGAAATTTGAGAAAATTAAAATTTGAAGTAATGAAGATTATGTCTATGGGACAAGGGCTGAAATTAGTTTTGGCGGAAGCTTTTTCTTGTTGGGATGGCCTTTGAAATCGAGAGTTGTGCATCATGATTTGATAATGGGCTTTCTTTTATTAGATAAGCTTCAACGTTCACAATACATTATGTTGGCTTAAGCATCTATTTATTAGGGGACCCAAAACACCTTAAAACAATCCTAACGGTAACTCACCAATTATTTTATTTTATTTTACGTTAAATACAAATTCCAATGTAAAAAGTAAAACATGCGTATACATATATTTCAGTGAAAATTTAACTTCATTTCACGTCCAAAGCAAATCTCAATATTTAAATAAATTTATTTGGCAGTTTCACACTAGAATTATTTTCTCTCTTTAGTTCAAAAATTATAACCAACTTAAAAAAACTACTACTACCAAACATAATGGAGGTATTTGGCCTTAACGCCTTACTTTTGGAACTACTTTATGGTTGGGAGGTGGTGGATTTTGGAGGTGCTACTTCACATTTGTAGTAGTAGCGTTTTTCCAGTTGGTTCGAGTAGTTTTTGAACTAGTAGCTATGGGGCTTGACAACACCTTGATTTAGGCACTACTTCATGGTCGTGGTGGAATACGGAAGCGTTACTTCACTTCCGTTTCATTTCGTAGAAATAATTAACTCTTCGTAGAAGTATGATTTGGCATAACCGTGAGCTCTCTTTGCTTCTTCGACATATGATGGAAATTCAAGGAAGACATTTCTGTGTAGGCTTCATAGAATGAAGCTTCAGGGCATTGTAATCTCTATGACCATAAAATATGTGTCGTAGTTTTATGTTGGAGGGTAGAGCGAATTGATGAAGATAAAGGTGGTGACTAGGGTTTGAAAGGGGGATAATTTCTCCCATTTTTGCAAAATAAGAAAATAAATGGATAGCTAGGTATGAAGAATTCTTAGATATGATTTTCTTACCTTTTCTTTTCGGGATGTTGAGTCAAATAGTACAAATGTGTAAAATTTTATTTTTCATAAGCATTATTCAAATGCTCCACTATAAACTCTATTTATAGATGGGCTAATATCATTTCATAAAATAGAGATAGATATTGTGCGACTAAATATATCAACTAAATAAATAAAAGGAATAAAGGAGGTTTTACTAATTTAAATAGAATATGATTTGGAACATCTATCAATCAAGGCATGATAATGAGTAATCACTATCATCGATCATTAGGATGTGCCCATGATTTTAAGAATTCCATTAAGTTTGATACCTAAATGACATACATTTGTCATCTGTTAAGGTCAATTAAGGTAGTCGAAGAAAATTATATTCTCCTAAACATCTAATCTTATTTGCAAATTATGCCAGCATCATTTTTGTTAAGATAGGATTTTCTCTCCTATCTCTTCTAATTGATAAACGTTAATAAAATGTTGGAGAATGGGTAGGAGAAAAGGAGTAAAATTTAGTGAGTGAAAAAGACAACTATTGATAAAGAGAAGGAGAGGGTGGAGAGAGAGAGATAGGGGTTGTTTGGTAGAGGCATTAACAACTAGATTTGCATCCACGGAAAATTTTGATTGATTTGACTCAACTTTGATGAAGTCATTTAACGAAAGGGTTTTGGCTTGTAATGTCACTTGCAGATCATTGAAATTTAAAATTTGTTTGGGATAACCTTATGCTACAATTGTGCTATACAACACAATTGTTTTCATAGAAAAATTGTTTGGTAAAACACGTGTTGTACAACAAAGTGTAATATAGTTATAAAGACAACTTACAAAAAGGTTGATAGCTTTCTGGCGCATCAACACCTACAGAAAGCTGTTGTATAAAAAATTATACCAATCAGAATCTTAAGTTATGCCAATTTTTTAACATAGTGAATAAGCAGAATTAATTACTATTTAATCTATAAACAGTTCTTTTAATTGAGATACACATGTAATTTTTCCTAAATTTGTTGGGTTCATCAAAATTAAATTGTTTAGGAATTCAACTTTAGTGAATTAAGTTCAAAATTCTTGACAAAATCAACAAGACCTGCCTTCAATAGGCATTGTAACTTGGCTTTCCTTAATTAACTTCATTTCTTTTCTCATCTTCCTTTTGTGGGAGATAGCATATTTGTCTTCAGTATAGTACATCAGCTTAAAAAAGATATTTTTCCTGTATCTCAAATACCTGCATTCGTGAAATGTTTCTTCTGTAATGTATATATTGTCAATATATTCTTCTTTCCTTATTTTGTATATCCCTTGATTATTTCTCTAAGATCTTCTCTTTCCTTATTTTGTATATCCCTTGATTATCTCTCTAAGATCTTCATTATTATTGTATTTATTCATGTTGTAATTCTTCCTATATTAGACCCTAAGATTAAGGGATTTGATCATTCTTAATGTCTATATATATTGTAATTCTCCTAGTGAAACAAAGGGAAAATATTTCAGAAATTCTCTTTTCTTTTATTTCTTGTCATATATCTCTGTAGGTAATACTCAAAGCTCCTGTCAATAAAATGGTTAGTCAGTCTTACTGTTTGTCTTATTCTTTAATATAGGCATCAGTGAAGAAAGCTCGGGAAGAACAGGAGCTGCTATATTCTGATGTTCAACGACATGAACAAGCTAAGTTACCTGTTGAAAGCAATGATGATGCACTTGTTCTTGATGATGATATGGAGAAAGAGGAAGAGGAGGAAGAAGGAGAAGAAGAAAACCGTGATGGCTTATCTATCAACAAGAAGAGGAAAAAGTCTTCACGTAATAATGGGAACTACCATCGCCATTCCACTGATCAGATCAAAGAGATGGAGGAGTACTTTCCCTTTTCTCATTCCCTTTTAATTTGTATTGGAAAGTCACCTCTAATGAGAGTTCAGTATTACATGTTATACTGAGAGTGCTTCTGTCAATTATTGTTAATATCTATCTGCTAACACTATTCTTTTTCTTTCTTCTTGTTTGTCCATTTTAAAACTTTTCAAGGTTTGCCAACATCCATATGAACGACTAAGGCGGGAGCTAGGTGAGAAGCTCGGGCTCAAGCAGCTCCAAGTGAAATTTTGGTTTCAGAACAAACGAACCCAGATGAAGGTTCTTTTTCTTCTTACTTTCAAGCTGTCTATAAGACAAAATTGCAACTCTCCTTTATAAACAAATAAATATTGTATCCAATATAAAAATTTTGTAGTATTTTGCATATTTGTGTTGAGTTTGAGCAAGTTAACTTTAGTAGGAAGGTTTTTTACCTGAATTTAGTTAGAATTAATTTTTGTGTTGATTTAAACTGTCACCAACATTACATCTTTAACTAAAGATATGTAACTTAGGGTATATATATCATATAGGATCTATATGTGTATGTATGTAGTCTCTTTTCACAAATCATTTTACATTGCAAATACCCATAACAAGTGTAGATGTGTACGCAGATGCATATATGTAACAAGTGAGGTTTGAGTTGTATTGATCTTTTCCACAAATGAAAGTCGAGTTGATTTCAAATCCATAAAGTCCAGACTATTATCTAACGCGAGTGATGTGTCTATTTTGTAATCTTAATCAATGCTGTTGGTTGAAAATATTATTTGTTGTTGGGGAAGAGGATGAGGAGGAAGTTGAGAAGGCATTGTAGAAATCTTCTCGAGGAAAGTTTCATCGAACTTAGCCTCGCCAAAGTTTTGGTGAGCGCTATAACCTCGACCAAAATGTTTGACATTGGCTCCTCAATCAAAAATTTGAGTCCAATGTTCCATTCATGATTTGGTAAATTCGAAGAGATGCCACAAATAAAGACTTCAAAGCTAGTGTTGCACCTTTGGCTGAAAATGAATCTTTGGTGAAGTTTAACTTCTATTCAATTGAATAGAATGAGATTTGGCAAAACTCATCTGGGAAAGATTTTAAAGCAGTTCATGGATTGCCATCAAACTTTGTAGATGTCTATTGATTCCAAGGAGTTATTCATCCATTCATTCATTAAGATCTTGAGTCACTCGTCCATCCATTCATCAACAAGAGACTTCCTCATTAAATAGCAACGACACTTCTAGAATTTTAGAGAATATTAGATGGTTATTGGTTGTGGCCATGTAGACCTGCCACATTGTTATTAAGGGCCAATGCATCCATTAAGTCATTAATCAAACATTTAGAGGTGTTCCTGCATTAGATATTAATATTCAAGGCATTTTTGGAACTCCATCCAAAGAAATTGTTGCCCATCTTTTCACCTATGTAAAGGGATTAAAAGAAGTGAACATTGGTGTGGTTGATGCTAATGTAAGCATATCTTGTTGAAGTGAAGTGAAAGGCGTGCTGAGAGAGTATCAAGAGATCTTTGCCAAGAGGTTAAGCCTAACAATGGTGATCTTAAACGCGGGGTGGTTTAGTCTTCATTGTTCTTCCGTTGCTAAAGAAGAAGAACAAGGGAGTTTATTTCCACCCAAGGAACTGTTAGGTGAAGACATTTATATATTTTAGTGACTCACCGAAGATGCACGCAAACCAAATCCTATTACTTAACAATGTTTAGCAGGCTAATGGGCATCGTTGGAAACAACTGCAGGCTTTTGAAGTGAAGCATTTGAGATTTCCTTTGATGGAAGGATCTATACCTCCTTTTGCTTGGCTTGAGGAAGAAGCCAACATACATGAAGCCAGAGGTATAGAAGGAACTAGACAAAAAGGTCGTAATGTGCATTCGAATATATTTAGATCAGATTTTCTTCCATTTAGCATTGAAAGCAGTACTGGCTGCTCCATTTGGAAGAAATTGGAAAACTTGTATGAGTGGAAGGTTGTCTGCATTAAGATCTTCCTCATCAAGAAGCTTGTTTATATGTAGCTCGGACAAGGGGTCTCCATTTCCTAACATTTGAATGAGATTTAGAGGATAGTAAATCACTTTATGGCGGTGAATATGATATATTTAGATAATGAATTGTAGGCCCAGCTATTATTAAACTTTTTGTTTGACAGTTGGGAAATTCACAGTCTCTTTTAACAATTTGACGCTAGATGGAGTTCTCTCCTTGAACCAAGTGGTTGTTATAAGATGGAGTTCCCCTTTATGAAGATACTATTTTAATTGATGATGAGAGTTTTGAGATGTCATAAGATGTTTATCAATAGCTAAAATAGAAACAAAGTATTGATGTACGAAAAATATCATCAGTATTTTTGTGACATATAACAAGTAGAGATTCAGGATAATAATTGATAAATGAAGTGCAATGAACCTTGTGTCCACTCATGTGCTTATTAGGGCTTTTAAAAAACTAAACCCACCTTAAACATTTTTATGCTAGATGGGTGAACCACACATCTCTTCCTATTACATCTTGGTGTTAGTCCCATTGATAATGGGTAGTTATGAGGGTAAAGTTTAGTACAATGTTTTACTCGTGAATATAGCTCATCTTTCTTGGCAAACCCTGGCTTTATGACATAAGTGTTTGATTAGGGAAGCGAGAACACTTATGTCTTTATTAAGTTTAATGCTAGGCCATAAAGTTGTTTTCACTTAAGCCCTTGGAAAAAGTTTCTACTTCTAAACCATCTTCAATAGTGAAACCCCATTTTAAAAGAAGTTACTAAACTAAAGAAGTTGTCCGATTGCAGGTGGGAATACAAATGTTTGATCTCGAAAGCTGTTTGGTTATAATGAGATTAAATCTAAGATTAATCTCAGTGGTAGTTTTTCTCTATCAAGTCCTTGATTGTAATGTGAGATGAAGTGGAATAAGAAGTTGAATTAGAAGCTTGATTTAATCTCATTTGGTGCATGATAATCTGACTTTAAACTTGAATTTCAAATTAAAGTCTGGGGGATGAGCTCCCAAATCAGTAACTGAAATTTAAATTAGAAGAAGCATGCCATTATAGGAAATACCAGAAGGCATTTACTCAAAGCTGATTCTTTCTCATTCCTGGCCTTCAGATTATTAGAGTGGCAACCGTGGCCGAGAAGTACGACGGAAAGATGATCTCTTCAGCGGGCGGCCAGAGGACACCCTCCAGATAAAACCACGGCCCAGATTGCCGACCTTTTTTGCGCCTTCAAGGCATATAGGATTTCTCATGTATACAGAGCCGCTAATAGAGCGGCCGATTTTGTAGCTTCCTTTTCTTGTCTAGATGATACTGAGTGGCGTAGGGGCATGTCCCTCCCACTCGATTTTTGTGTGATTCTCGACGAGGATCGAACCTTTTGTACCTGATGTATCTTTTTTTACTGTTATAATATTATAGGCTACGGCCGAATTTCAAGGAAAGATGATCTCTTCACCCTGTATGTCATTGGGGCAGCAGGAGGCTGGCAAAAGTTGTATCCAGATGGCTGGAGGGAGTGGAGAGGTTGCCTGCGATGGACGTTGTGCTAGTGGTAGCGGCGATTGTACTGGATTTTCTGTTGGTGGAAATGGTTATAATGGCTGGCCGGGATCTTCAGCCTTTGGCTTTGGAGGATGGAATGTTGATGGTAATCACTGAAATTTGTTTAGCTGGTGTAGTTGGATTTTTTTTTGCATTCTTCACAGTGTTATTTTAGTTTGTCTTACTGGTTTTTAGTTAAAAAAAATGTTCCAGTGTTTCAGTAATGCTGAAATGTCTCTAGAAATACTGAAATGACTCAAGAAATAAGCATACATGTTTATTTATAAATTAACATACTCCCCTGTATATATATCAGGCTCTTGTATTTCCTTTTGTGCCTCTTTCTAATATGAGTTTAGACATTAAGGAGGTTGCTTTTTCTGCATTTCTTGACATGCACATGAGTTCTCAAATATGCAATGAATATTTGGCATTGTGTTCAAATTTAATTATTTAATATGATCACATAGTACTTCAAAGTATTTGATTCAATGTTTTGTAAGTATTTATTTAGATGTCAATATTATTTAAATATTTGTGTTATTTTTATATTATTATCTTAATATTATAATATATTATTTAGAGAAAATAATTATTTGATTTGATGACGCATATGGATAATTTTGTAAAAAATAATAAAACTATTGCTAAAAAATCACGTTTGCATAACTTGACATAATATTAAAAAAATATTGAAACAAATGTCTGTTTGTTTAATGTTATTATATTAAAAAATAATAAAAAAGAATTTTTTTTATTAACAATAAAAAAAAAAGATTTCAATCGTACTATCTTACGTCATAGATATGGTGATATTTAGGTGTTCAGTTTTAGGTGATGTATTGATGTCATTTTGGAATTATTATCTTGTAATTTTTTGTAATTTTTCTTAGAGTTATCACAATAACATTGAACTTATGAATGCAATATTACTAGTTGCTGACAGTATATTTGATCATAGAATAATTTAACTTTCAAAAAAATATTAAAGTAATTTTATATTTAACTAAATTTATAAAATACCAAATAACAATTTGCTAAGAATCTATAATCTTTAACTAGCACCGTAAACTATTCTTCAGTGTGGTAATTCGATCCATGGTGTAAGAAAAGTGACAAACCCTTGGGATAGAACTAGAGTGAATGTGTATAATTTACACTCTTTGGCTCTATCCATTCATTTTTCAATAAAAAAGCAGAACCAAAATTTATTTCAAATCTTTACTCAATCACAAGCAACAATAAAAAAAATTCAGTTTGCAGCAAGAAAAGAAGAAGACCCGCCACTGAAAGGCGGGTACAGAAACATGAGGTGGTTCTGGCATATTCTATTATACATATTTTAAAAATAAAGCCCATAGCCCATAAAGCTGTATATTGGCTTATTTGGTTGTAAAGTTTAAATTTAATAATATTAATATTAAATTTGAATATAGATATTTTTTATTAAAATTTGTGAATGATATGAAATAAAGTTAGTTATTATATTGGGATATGTGAGAGATGTGATATAAGTTGGTTATTATTTTGATAATGTGAGTAGGATGTGAAATAAAGTTAATTTTTAATATTAAATTTTAAGAATAATTACCTATATGTCACATTATTTCATTTTATTTATGTGTTACATATCCATTCTTAGTTAATTACGCTATGCACACTCAAAACATTATAAAATCTTACATACACACACTTAAATTAAAACTCAGTCAAAATCTATTTGAAAAAAAAAATTTATTAGTAAATTATTAAAATTATATTTTTACCCCTAATAGTATTTTTTTTCCTCAATGTTACACTAAAGCGCTGATCTGTCCTAAAATCGATTCACGTCGCGGATGTCTCCTTCCCTTGCCAATACCTAAACATCAAAGTTTTAAGATTTTTACTTAAAATATATTTAAATATCCTTAAAATAATATGATGAACGGTTCAGATTTTTTGTAATCTAACTATAGTTACGTTATTGGAAAATTATAATTACTCATTATAATAGAAACAAATTAAAGTGTGTGTATGTAATATTTTGTAATATTTTGAGTGTGTATAGTGTAATTAACTAAAAGTGAATAGATAATGCATAAATAAAACTAAATAGGGTGGTATGTAGGTAATTATCCTTAAATTTTATATATGATGTGATATACTAGTTTAAAATTAAATTAGGTTAATTTTGAATTACTGAGCAAATATGGCTTCGGGTATTGTTAATTTAAAAAAAAATTCAGGTTAAAGTTAATACTGGAAAACAAATAACACTAGGCTGAAATTAATTAAGTATTTAACAACCCAAAAAAAATTATATGAATTGCAAAATAATTATAAAATGCACATTTTAAAACCTGAAAACAAATACAGCTCTTGCGTATTTCGACTCCTCTCGGCTATTCCCCATCACTCCGGCTGGACTCTTTTCCTACCAACATTGTACAGCCTTCGGCGGCGGCGCGGCGGCGCAGCGGCGTGTCATCTCTATCAGCTGGTGGCCGCCGGCGTCATCCATCGCCGCTCAACACACCGAGGCTGATCTTGTGGTTCTTCGTTCGTGAATCTCTACTTTTAGGTACGATCCGAAACCATTCTTCAGAGTCTTACTTCCAGGTAACTTATTCATCATAGGAGAATAGTATATGCGCAGGAAGTTGCTAGCTAGGGTTTAGAGCTTTCAACTGTGTTTTTGTTAGTAAGATGACATACATGTACGAAATGGGTACTGTTAGATCTTATAGTTAAATCCTCTCTGTAGAATGCCTTCCGTGTTTGTTATGCCGTCAAACTGATTTGAGGGAAGCGAGGTCCCCAGACTGGAGAAATGTTAGGAGGTGAGGGCGTCGGATGAATAACTCGGAGCTGCGCGGGGACTGGTGTTGTGGATGGTCATCACTGTAGGAAGAGTAGAACAGACATTTTACCCCCAGGAGGTGTCTTCAATAGTCTCGTTCCCCTAGGGTTTACTTCTTAATTATAGGATTGAGATTGCAGATCCATCCTTTCTATTCTTCTAAGAAATTTCCATAGGTGTAAATTTGTGTATGAAATATTTAAGAGTCATGCAAGAATATTCGTATACTTTGAGTTCATACTTGATTCTAAAATGAACAGTATTCTATAGTTTGAAAGCGATCAAACTGCCAACATTAATATGAGTATTCTTGTAATGTTGTGGTTTAAGTATATTAAATTTCCAATTAGTGAGATATCCATGTATATTGATTTAGATATTCATATATTCTATTTTGTAATATACTTGTAAGATTTGAGTGGTTGATATCGACATATGGCATTAGGTTTTGATAACATTGAGGAAATCAAGATTTAATGACAAGCTTTAGGGCTTCTAGTTATTTATTTGAGGTTGTGTAAACCAAACTTCTTTAACCAAGTTTCCATGCACAATCGTCTGTGGTATGTGCATTTTTCATATCATGTTTTAGGGGCATCTAGAAAAATATGGTGTTGAATATATGCAATTATGTTCCTATGAGTATGATGACTTTGATGGTATATGACTTGTTATTATTAATTCATATCTCCATCTGTGCTTTTATATACTTGCACTCTACTAATTAATCACCAATGAATCTCAATATTATGATTACATTGGATGCTTTATATGTGCTTGTGTGGCATGGTTAATCATATCGGACTTGCACTTTTATTGATGTGTATGTTTGTAAAGGCGTTAATAACTTGGTTAACCTTTTATAATGTTATTTATGTTTTGAAAGTTTTATATGATATGAAATAAAGTTATTATATTGAAACATGTGTAGGATATGAAATTCGTTAGTCATTATTTTGGTTTGTCTGTAATATGTGAAATATAGTTACTTTTTAATGTTGGCATTTGTGTATGATGTGCTATTTGAGGTTAATTTATCTAAACAAACACACCCTATGATATTTGCTAGCAGAATGACTTATAGTTTTTTCTAATATTTGATTACAATTTGTTGGTTTTGAAGAGGGTGTTTTTGAGAAATCAGTAATTTATTTGCCATGTCTTATGTCTTCTCCACTATCAATGGGCAAAGTGGATCAATGGGTCTGATGACGTATAAAAGTGATCCAACAAAGGATGTCGTTGAATTCTACGGGGGAGATCTAGTATGCAATGCTGAACCACTCTACACAGAGATAATCGAATGAAGAGCACACCAAAAAACTTGGAACTAAGAGAATTAATGGACAGAGATTTAACATAGTTCAGAAAGGTCTTCCTACATCCACGAACAAATCCAGAGCCTAATGATCTGTTAAGTCTGAAATAGAAGGCCACTAGGGAGTGGTATAAGAATATTTCGAGATCAAAGGAGGAATCCTTCTAGGTGGTTTGGAGGCTAAGGTTGGAAAGCAGCTCTCGTGCTTATATAAGAAGGTTGTCTTTTCATAGGAGGAAGAATCCAAGAGATAAAGAATAAAAGAACACCCCTCCTCTATGCATGTGCCCTAAGGATAGGCCTTTTTATAGCCACTAAGTGTGATGATTTCATTTGCGGTGAATCGGTCATATGTCTCAAAGGGATTAATAAAGAAGCGGCATATGGACTACTAGGTAATAAAAATGTGTTTGGTGACCGAGGCCTCTAGTAGAGCTTCCTCTCTATGTTGAACGCAACAACAATAACCTTCCGCCGGCCAGCCTTTCACGTGTAGTGGAGTAGGCATTTGTGGACATCCACCACTCTCTTTGAAAGGATCGTTGGTACAAACTGCAGGTGCAAGGGTACTATCTGTGGCCTCCTGAGTAGCAACTGTTGGTTGGTGTGGAGGCCAAACATCTTTAGGTCCACAAGACAGCATAAGATCCTTCTTGGGATGTACAAATAGATGAGTCTAGGTGAATCTTCTAAGAGTTGCAGTTTGCTTGTGGTTGTAGGAGATCAGAGTGATCGCACTGCCTAGGGTTGCAAGCAAGGAATGGGAATATCGTTCCTCAGGGTCAGAGGCAGTGTGTCACCCCTCCAAGTGTCATCTATGGGATCTTGGCTTAGCTTTGCTTAGGCCATGTACACATGTAGGCAATCCTGTTCAACGTGACTTGCCACGTGTGTAACAAGGATTGTTCGGGGAATCCATGTATAAGCTCCCGAGAAGCACACACATTTATGTGGGCCCACAATCCATGTGCATCAGATGTCAACAGCCACATGGATCTGGCTCTTTAAATGAGTGTCTTTTGGGGAGAAGTGTGACTCGTCTTTTGCTCCCTTTAACTTTGTCATTCGAAAATCAAAAGGGTTGGGTTTCCTTCGATAAGGCAATGACGTCTAATGCGAGGAAGAGAGCTATTGTTAAACTCCTTGTGATGAAAATGGGGCATCATGGAAGCATGGACACTTTTGTACCTTCCAACGTGTCATGTTGTACCTTGTCCTCATGTGTATTTATACTTATTAGGTGATTTTATAATATTAAGCAAGAGGTATAGTAAATTATATCATCACATAGATGTTTATTATTTAATTATTGTATTATTTAATCTAGTCATGTTCGTGTCATATAATTTGTAAACTTACCGTGTCAGTGTGACGTGTTATGTCATATCCCTATGTCTACGTGTCATGTCCGTACTTCCTAGCAGAATGCTTCCTAAGGGATAGTCATTGTGAGTTGCTAATGGTGAAGTTCCATAAGATCAGAGAAGGGGCAACTGTGAGAACAGCTAGGGATGATGAAGAATGTCTCTCGCATTAGGTTGGAGATGCTAAGTTCTAATGATATAATGGTGGGAAGTAGCTAGTCCTCACACGCTATCATTGGGTTGGAGACCTCTCTCCTAACACTTGAACAAGTAGGGACTTTCCTCTTACACTTTCCATGATAATGTTGTTTCTGTGGATAAAGTCATAGTTGTCATCCCTTATGTATTACTCACTCTGGCTAGCCCAAGGTGGAACATGGTGGCATTTTACTTGGATTCTTCGTATGAAGCCTTTTAGAACTGTACAATGTCTACCAATAATGGTTTTCGCAGGAGTGATGAGCTTGACCACAGTTGGAAACCCCTTAAAGGCGTGGAAAGTGTTGATCATACCCAAGCAACTCGGTAGGATGACGTGATCAGCCCGCAGGGATGGATGGTAGTCCTGAACTCATGCAACACCGAGAAGGTGAAGGGCTTTAGTGTTCTTGTTGGTGCTCGACATTGCAATTAAGTGCGGGTCAGAAGGCGTTGCGAGTAATTTTTCCACCAAGGTCTTAGCGAAGAAATTCTTAGGTGCACTTTCATGGGACTTCGAGACATCCTCAGGGGCTACAAGGTTGTCTGGTGTGAGGAGGGCTGAGATGCCTGCCAAATATACTCATATCACCTTATTTACAAGGAATCTGAGTTTATATTGTCAGACTTTTCAAAGTCAATGGTCGTCGAATGGTGTAAAAGATAAGTGGAATAATTTGAGTTTCCATCTCATTAGAATATATATACATATATAAATGTGGTACAAGTATATACAAGAGTTGTATGGGTTTGGCCCGTTATACTATCTAAACCTTTTTATTTATATTACGTAACACCCCCTCAAGCTGAGACATATATATCAATTATGCTCATCTTGTTACAAATATATGTGACTCTGGGACCATTAAGAGGTTTGGTAAATATATCAATCAATTACTTCTCGGTACAAACATGACACAAATCAATTATTCCCTTTTGAAGCTTTAAGCCAACAAAGTGACAATCGATCTCAATGTGCTTAGTTCGCTCATGAAAAATAGGATTGGATGTTATGTGGATTGTAGATTTGCTATCACACCAAATAGTATTAGGTTTGTCAAGGATAAATCCCAACTCTGCCATAGGATGGTGCAATCACAATAGCTCTGAAGTAGCAAGAGCAACAATGCGGTGCTCTGCTTCAGCACTGCTACGAGCAACAATTTTTTGCTCTTCCATGAAATTTAATTTTCTACCATGAACACTGAGTAACCAAAGGTGTAGCACTCGATTCTCGTATATCTATGTCCATTGAAAGTAATCCTTTTTCTAGGAACATTTTGTAAGTACCGCAAAATTCTCACCATAGCATTCTAGTAGGGCTTCCTTGTTGTTGCCATAAACTGACTAACGACACCTACTGCAAAGGCAGTGTTGGTTCTATTCATGGTGGTTAAGTAGATCAACTTGTCAGCTATTCATCTATAATGTTCTGGATGTGGAAGTAGTTCTTCTTGGTCGGAAGCAACTTAATTCCAGAATCCATAGGAGATTCCATTGCTTTTGACTATATCATGCCAGTCTCAACTAATTTATCAAATACATATTTCCTTTGAGATAATAGTATATTATTCCTCTTTTTAGTAACATTAATGCCACGGACGTAGCGCATCTCCCCCAAATCTTTTACCTCAAAGTTGTTGGCAAGAAACATCTTAAGAGCTTTAATGCAATCTGCATCATCCCCAATTACCACAATGTCATAACATGTACTACCAAAAAGATAATCCTTGAGGCGGATTGACGATGAAACGCCGCATGATTCTTGTGTGGCTACTTGAAGCTTTAAATCACGTGACTAAATTTGTTAAATTAAGCTCTGATTGTTTAAAGCCACAGAGAGATCAGCCGACAAACTTCTCCCTGGAGTAGTAAACTCAGTTGGTTGCTCCATGTAAACCTCTTCATTCAAATCACTACATAAAAACCCATTTTTTATATCCAATTCATAGAATGGCCAAGAATATGTAGCTGCTAATGAGAAAAAACAACCTAACATAAGCCATCTTTGTGAGAGGAGAAGATGTCTTAAAATAATCTATGTTATATGCTTGAGCATAGCTTTTTGCTACTAATCTAGCTCTGAGGCATGCCATTGTACTGTCAGACTAAACTTTTATTTCATACACCCATCTACAACCAATAGCCTGTTTTCCTTATAGAAGATCAACCAAATCCTAAGTGTGATTCTTATATAGAACTTGCATGTCCTCTATCATCGCTTGGTACCACCTTGATGTTGTTAGGCCATAAAGACTGAGGATGGTAAAGCAATTGAGTCCAAGTTCGCATTAAAATTTTGCAGACTTATAAGCAGGCCCTTATAACTATGTATATATGTGGTGATCATGACAAGTCTGATAACTTTTCATGATAACAATATGTAAATTATCATCATCTGGATCAGTTAACAATGAGACTGAATCTGTAGAGGACATGTGTTCACATGGTACATCTAGCTTTCCTGGGTCACATCCACTCATACTGATACCTAAAGTAGAACTTGGTTGCCTGTTTCTTTGGGACCACCAAAATAACCCTCTTTAATGCCATCTTTACTGGCATCAAGCCGAAATCGAAGAGACGTTGAGAGACTTTGTTGAATACTTCTTTAATGTAGTGGCCACTATAGATGGCGTCAATTTGGCCATTGTCCTCTAGAACTTTCGTCAGGTCGTTTTACTTGGCGATCTTTCTGAAGAGTTATCCTGGTATCTATTCTTTTCCTTAACCAAATTAGTTTCCTTAATTGACTGAAGAAAGAACTGGTGCAGCACTATTGCGCTAGAAGCTTGTTTTGTTCGACAATCGAGACTAACAAACAAAGCGGTAGACAAACAATAAAACAAAGGAAGTAACATCCAAAAAAGAAAAAGTTGAAACGGAGATTTCTATAAAACCCTTGCAGGAAAACAATGGATGGGTTGAGAAGTTCTTCACAAACTTCAATAAGGAATTTCAAGAATTACAATATTTGGAGAATAGTAGCTTCAAAAAGCAACGGTGAACTATCAAACAATCTTTTCCGTTTATAGCGAGGAAATAGACTCCATTCTAAAGAATTACATATGACTCTCATGAATACTCGTTAATCGACTATTTCTATGGCACACAATTCACAATCTTTTGACTCATCATTTTTGAAGTTGTGGATGAAGATCTTTAGAAAAAACATTTTTTAGAAACGAAAGTGATACATTCAACTTAAGTCACCTTTTTGAAAAGAATAATTTTTTGACTTCCTTTTTCAACTCCTTCCTTGATCTAGCTTGATCGAACCTAGTTTTGTTGAGAAACCTTCTCTAAGCACCTATTGTAGGAGTCAACACTTGTTTGCCAAACAAACCTTTATGTATTTGATCTCGAAGAAAACTACTAGGAAGGAGTTGGTATTATTGAATAATTCCAGTCAAATATAACTAATTTTCATATTCACTTAAATTCACTCCTTCATCACTATATCCTGCCCTTTTAGGACACTCAAAATGCTCATTATTAAAGTGTGTTCTTCTAGCCTAATGGGAAGAAGCTTGTTTGAGTCTAGATGGTCTCAAGTTTGAACCACACTAACTCAATTTCTAAGTGGAGTAAGTGACGTTGCATTGTTCAGAGGTAAATAAAAAATACGGAATACTCATTATAAGATGCAATCAAAATTCAAGCATTGCTTGAATTTGAAAGCGAACAGAACTAGGATAAGGTAGATGGATTTTTTGAGTACTCATCTTACAAATTTTGATATCAACGAGTGCTTTGATACTTGATCTTCATATGTTTAGATGGAACATGCGATCTTTTGTCCAGTAGACCACACATTTAACTATCACTAGACCTTCTGAAAGAAAACCACCCACTAGACAAGCAAACAAGACCTCATTAACAGCTTAATTATTGCCAAAAAGGTTTTCTTCTATCAAAAGATAAATTTCGAAACTATAATGATGCTCTACAACTGACTGAACATCAAAAAAATCCAAGCATCTGTCTATCCAACCAAAAGATAGATTCGCAGCTAGTCCTCAGATGCAGAAATAATTATGGTCTACAACTACTCCTCAGAGCAGAAATAATTATGCTTACTTTGAGACTTTTCTTTGATTGCCTTGTTCAACTTTGTAAAGATTTTATTCTTTGTTGCTGTCAATCAAAGTTGGCGGACTTTTCAAACAATAGTGCTTTTTCTGTATTGAGACTATCCTTAAGTTGTTTATTTCGAGTGATCTTAAAGCTATGTATCTCAGGGGGAGAATAAATTTTGTAAGCTTCAAAAGGCTAACTGACTTTACACAGAGTCCTCAAGCTTGGTTTAATAAGTTCTATAAGATGGTAGGTGAATTTGGGCTTCAGAGTAGTGTTACCAGTTAGTCTATTTTTATAAGACATACTTTTTTTGGTTCAGTTATTCTTGTTGTCTACGTGGATGCTATACTCTTTACTAGGAGTGATCAAAAAGGGATACTTGATGTCAAGCAACACCTTGAAGATTGCTCTGTCACTAAAGAGTCGGGCCATTTACAATATTTCTTTCTAAGTATATTTTGTATGGTTAAGAAGTCACTTTTTTAATAGTAGATTTCTCTATGGAGAAGCTACATATTTATTGTTTATCTAGAAAATTATATGTCATCTTTAAAAAGTTGTTTTTAATTATTTAATTTTAAACTTAGATATTTAGATATAGTATTTTATTTTTAAATATGTATTTACAATGTGCATCTCATTAAAGGAAATTTTATCCCTTTATTTCATTTAAGTACACAAGATCTAGCATTTTATCAATATAAACGAACTTAATCTATACTTATTCTGTTGTTATAATTATTCTTGCAATATATGTACTTCCTTCTGATTTTGTTTTTATTTTGTGTTTTTTGTTTATTAAAACTAGTATTTTTCCTATGCAAAAATTGCATGAAATTTTTTCATATTTTTTAAAATATAAATATGTTTATTATAAAATTTAAATAAAAATTATAAATTATATATTTATTTTTTTTTACTTTTTGTATATAAATATTTCATGATAAAAATTTAAATTATTAAAATATTAATTGACACTTAATCATAATAAATAAATTTTTAATTTTACATATAAATATTTATATGTTAAGCTACAAAGCAAAATTAATCAAATTTAATAATTAAATAATATAAATTAAATATTTAATAAAATAATTGTATGTAATTTAACTTAACATAAATATTAAATGAGATTAAAACAACAACAACAACCAAGCCTTAATCCCACTAGGTGGGGTGGGGT
Organism: Apostasia shenzhenica; assembly: GCA_002786265.1. Lineage (NCBI taxonomy): Eukaryota > Viridiplantae > Streptophyta > Magnoliopsida > Asparagales > Orchidaceae > Apostasia > Apostasia shenzhenica. The sequence goes on from KZ452032.1 coordinate 123,821, forward strand.
CGGCTATATGAATCTTTTATTTCCATTGCGCTCTATCAGTTACTAAATTTGTACCTAAGTCTAAGTAACTAAGATCACTCCTTATATTTTCTTGTCATGTCTTTTTTGGTCTCATTTTTCCTCTTTGTACGTGAGAAAAATCCAATAGCTCAATTTTTCTAACTGAACTTTCAATCGGCCTACGATTTATATGTCCAAACCATCTAAGCCGACTTTCTCTAAGTTTATCCTCAATTGATGCACTAACTTTTTTTCGGATATACTCATTTCTCATTCTATCTTTTCGTGTATATCCACACATCCACATTAGCATTCTCATTTCTACAATATTTATTTTATTTGTATGTTTCCTTTTTACAGGCCAGCATTCAGCAACATATATCATCGTTGGTCTTACTACACTTTTATAAAATTTATCCTTAATTTCGGATGAGACTTTTCTATCGCACAACACACCAGAAGCATTTCTTCATTTTACCTATCCTGCTTAAATCCTGCTAATAACGTCATTATCTATTTCACCATCATTTTGTATGATTGAGATTAAAATATTTTAATTAATTCTAATTTCGTTCAACTTGTAATCAAAATTTCAATTCATAATCATAAATTAATTCAAGTTAAGTTAAAGTGAAATTTTAAAATTTAGACTTTAAATTTTATTTTTAATTTTAAAAATTGAAATATCAGCAAAAATAAAATAAATATCTAAAACCTAATAAAATTAAATTAATTTTAAAATTTATATATTAAATAATATTTTTTCATTGTAAAAACATGTTTACTTATGCAGACTATTTTAAAAATTCAGCAACTTGTACTACTCAAATATATCAAATTAAATGATAAAGGATTTGAATATTATTTTATTGTTAATATTAGTATTTGAAATTTTATAAAATTTAATTATTAGTATTGATTTTAATATAATTTTTAAAGTTTTATTAAATAAAGATTATGCGATTAGTTATTAAAATTTAAAATTTACTCTGAACTCAACTCGATTGTACTGATTTAATTCAATTAATTTTCTTTTTATTTAATTTTAAATTATTATAATTATAAATAAACGAAAGATGTTTAGATATACGTATTATGATTATAAGATTATATATCATAAATAAAATTTATTATATTTTAATATTTTAAAGAGAGAGAAGAGAGACGGGGGCGGCTCAAGAGTGAGAAGAGAGAGGGAGAGCAAAGAGAGGGAAAAAGAGAGAAAGAGGGAGGCTGCGTTGGACATAACTTGGAGCGGAGTGGGATCTGGTGTATAGTGGCCATCCACTACAGGAAAGTTTAGAACAAACATTTTACCCCAGGAGTGTTCTCAATCGTTTCATTACCATAGCGGGTGTTTCTTAATCGTATAGGAATTGAGACAATGCATCCATCCTTTCTATTCTTCTAGAAATTTCCAATAGGTATTAAATCTGTGATAAGTATTTAAGAGTCGTCGGAAAAATGTTTGTATACTTTGTAGTTTCATACTTGATTCGAAAATGAACAATCATTCTCATAGTTTCAAAGCGAATCCAAACTGCTAGCACTAATATGAGTGTTCTTGTAAGGTGCGTTTTAAGTATATTGAATTTCAAATTAGTGAGATATCCGTTGTTCATATATTTTATTTTGTTAATATATTTGCTTAAGACTTTGACACCCGTGGTTATATCGACATATGGCATTGTGTTTGATGACATTAGAAAAGTAAAGATTGGAAAAACAGGCTTTAGGAGCTCTGGTTATTTTGTTTCGAGGTTGCTGCTAATCTTATTTAACCAAGTTCCATGCATAATATTGTTTGCAATATGTACATTTTTCATATCATGTTTCAGGGCATTAGGAAAAGCAGATGTTTGAATATACTGCAATTATGTTCCTATGAGTATGATGACTTTGATGGTATATGACTTATTATTTAAAGTTCGTATCTCCATTATGCTTTTAGATACTTGCACTCTACTAACTAATCACCGATGAATCTCAATATTGTGGTTACATTGGATGCTTTATATGTGCTTGTGTAGCATGGTTAATCATCAACTAGTATTTACTTTTATTGATGTGTATGTTTGTAAAGGCATCAATAACTTTAAGGTTAACCTTGTATTATGTTATTTATGTTTTGAAAGCTTTATATGATGTATCATTATTTTGGTATGTGTGTATTATATGAAATATAGTTACTTTTTAATATTAATATCTGCATATGATGTGATATATAATGTTTGCCTGTCTAAACAAACACACCCTATGATTTTTGTAAGCTGGATGACCAATGGTTTCTTCTAATATATTTGATTACAGTCTGTTGGTTTTGAAGAGAGTATTTTGAGAAATCAGTAATCTATTTGTCATGTGTTATATTTTCTCCACTATCAATTGCCAAAGTGGATCAATGAATCTGATGACATATATTCAAACCAGTAATTTAGCAAATGCAGAATACGAGATAGTATGATACACTAATGCAGCAATCAATCTGTACGCAAGAAAATATCAAATGTTGATGTTGTTTATAATTCCTGCACTCTGGAAACAACCATAATCATTTTGCATAGCAATTTCTGACACAAGATAGTATTGCATCAACTGATACAATTCAAAGAAGATCACATTACAGCAAGTAATATCAAATTAATAAGTTACTATCTCAGCCAAAATCAGACATCAGGTGAGGAAGACCTGAAAGCTACAATTTTTGACAACCTTTTCCATACAAAAAATAACAGCAGTTCATTTCCAAAGTTTCAAGAAAGAAAGTTGAGGTAGAGGATAAATCCTTACAGTATGAAATTCAGAAATATCTTGCCTCTCCCAAATGAATGTGGAATCAAATGATAAACAACCAATGATAGGTATTTAATCAAGCAACAACACCATTGTTCCTGTTAAAAAAAAATCAATACAGTAGAATTCAGCAAATGCAGAATACGAGATAGTATGATACACTAATGCAGCAATCAATCTGTACGCAAGAAAATATCAAATGTTGACGTTGTTTGTAATTCCTGCACTAGAAAACCATAGCAGCAACGAAGCATCAGTAGAGCAGATAATCAGTCTGCATAGCCATTTCTAATGCAAAACTGTAAACATAAACTGATACAATTCTGAGAAGAATGCATAACAGCAAGTAACGTCAAATAAATAAGCTAATATTCCTAGCCAACATCAGTATTACTAGAAATCAGTCTCACCTACAACATTTATATTTATATCTTATACACTTGTGAGCAAACAGGTGGCAGCAAATATCTTGTCAACCGACTTGTGCAAATAGCATTCATAGACATCAAATATATCTAAAGTTTCAAACAACATTTAGAGAGGAGACACATACAACAATGTGAAAAAGAAAATAAAAAGTCAGATCTAGTTTTGTTTTTATAATATTAATATTACAAGAGAAATAATTTCATTATTTTCTAACCTTTAGTCCACAAGTATTAAGGGAATTAACTCTCAACCAAATTCTACCTGTGATAGAGCATATAAATTAACTGAATAATATTTAGAATATAAAAAAAACATGCTAGGGGCAAGCTATAGGACCTCATGATGCAAACACTATTTCAAGTGTGACAACCCCATCCACCTGATACACTAAGGAAGCAAGATTTCTATTATGGTAAGTTGTTAATCTGCAAAGCTCAGCTTCTCGCTACATACCGCCTCGTTTTTGGGACCTCCCTCCTTCTCACGTCATCCCGGTAGTATGACATTGCAAACGCCATCTCTGTCCTATTTTATTGTATAACTTGTTTTTTACATATGATAGCACCAATTGATGTTTAAACTTGCGCACCGCTGGCTATCAGTGTGCCTTAAACCTCTTTTAGTATTAATGCTTTATTAATATTTTCCTAGTATCTCACCCAGTTTATAAAGTGTGCTTATGCAACCATCCTTTTTTAAAAGCAAAATCCTATGAAGCATGAATGACATATTTAGACAGTCATATCAACCAACATTTAGTCTCCCCACGAAAAATAGTTAATCACTTCAAATTGCATTGGTAGTCTTTTGCACCGTTGACAGTGCACCATGTTAAATTGTGTTAAAGTCATCAGAAATGAAATGCACCCAAAATCTACATAATTAAGTATCCATCGTCGTTGAATTAGCCTAACATTATATATTCAAACAAAAAAAAGAAATGGAGATCTAGCATTTTATATTCCGACAAAAAAAAAAGAATCCACTCTAAACATTTATTAACTCAAAACACAACAAATAAAAAGAAATCTTAATATTTATATTTCAACCAAAAAGAAAAAGAACTCTGTTTAAACATTTATATTTCAAACTAAAAAAAAACAGTAATCTCACATGTGCAGATTTTCCAGGCCCCTTACTTTTTGTCCACCAAAATACACTAGTTTACTTTTCCAGGAAAAGCCAGCATCGACCATACACAACAGAATTCCTTTCCTTCATTTGATCTCATCCTGATTAACATTTTAGATAGCTCGCGTCACCACACTCTTCTCACAACACTTTTTATGTTGTCTAGCACCATTATGCTGAATCCATAAAATCATAACTAAGCATAATTAAGGCAACTCTAATACTCTGACAAACTTACACATTAAAAAAAAAATATAACACGATAATTACTAAACCAAAAGAAGTTGATCATTCTACTACAAACATACTGAGGCCCGAAAGATCATTGCTTCGAAGAGCACATTCAAGCTTAGCTAAGAAAAGGTCAAAGCGCCATATAGGCGAAGGCTAATCAAGCACCAGATATCACTTAAGTCGTAGAATGCCCAAACAGACCACTCCGAATAAGGGGCCAGCTATTACAGCCCGACTGTACGCAACAAAACTAAAATGATCCTATTTCAATGCACCTTGCGAGAATGCTGTGAAAACGCACTCCGTACAAAATTAGCCTCAAGATTAGGGCACAACAAGAGGTCTCCGTCACCATCTGACATCATGCACACCATAAGATGCCTTCCGACCTCACAGGCCGGACACCAACCCAAAGCGGCTCAAAGCTACAAAGCATATGATGAGTGAACGCGTACAAGCCAGTCCTCATTGAAGTCTAATTCAACCTCGAACCGGCCTTAACTGAGAAAGTCTAATATCTGTAAACACTATCAAATATCACAAAATTGAGGTCTCACTAAAACATATCTCAAGTGTATC
>KZ452032.1:132120-145977 GCA_002786265.1 Apostasia shenzhenica
AGCAAATATCTTGTCAACCGACTTGTGCAAATAGCATTCATAGACATCAAATATATCTAAAGTTTCAAACAACATTTAGAGAGGAGACACATCTGACAACAATGTGAAAAGAAAATTAAAAAGTCAAATCTAATTTTGTTTTATAATATACAATATACAGAAAATAACTTCATATTTTCTGACCTTTAGTCACAAGTAAGGGCATTAAGTCTCACCAACATTCTAACTGTTGTAGAGCATAAATTAACTGAAAAATATTGAATAGAAAAAAAAATGCAGGGGCAAGCTGCCATGGACCTCATGATGCAAACACTATTCCAGTGGAACCCGTTCGACCTGCACTAAGAAGCAAGATTCTATAATGGTAAGTGTTAACTGTCAGGCTTAGGTCTTTGCGTACTGCTGTTTCTTGGGACTCCTTCTTCTCACGTCACCGGTAAGTATTGACATTGTCAAACGCATCTCTGTACCTATTTTTTGATATATTGTTTTTTACATGCTAGCCAACAATTGATGTTAAACTTGCACGCTGGCTATAATGGTTAAATTCTTTAGTATTAATGTTTATAATACTTTCTTAGTGTCTCACCCAGTTTATTAAAGTGTGCTATGCAACATCCTTTTTAAAAGCAAAATCCTATGATATAAATGAATATTTAGGCAGCTATCAACAACATTAGTCTCCCACGAATAGTTAATGACTCAAATTGATGGGGTTTTTGCAGTTGACATTGCACTCTGTAAATTGTGTTAAGTCATCAGAAATGAAATGCACCCAAAGATCTAATATTAGTATCCATCGTCGCTGAATTAGCCTAACATTTATATTCAAACAAAAAAAAGAATGAGTCTAGCATTTATATTCCGACAAAAAAAAAGAATCACTTTAACATTTATACTCAAACAAACAAAAAAAAGAATCTAATATTTATATTCAAACCAAAAGAAAAAGAATCTGTTTAACATTTATATTCAAATAAAAAAAACTATCATGTCGCAGGATTTTCCAGCCCCTTCTTTTTGTCCACCATATACACTAGTTTTTTTCCAGGAGCAGCATCGACAAACACAACAGAATTCTTCTCATTGATCTCATCTCTGATTAACATTTTAGATAGCTCGGTCACCACACTCTTCTCCAACAAACTTCTTATGTGTCTAGCACCATTATGCAATTAGCAACTAATACTCTGAAACTTAACAATAAAAAAAATAATAACACGATAATTATAAAACCAAAGGAAGTTGATGCATTTTACACAGACATTCGAGGAAAGAATTGCTTACAGTATCAGAAGATTCAGATAACAACACATCAAAGGCAGCATCCGTGACTGTCAAGGTGATTCCTTTCTTAGCCAAATGGAGGCCGATACCCTTCAATTGAAGTCTAGCCACCTCCCATAGCTGCTCTCGCGATAGAGGATCAAATATAACAATTTCATTGAGTCTATTCAATAGTTCGGGCTTAAATTGTTTTCTAACCTATAAAAATTGAAGTAAAATAAAAGACTAGCCTTCAAAACCACAAAGCTACCTATTTTTGCAAAGCACGTATAACATCAAGAACAATCCAAATACCTTCATCAAAACTCGTTCCTTGGCGATTTTCATGGAACATTCATCCGTCATCCCTGCGAGAAGGTGCTCAGCACCAAGATTTGAGGTCATGATGATCATAGTGTTGCTGAAGTTCACAGTACGTCCTTGACCATCAGTGAGCCTGCTTTCATCGAGAACCTGGAGCAGTATGTTGAAGACTTGGGGATGTGCTTTCTCCACTTCATCAAGCAATACGATGTTGTAGGGTTTCATTCTTGTGGCTTCAGTTAACTATCCTCCCTCCGCATAACCAACATACCTGAAAGAATAGAATGAAACAATTGAAAGTGTTGAATGATAAGAAGGTGAGTGATAATATGATGACAATATTTTTCAGTGGAATGTCATTTTACCTTGGTGGTGCGCCTATGAGGCGGGAGACAGAGTGCTTCTCCATGTACTCAAACATATCGATGTGAACTATATGTTTTTTATCATCAAGAAGCTGCTCAACAAGGGCCTTGGCCAGCTCCGTCTTCCCCACACCAGTTAGACCCAAGAAGAGGAAGGACCCAATAGGCTGCTGAGGGCAACCAAAGCCTGCCCTCGATCTTAGAATTGCCTCTGCGACTGCATCTACTGCATGATTCTGGCCAATAACTCTTTCATGCAATCTGTCCGTAAGATGCATCAATTTTTCTTTTTCATTCTGGACTAGTCGAGTCACAGGAATTCTAGTCCGACGACCTACAACCTTTGTTAAGAAATATGAGTTAATAATGGCACTAGTGAAAGAGCAAAATAATGTAAGTGAGAAGTAAATGAAGCCTACAGTGTACCTCTGTAATTTGATCTGGACCAACAATTTTAGTAAGGACCAAGGTTTCAGCAACAACTTCTTCCTCTAACAGAGCAATGTCCTTGTCATTCTTCTGCATCGCTCCACAGAGAAGATCAGCCTTCCTCCGATTAGATTCACTATTTTTTAAAGCAATCAATTGATTCTCACGAGTTCTTTTTAATCTTCGAATCTCATCTATCTCATTAGAAAAAAGATGTAGCTTGATCAAACTCCTTCCTTACACATGAAAAGGCATATAAAAGTATGGACTATGGAGTACTTATGCAAATCATCGATATCCATTGGTCGGCTATCTTGTTGAATCCTTACGTTAGTGCAAGCCTCAACAACAAGGCTAATAGCTTTGGCAGGAAAATGCTGACCTTCAAAAATGCGAACAAACATTCAAGTATAAAACGTTTTATAGCCAGAAAATTATAATAATTGATTTTTGCATTCAACCTTCCTGTGATATTTTTTGCGAATACCTGTACAGTAATGATCAGAGCTGGGGCTCGCATAGGGAGACTAGGTTATTTAACGTACCTCTCGTACAAAAGCCGTTGAGGAGTATTTGTACCCTCTCACCAGCGGAAAACAAGATGTTCATCCTAGAACCTCTTACGCAATATCAGAACAGTTTCGATGGAGTACATCTGACATTCCCCTGGTTTGATGGCACACTCGCTCTTCTGAGGCTTCTGAAGGAGTCGTACGATGTGTACCATAGTCATCGTATGGTCACCCCAAATCTTATCAAGAAAGCACATCTATTCGCTTGATATATCACAGGTAGGTTGAATGCAAAAATCAATTATTCTAATTTTCTGGCTATAAAACGTTTTATACTTGAATGTTTGTTCGCATTTTTGAAGGTCAGCATTTCCCTGCCAAAGCTATTGGCCTTGTTGTTGAGGCTTGCGCTAACGTAAGGATTCAACAAGATAGCCGACCAATGGATATCGATGATTTGCATAGGTGCTCCATAGTCCATACTTTTATATGCCTTTTCATGTGTAAGGAAGGAGTTTGATCAAGCTACATCTTTTTTCTAATGAGATAGATGAGATTCGAAGATTAAATAGAACTCGTGAGAATCAATTGATTGCTTTAAAAAATAGTGAATCTAATCGGAGGAAGGCTGATCTTCTCCGTGGAGCGATGCAAAAGAATGACAAGGACATTGCTCTATTAGAGGAAGAAGTTGTTGCTGAAACCTTGGTCCTTACTAAAATTGTTGGTCCAGATCAAATTACAGAGGTACAATGTAGGCTTCATTTACTTCTCACTTACATTATTTTGCTCCTTCATTAATGCCATTATTAACTCATATTCCTTAACAAAAGTTGTAGGCCATCGGACTAGAATTTCTGTGACTCGACTAGTCCAGAATGAAAAAGAAAAATTGATGCATCTTATGGACAAATTGCATGAAAGAGTTATTGGCCAGAATCATGCAGTAGATGCAGTCGCAGAGGCAATTCTAAGATCGAGGGCAGGCTTTGGTTGCCCTCAGCAGCCTATTGGGTCCTTCCTCTTCTTGGGTCTAACTGGTGTGGGGAAGACGGAGCTGGCCAAGGCCCTTGTTGAGCAGCTTCTTGATGATAAAAAACATATAGTTCACATCGATATGTTTGAGTACATGGAGAAGCACTCTGTCTCCCGCCTCATAGGCGCACCACCAAGGTAAAATGACATTCCACTGAAAAATATTGTCATCATATTATCACTCACCTTCTTATCATTCAACACTTTCAATTGTTTCATTCTATTCTTTCAGGTATGTTGGTTATGCGGAGGGAGGACAGTTAACTGAAGCCACAAGAATGAAATCCTACAACGTCGTATTGCTTGATGAAGTGGAGAAAGCACATCCCCAAGTCTTCAACATACTGCTCCAGGTTCTCGATGAAAGCAGGCTCACTGATGGTCAAGGACGTATTGTGGACTTCAGCAACACTATGATCATCATGACCTCAAATCTTGGTGCTGAGCACCTTCTCGCAGGGATGACGGATGAATGTTCCATGAAAATCGCCAAGGAACGAGTTTTGATGAAGGTATTTGGATTGTTCTTGATGTTATATGTGCCTTGCAAAAATAGGTAGTTTTGTGGTTTTGAAGGCTAGTCTTCTATTTTACTTCAATTTTTATAAGTTAGAAAACAATTTAAGCCCGAACTGTTGAATAAACTCAATGAGATCGTTATATTTGATCCTCTGTCGCGAGAGCAGCTATGGGAGGTGGCTAGACTTCAATTGAAGGGTATCGGCCTCCTTTTGGCTGAGAAAGGAATCACCTTGACAGTTACGGATGCTGCCTTTGATGTGTTGTTATCTGAATCTTCTGATACTGTAAGCAATTCTTTCCCCAGATGTTTGTGTAAAATGCATCAACTTCCTTTGGTTTTATAATTATCGTGTTATTATTATTTTTTATTGTTAAGTTCAGAGTATTAGTTGCTAATTGCTTAGTTACGATTTTATGCTTCAGCATAATGGTGCTAGACACATAAGAAGTTTGTTGGAGAAGATTGTCGTGACCGAGCTATCTAAAATGTTAATCAGGGATGAGATCAATGAGAAGAATTCTGTTGTGTTTGTCGATGCTGCTCCTGGAAAAAAACTAGTGTATATGGTGGACAAAAAGAAGGGGCTGGAAAATCCTGCGACATGATAGTTTTTTTTATTTGAATATAAATGTTAAACAGATTCTTTTTCTTTTGGTTTGAATATAAATATTAGATTCTTTTTTTTGTTTGTTTGAGTATAAATGTTAAAGTGATTCTTTTTTTTTGTCGGAATATAAATGTTAGACTCATTCTTTTTTTTGTTTGAATATAAATGTTAGGCTAATTCAGCGACGATGGATACTAATATTAGATCTTTGGGTGCATTTCATTTCTGATGACTTAACACAATTTACAGAGTGCAATGTCAACTGCAAAAACCCCATCAATTTGAGTCATTAACTATTCGTGGGAGACTAATGTTGTTGATAGCTGCCTAAATATTCATTTATATCATAGGATTTTGCTTTTAAAAAGGATGTTGCATAGCACACTTTAATAAACTGGGTGAGACACTAAGAAAGTATTATAAACATTAATACTAAAGAATTTAACCATTATAGCCAGCGTGCAAGTTTAACATCAATTGTTGGCTAGCATGTAAAAAACAATATATCAAAAAATAGGTACAGAGATGCGTTTGACAATGTCAATACTTACCGGTGACGTGAGAAGAAGGAGTCCCAAGAAACAGCAGTACGCAAAGACCTAAGCCTGACAGTTAACACTTACCATTATAGAATCTTGCTTCTTAGTGCAGGTCGAACGGGTTCCACTGGAATAGTGTTTGCATCATGAGGTCCATGGCAGCTTGCCCCTGCATTTTTTTTTCTATTCAATATTTTTCAGTTAATTTATGCTCTACAACAGTTAGAATGTTGGTGAGACTTAATGCCCTTACTTGTGACTAAAGGTCAGAAAATATGAAGTTATTTTCTGTATATTGTATATTATAAAACAAAATTAGATTTGACTTTTTAATTTTCTTTTCACATTGTTGTCAGATGTGTCTCCTCTCTAAATGTTGTTTGAAACTTTAGATATATTTGATGTCTATGAATGCTATTTGCACAAGTCGGTTGACTCTTTCAAAACATAAATAACATAATACAAGGTTAACCTTAAAGTTATTGATGCCTTTACAAACATACACATCAATAAAAGTACTAGTTGATGATTAACCATGCTACACAAGCACATATAAAGCATCCAATGTAACCACAATATTGAGATTCATCGGTGATTAGTTAGTAGAGTGCAAGTATCTAAAAGCATAATGGAGATACGAACTTTAAATAATAAGTCATATACCATCAAAGTCATCATACTCATAGGAACATAATTGCATATATTCAACATCATGCTTTTCTAGATGCCCATGAAACATGATATGAGAAATGTACATATTGCAGACAATTATGCAAGGAAACTTGGTTAAATAAGTTACACAACTTCAAACAAAATAACCAGAAGTCCTAAAGCCTGTCTTCCAATCTTTATTTTCTCAATGTCATCAAAACCAAATGCCATATGTTGATATCAACCACTCAAATCTTACAAATATATTACAAAATAAAATATATGAACACGGATATCTCACTAATTTGAAATTCAATACACTTAAACCGCAACCTTACAAGAACACTCATATTAATGCTAGCAGTTTGATCGCTTTGAAACTATAGAATATTGTTCATTTTCGAATCAAGTATGAACTCAAAGTATACAAATATTCTTCCACGACTCTTAAATACTTCATACACAGATTAATACCTATGGAAATTTCTAGAAGAATAGAAAGGATGGATCCACTGTCTCAATCCTATAATTAAGAAGAAAACCCTATGGTAATGAAACGATTGAGAACACCTCCTGGGGGTAAAATGTTTGTTCTACTCTTCCTGTAGTGATGACCCACCACTACACCAGTCCACTCCGCTCCAAGTTATTCGTCCAACGCCAGCCTCCCTCTTTCTCCTCTCTTTTCCCTCTCTTTGCTCTCCCTCTCTCTTCTCTCTCTCCTGAGCCGCCCCCTCTCTCTTCCCTCTCTTTAAAATATTAAAATATAATAAATGTATTTATATATATATCTATATATATAATAGTATATGATACATCTTTAGTTTATTTATATTATAAATGTAAAATTAAATAATATTTTAATTAAATCAGGTAAATTAATTTTAAATAAAAAGAAAATTAACTTGAATTTAAATCAAGTACAATACGAGTGAGTTCAGAGTGAATTTTAAATTTAAATAATAATGCATAATCTTTAATTTAATAAAACTTTAAAAATTATATTAAAATCAATACTAATAATTAAATTTTATAAAATTTCAAATACTAATATTAACAATAAAATAATATTGAAATTCTTTATTATATAATTTGATATATTTGAGTCGTACAAGTTGCTGAAATTTTAAAATAGTCTGCATAAGTAAACATGCTTTTACAATGAAAAAATATTATTTAATATATAATTTTAAAAATTAATTTTATTTTATTAGGTTTTAGACATTTATTTTATATTTGCTAATATTTCAATTTTTAAAATTAAAAATAAAATTTAAAGTCTAAATTTTAAAATTTCACTTTTAACTTAACTTGAATTAATTTATGATTATGAATTGAAATTTTGATTACAAGTTGAACGAAATTAGAATTAATTAAAATATTTTAGTCTCAATCATACAAATTGATGGTGAAATAGATAATGACGTTATTAGCAGGATAGGTAAAATGAAGAAAATGCTTCTGGTGTGTTGTGTGATAGAAAAGTCTCATCCGAAATTAAGGATAAATTTTATAAATGTGTAGTAAGACCAGCGATGATATATGGTGCTGAATGCTGGCCTGTAAAGAGGAAACATATAAATAAAATAAATATTTTAGAAATGAGAATGCTAATGTGGATGTGTGGATATACACGAAAGGATAGAATGAGAAATAAGTATATCCGAAAGAAAGTTGGTGGTGCATCAATTGAGTCTCATTAGTATATTTGAATAGGTAAATAGCATTTGAGTCTCACTTCTTTGCCTTTATGTGCTTATAGGTCTCATTAGTTTTTGAATTAAGCAAATTTGGTCCACCAGTTTGAGTAAGAGTGCAAATAAGTTCTTTTTTAATATTAAATATTACTTTTATAGTGAAAAATAATCTTTTTCATAGCTAATGATGGTTGCCCAATACTACTCCTCACCTAATCTTATTATACAAATAGTTGTTTCATAGATTTTTTTCTATAAAAATAACATTTGTTACAAAAAAATATTTATTTATACTTTTACTCAAATTGGTGGACTAATCTGCTTAATACGAAAATTAGAGACATATATGTACATAAGGACAAACAAGAGGGATTCAAATGCATTTTACTTTTGATTTTATTGTTAGATTCTTCCTACTTTTAGAAATGAAAAATTAATAGGTGCATATGGTGTTCGTTTTTCTTGAATGACATAATTTTTAAGATAGAGATTGGACAGCTTGCTGTCATTTATCTTGAATGACAAGGTATTGTAGAACAGTACGACCCTTTACTTTATTGAAAGCTTTCCTACTTTCAGATATGACACTATAGCATATGCATCTGTGAATCTGGAATATGTTTCAAATTTGTTGTCACAATCTTTTCTCTGAATCTAATTGGAGTTTTCATGGCACAAGTTTCTGCATAAAGTTTATTCCTTTCCGTGGTATGAAACTCTTTATTTGTAGTTTGATGTCAAAGTCTTTGCCTTGTTGCTTTGTCAATGAGACTTCCTACTTGATCAAGCAAACACTTCCATTGATGCTAAACTTCTCTTGAAGCAAGTACACATTGTTAAGAAGTTTCTTTCTTCTTAAAACTACCATTTTTGTTGTGTGTGATAGCACACTTTGATATTTTCTATTTTGCGGAGTTTTTGCCTGGGACTGAACCTTGCACGGTAAAAGTGAGTATCCATAAGATTAGTTTTGCAGCGAAGTAAATGTTCTAGTGAATGAGTAGTCGTATTAAAGTGGACCATATTAGAAAATAATCTTAGGGAGAGGATGAGCGTAATGCCTATAGGATAATATGTAGTTGGGACATTTGAGGTGGTTTAACCATATCCATCAATCTTCTAAAAGCCTATTTACGTGACTGAAGAAAGCCCAAGTAGCAAGTAGCAACTATAACAATATATAAGACAAAAAATTACATGGGATATGACCAATACATGTAATCTCGACTCACTTGGGCTTATGGGAGTTTTGCTTTAAATACAACTAAATGAAGATGAACAAGTACAGAAATCCATGTTTTTTTAATATAATGAAGAAATCCATGTAATTTACCCCAACTAGTTTGGTGTCAACTGTAAAAACTCTGCAGTTTGGTATTGCTTATTCTTGGGTTCTTGTGTCATAAATAAGTAAAACGGGATTCTATGCTAGCCAACTTGTGCTTAGAAGATTGCACTAATGAAATATCCTTTTCTTGAAGCAGTTCATTTCTATGATATCAAGCAAACTCTTCATATACACCTACATCATAGTACTATTTATCATCTAACCATCAAGCAGTTTGTGAATTCGGTAGGACCATTCATAGTGGCTGTACAATGACTCACGCATCCATCACTCGCTCAAGATTAATCCTATCAAGAATGAACAAGGAAGGCTACATCCCTGTGACTTTCACTGCCTGCCTCCCCCAATCTTTCCCCCCTTTACCAATCACACCACCCCACCTCACTTCCTCTGATGCACCGCAACGTTCTGAAGAATGGTTTGCGCTTCGCAAGGACAAATTAACCACCAGCACCTTCAGCACTGCATTGGGCTTCTGGAAAGGCAACCGTCGGTCGGAGCTTTGGCAGCAAAAAGTATTTTCCTCTGACTCCGACTCTCTCGAGGCCGCTGCAAAGGCTGCCATGAATTGGGGTGTCATCAACGAGCCCGCCGCGATTGAACGCTACAAGACCATCACTGGGCAAGAAGTGAGCTTGTTGGGATTTGCAGTTCATGCAGAGGTCGAATCCGGGTGGCTAGGGAGCTCTCCAGATGGGCTTCTTGGAGAGTTTCCCTGTGGAGGGATCCTAGAGGTGAAGTGCCCTTACAACAAGGGAAGGCCTGAGCTGGGTTTGCCTTGGCAGGCTGTTCCATACTACTATATGCCGCAGGTTCAAGGACAGATGGAGATTATGGATAGAGAGTGGGTGGATTTGTACTGTTGGAAGCCGAGTGGAAGCGTTCTGTTTCGTGTGTTTCGTGACCGCGAATACTGGGAATTGATGCACCGGATGCTCAAGGACTTCTGGTGGGGGAATGTGGTGCCAGCAATGGAAGCTCTGGCAGTGGGGAAGGAGGAGGAGGCAATGGCTTATGAGCCTAAAGCAAGGCATGAGCTCACCGGGAGGATGATTTGGAGGAGCAGAAAGCTGGCTGCAGAGGCAAGGATGCTTTGCCGTGATATTGCTGGGCATTTGGAGTTCTTTAGGTGAAGAAGAAGTAGATCATCTGCTTCCTTTCATTTGATTCATTGGGGATATGTGTTCTTCATTGTTGCTATGGTGTATTTGTATCTGTTGTAATTATTCTTATTGAATATGATTGATAAAAGGGAAATGGTCATTTGTTTAGTTTTTTTGGGTGAGTAATTTGTTTATAAACTCTGAGGTTTTGGGTTTTTTTGCACGTTGATTTATAAATTTTAAATTTTTTATTTTGGTCTTATCCCTCCTGATTACTTTTTAAATTAAGTTGGTCTAAATATAGTGAATGGACTAACCTAGATATAGTCTGTCCCATGTGTCCCTAAAGTTCTAGTCTAAAGCTTCGTTTGGTTGAATTTTTTAAGACAAAAATATATTTTTATTTCTTAAGTTTAATAGAAAAAAAAAATTATCTTAAATTAGAAAGTGGGTAAGATAAAATAAAGGTAATTCTAATAAAGTTAAGGTCTCAAAGCCAGTAAACACTCAGCCTTTCCCTTTCTTTGTTGCTGGCCAAAGTCTGAGGGGAAGAGACAGAGTGGAGCTTTAAGAAGAGAAGAAGGAGAAACAACTGAGGCTCCACTGGCATCTCTCTCCTGCTGCTGCATCTTTGATTATGTGCCATGTCAAGTTTATGAAATAATTTTGATTAGTTACTATTGATATGATTGATAAAAATAATTTATAAAATATTTAATTTACATGCTTTGGGTGATAAAAATTGAACTACGACTGACGGACAGCACGACTTGTTGATCAAAAATATGTTGTCGGCAAACATTTGACAAGAGAAGTGAAGAGAATTGAAAGTAAGAGAGAATAAGGGAGAGAGGTGAAGTGAGATCGAGAGTGGGAGGAAAAAAAAAGGGGGGATATATAGGCGGCAAACATTTGACCAAATTTTATTTTACATCCTATGTTAAAATATTCGATTCAAGATTTTGGTTTAGAATATGAAATAAAATTGATAGTTTTATTAAAAATAATTGAGTATATAAAATAAAATAATATTTTTTATATTGAGAATTTATGTAGAATATAATAAAAATTTATTTATTTATTTATTTATTATTATTATTATTTAAACTAATATCATTTTGATTCTAATTTTGATCCTAACGTCAAGGCTTAAGCGTGTTTTGTTAAAAGAACTTTCTACTATCATATTTATCTTCTTTTAGTTGGACTTATTACTCAGTCGTAAGCCTTTTTTTTTTAAAGGCATTGCATCATTCACTCAAATCAAAGCTATAGGAGGTCTTTCAGTACAGAGAAGCCCATTCAAAAATAAAGGCAAAGCAGTTTCGAAGGTAAAGGCAAAGCATATTATGTCTCTAGAGAGATTTAAAGCATAACTAAGAGGAACTAAAGAATTAGCGCTCCACGAGCAAGCTGAGATTGTCACCCTAAAGTATGGCAGCTCGAACGTCCGCTAAGATTGGGGCTTCGGTGGCTCGATGAATAGATTTTACAACATGTGAAGCTTTCACCTCAATCATCAACTTGTTGAAGCCACCCTTTACAAATGGTTGTAATCAGCCCTCGCAACCATGCATTCAATTAGGCGCGGGTAGAAGAGTCCTTGAATTCACCTAGAAGCCGCCTCCTGGGTGATGGTCTTGTTGAAAAGAAAATTCTATCTTTCGAGATTATATAATTGTCGACTTATATGTAAATATGAATATTTTTTTATCATGTATTCTGAATTATTAGTCAGGTGCCCAATTTTATTAAATTATTTATGTGATTTGGTTTTCTTATTCTTCAAGCAAAATAATTAACTCATACAGGAATCGTGCTCTTTGAGCTTTCCTTGATTATTCTTGAGTGCCTTTTAAGTTAGATTGTGATGGAGGCATGTGATCTTTTAAAAGGCCAATCAATTAATCATCATAATAGTTTTGTTATCATTTTATTAGTTAAATACAAAGCTGTAAAAATCAAATTGGCTTAAGAACCAGTAATATCTACTTCATAGTCGGATCAATTGCCTTGGACCATTCATGAGTTGTTGTGGAGTGGCATCTTCTCAGTGTGTTCAAAGAGTTTGATTATCAGTTTTACTTTTCATTAGAGCCTATAGAGCGGGATTTCTACATTAATGTTGAGAAAAGTTATATGTCAATTGGTGCGTCAAGCACACAAAATATAAGTACGAGACATGCATCATTGTCTACTGTAGGATCCCATCCCATGTTAGTTAATAAAGACAAAGGATATTAAAATAATGTGATAAATATTATATCTCACATATTTTGTTGTTGGCTACCCTAAAATTATAAATAATAAATTATAGTCTCCAGATTTTGGTTAACTCTAAATTAGTAGGACTGCATGATAATATGACTATTAAGTGAATTATCCGGAATTCATGTAAACTTTGTGAAATTACCTTCAACCAGTCATCTAATGGCATTCTTACAACAAATTTAGGAAGGAAATTCATCGACGGTTAGCTATGACACTACTAATTCCTCATCAGTATTATCATCACTCCCAATTATATATATATATATATACTTCCTCTTCATGAGAAAGAATAGAGTCATCTAGTACTTAGTTTTCTAGAAATTCTATTGTATTCAAAGAAATTTCCTTCTTATCTTCTATAATTTCTCGCATCATTACCTTCATCATTTCTTCGATTCTCCATCCGTGTAAAAGGTTGTCTCCTAACCCCGAAAATTTTGCATGCTATTTGGTTTGCTCTTCCTCGGTTATTATTGTTGCTTTCGCAGTGCCCACACAAACTAAATCCTCTCTCCGCAAGATCTCTCATCAATTTTCAAACTCAAATCTACATCAACAAATAACGAACAATCTAACGTATTTCAAGGGAACTTACCCGAGTCATATCACGACTTCTTGTACTCTCGAATCAAACATTAACCAAATGAAAAAAAGATATTAACAAGAATTAATGATCATTGCGAAATTCCTCAACCCTCTCTCTATGCAAACAAAAACATCATCACAAGCAGAACTTTAATGCGAAAGAAAGAAATAAATATTGTTTTAGAAACATATAAAGCAATGGTCAGAGAGACATGAAATGGAGAAATATGCAGCCATATATATAATTTGGGAATATAAACTTCTTATTTATTTGTCAGATCTCTTGGTGCTGAATGCTTTGAGCCATTTCTTGATGACGGAGTTGCCGCTGCCCTTGGAGTCCTCCTTCCCCTTCTTCCCCTTCTCCGACGGCCGCTGCGGCGGCGGCGAGTCGTTGCTGTAGTCCCATTGGTCGGCCCACGACAGCCCCTGATCCATCTCCTGCCTTCTTCCTCTCTCTCCTGCCTTCTTCCTTTTTATTTTATTAAAAATTTAAATTAAAAATTATATTATATGTAAAATAAATAATTATTTAATATTAAAATTTATAAAAGATAAAATAAATAATTATTTAATATTAAAATTTATAAAAGATAAAATAA
>KZ452032.1:154794-230218 GCA_002786265.1 Apostasia shenzhenica
TAAAATAAATAATTATTTAATATTAAAATTTATAAAAGATAAAATAATAAAATAATATTTTTATTTTTTTAGAATCACATAAAGTTTTTAGCTATGTCTAAAATTTTAATTTCATTTGTCAAGCATTTAGATTTCATGATATCTATATATCTTTTAAGTAATAATTTTATAATCTTTTAGAATATTATATAAAGAAGTTATCAAATTAAATAATTATTTTTTTTAAATAATATAATATAATATTAAAATAATATTGGATCAAATATTTTTTAAATAACACAATCTCTTAGGCTCTGTTTGGCAATGGCCAAAAAAGTATGGCTAAAATTACCCATCACCAAAATCTTAAATTTATTTTAAAAAAACTTAAAAAAATTATTTTATATTTCATCTCACACAAATTCCAACATTAAACAATCACTTTATTTCACATCCAACACAATTCTCAATAAATTAATCAACTTTATTTCACATCATACACAATTTTTAATATAACCAACTTACTTTATTTCATATCATACACATTTTTCAAAAATCACTAAAAATTTCAACTACATCTTCTTTTTTTTCTTATTACCAAACAGAGCCTTATAGTGTATATATTTGAGGTTTATGCTCTATGATTTAAAAGTAAAGTTTCAAGATTGAGATTTTTGTATTTACGATTTAGTTTTTATGCTTTATATTTTAAGATTTAGGGATTATATACAGTTTATAAATGATTTATGTTATCGGTTGAGTTGATTTAATTCTTATTATGTTATAAAATAGAGCTAAACCTCAGGAAAAAACTAATTAGAAATGGTCAAAATATTTGAAGAGCTAGCTTGTTTGATATATAAAAATTATGAAAACTATGAAACATAAAAGATTTGCTAAAATATGTTATTGTCGGGTTCCAAAGTTCGGGATGAAAAATATAGAGAATTTTATCAGGCAGTTAATAATCAACATAAAATTTATCGAATAATATAATATGTATCTTTTAGGTGCAAAGAGGGCATGTGACAAGAGGGATAAAGCATTGATCAACTTTCTACATGACTCATTCTAACAGCTGCATGATGTAGGCTGTCTTTATAATTTGGTCCAAAAGAAGTTCAAAAAGCATAATACAAAATGGGATATATAGAAATATTAATTATATTACAAGTTCCACTTTCATTAAAGCTTACACATTTTATCTTTCCTAACACCTAAGTGGTAATCGATAATAATTTTCGAAGCACGTTGCCTTTTTATAGACTTTTGATCAGTTATAATTGTTCGATATATGCCAATAAACTTGCTTCAATCTTGAGGCTCCTAATCAAGTTCTATAATGCTTGTTCTTTTCGTAAAAGTTCTATGATGCTTCTTGTGCAGTTGAGCTTTTTATCGAGTAAAATGTATGTGTACCCTTTATTAATCTGATTGCTCTCTTCCATGTGCAAGGAAGTTGGATGTACAGCTTGACAAACCCCAATCTTCAAGCGAGCAGTGTAATATATGCAACTTTAGTGTAGTGCTACCTTGCGAAATAGGATGCAAAAAAAAAAAAAATATTATTATGTTCAAAAGCCTTGAAGCTATTAAATTAGATATTGCAATTCTCCATAATTCACAGTAGATGTAAGTCATAATCAACGACTGTTACATGACTTATCTAAAGTTGTAATCGGCTTATTGCTTTGCCAAAGTTGTGAGCCTCTCAGAACTTTGGCACCAAAATCGTGAACAGCACACAACTTAGCTAAAATGTCATGATCCTTTTCATCACTTTTCGAAAATCATGATCTATAAGTCACAACAAGTGCACGATTTACATATGTTGCGTCTAGTGCATGATTTAAGTATGTCGTGTCTGATGCACAACTTAAATTAGCGCTTCGAATCACAATTACGAATTATTAGATAATGCAACAAGGGAACACCATAATATTTAACACATTTTATTTAAAATTTTAAATAATTTGTATGTGAATTAATCACTTGTACATTTTTGAACAGTATAAATTAATTGCTATTAATTCTAATCTAATAGGCTGATGACAAGGCTGCAACAAGTTGACATTTTTAACACGCATAATAAAGACGATTAAGCGTGATTCTATATTTAATTAAAATTTTTCGAAATTTACGTTTGTCACTCACAAAGATT
The DNA here is from genome assembly GCA_002786265.1 of Apostasia shenzhenica. Lineage (NCBI taxonomy): Eukaryota > Viridiplantae > Streptophyta > Magnoliopsida > Asparagales > Orchidaceae > Apostasia > Apostasia shenzhenica. Next base: position 156,935 of record KZ452032.1, read on the forward strand.
CATTATTTTTAATTGGTACCTCCAAAGTTCATTATTTTTATGCAGCATTTCTATCTAATTTTAAAAGTGGGGTGTTATCTGTAAATTTACCTCAAAATGAGGGATGCTATCTGAAAATAATAGACTTTAGAGTGATAGTTTAAAAATAATAATTTTTTTTGAAGTAATGCATATAAATTTTTTTAAAATTTTTATGTAATAATAGGATTTAATAGCCAAAAAAAATATTTTTATTTATGTAATAATTTGACATATAAATATTTTAATTGAATTGAGAGCTTAAGATGCAGTTTAAAGTTTAAGATCAGTAAACTTAAAGCATTTCGCATGACTGGAATGCAGCAAGCTCTTCTCCGAAGTTGATTCCGTCGTCCCACATCGGCGCATCCCTCGATTCCGTCGAGAGAACATTATCACTGGCGAAGATTGGGTTAAAGAAACATGGATTTCGCTCGGGGGAGATGTCTCTGGCCCTCACTCTAGAGCAGCTCCTTGCCGGTGAAGACCTTTCTTTCTCGGGGAAAGGAGAAGAGGAGCTGGTGGAAGGATCGAGGAGGAAGAGGATGACCATTAGGGAGGTCAGCGGCGGCGACGATCAGGACGGTAGGGTCTCCGGCCCAAGCCCCAAGAAACGAGCCGAGACCTGGCTCCAGGAGGAAACCCTCTGCCTCATCGTCCTCCGCCGCGAGATGGACCGCCTATTCAACACCTCTAAGTCCAACAAGCACCTCTGGGGGCAGATCTCGGCGAAGATGAGGGAGAAGGGCTTCGAGCGCTCGGCGACCATGTGTACTGATAAATGGAGGAATCTGATGAAGGAGTACAAAAAATCTAAGCACCACCGCAGTGTGAGGGGATCTGGGGGATCGGCGAAGATGGCGTGCTATAAGGAGCTCGAGGAGTTGCTCAAGGAGCGGGAGCATAGCAAGGACTGTGTTTCGTTGAAGAGGGTCGAATCTTTCCTGCAGTTCACTGAAAAGGGTTTGTATTTCGTAACATATGGCTTAAGCTTAATCTTTCAGTTTAGATTGCTTGAGTGATAGTTGTGCTCGGAGGATCTGGATTGTGTGAAATGCTATTTTGCGTACTCTTTTCTAGATTTTGGAAGGGCATCCGACTACTTTTTCTTTAGAAAAATGTTTGTCTGGATGGAATAGTGGTTTGTATTTGTAGAGAAGTTCAAATAACATGGGGAAAATTCTTTAATTAAACTTACAATTTCTTGCCTCTACTTTCCAAATTATTTTTTCTTTGAAATTCCAACTGCAATGTACCTTGTGAATTTGGTCTAGGCATGCTAATCACAAGAAGAAGATGCAACATTCTGCCAGGTTACACAGATGGGCAACAAGCACTGGTTTATTTAGTTCATCGACACCATCATAAGTTGCAATATTTAAAATAGCAGATGACAGAGATTCAAACTGGACAACCTACTGTTAAGTTAGTTACTACCAATATCGTTTCCCCAATTTAAGGAATGTAGATGACCTTAAATAGAAGTTTTACACCATAAAGAAGTCTAAAGGCATTTCAAGTAACTAATGGAGAAATGGACAAGGAAAAGCTGTTAAGTAGGGTCTATAACAAGATTCATGTGAAACATAAATAGCTCTTTAATGGAATCAATCTGACTTTAGTCACCATACTTCATCTTCTTCCTTGGTGAATAACCTTTGCAATAGCTTCTTCTATGTCACTATGGACCGTCGTAATCCTTATTAGAGAGCCAGTTTAGTTAATTACGCTTTATCAAGTCGCAACGAGTCAAAATTTGAGGATTATCTCTTTTCTTCTTTTAACTAAGAATGAAAACACAGATATGATATATCGCATACACATCCAATACTTAAACATCCATAAGTCCATACTATCTTAAAGGAAACCACAAACATAATTCCCTTTAACCAACCAGTAGTTTTTAATATCACAATCTCTAAATACCACTAACATAATTTATTTATGTTTAATATTAAAGCATTACTCAAATTTAGATTTACAGTCCGCTTCATCCCTCCCCTACTTGAGTGTTTGCTCTGCACTTGTAAAAGTAATAAAGGTATGTCACAATTGACTCAGTAGATAAATATAACTCAAAATGATAATCAAATCATTTCATGTGCCCATTCAATTTTTCTTTAAAATACTCTTTTTTATTACTTATTATCTATCTCAAGTTCTCCGTCAACCACCTCCTGACCACAACCACAGGGCAAACACATCACTTCCTTTTAGGATATGAAATAAAGTTGATTAATGTATTGGGAATTGTGTAGGATGTAATATAAAATAAATTTTTTATATTAAAGTTTATGTATTGTGAATGAAAATAATTTTTTATTTTATTTTAATTTTTTAAAAAAGTTAGAGGCTGTTTTGGCCATGACCATGACCAAAATAGCCTCCAACTGGACAACAAGTTAGGCTTCCATCAGCTATGAAGTTTGTCATTCATCTTCAAATACTCTTCTATTTGGTTGCTCGGCAAATGGCCATGGCTATTTTAGTTGCCTTCTTATCACCTCCAATCTAATTCTCAATAATAAATAATTATTTTATTATAAATATTATACAAGTTTCAACGTAATAAATTAACTCTATTTCAAATCTAACACACTTATTGTACCTGATAAATTTTACCAAAACTTGTCATCCCACCAAACATGCCCTAAAATTTATGTTATACAGTCAGATAGAGCACCCGCACCCTTTCATATTGTCATGCTTCTTCTGCTTAAAGGTCAACTATAAATCAGCTCTGGAGATTCTGCTAAGTACTTCTACTTCATGATGTTAAATAGTCAATGTAGTGGCAATTGGTGCTTAATGAAGTCAGCTTTTTGATTTGCAATATGATGCATTTTCCCTCCAAAATTTCTTTATTTGCTAATGGAAAATCACCCTGTCCAGACCACAATGCTATGAATGTCAATATTCCAATTTGCATATGCTTTCTGCTATTATTCTATCAGAAACCTTTATTGATTCTTATAGCTGTCTTTTTTTGGATATTCTGGCTGAATCAGGTCTCGAGGATGCCAGTCTTCTCTTTGGATCTGTGGAAGGTATGCCTCATTATTTCACAACGAGAGTCTCTTGTACTCTTCTAGAGATGTTACATTGTGTCCTTAGTTGTTAATGCATGATTAGTTTTATGATCTCCTGATTTTGAGAATTCAAAACCATATGATCTGTCATATGATTTCTTGAACTGATGTTGGGAAATCTTGAAGAAATGTCTATACACTTTGCTGGCTGGGCTTGATTTTACACACATGCATGTGTGTGTACACACGCATATATGTAGTTTAAAAAAGTTCATAAAAGGCGGCAAGGGAAAATGAAGGATATAACGAATCAAGAGAATCTTGGATATATTTTTGTTGTGAAGGTTAACCCTATGGCTTTTTGGCATGCATAGTATAGCAGTAATTCAAATTGGGATGGGTGGATTTTAGTTGATGGGTCCCACTATGATGTTCTTGCTTATTATAATAGGCTGCCACTGACTTGATTATTTTACAAATAATTGGATGGGAGACTTGGCTTATATTTGAAGCTTATTTTGGGTTAGAAATAGTTTTTGAAGTAGCCTTGATCTGAAATCTTCTCACGAAATATCTCAGATGCTGAACATTTTGAGTATTTGGTGCTCTTTGTTTGGCTGTTGCACAGAGGCAATGCTTCTTGTCAGCAGAATTAGCAATGATTCTCTCTTTCTCTCTCTGTTCTCAAGATGGTCTAAGAAAGGAGAAGAGATGGTGATGAAATTGTTAAGAAGCTTCTTTTTGTCATAACTTGTTTAAGTTACTGGCCCAATTTTATACGTATCGAATACATCTAAGAAAACTACTGGAGGTGTGCCATCACTTCATGTGGCACTCTTGTTCCACAATGCTCAAGGTTTGGAGATACTTTAGATGTTGATGGTAAGTGAGAATAACAAGTTCTTTCCTGAGCAAGTATAGAGATATTGTTTGATGACATGGTGGAGCGCATATAACTCATTGCTATATCTCAGTCTTGCGCTCCTTTTATAAGGATTGTTCTAGTTATATATCTCGATCCATCCGACTACACCTCAAAGGGTCGTTGCAGGTTAGATTTTTCTCTTTAATAGTTGGAATACTGAATACTTGTTATTTCTTTTCATACAAAGAGTTTATTCACCTCGTGAGGGTATGGCACGACAAGGAGATGTTGAAGTTGCGGATTGCAGAAGAATTTTCTCATGTGTTGCGGGCTCGAAGAAGCTTTATATGTTAGTCGTGTTTCTGGTCCTGGGCCATTCTTTGAAGGCTTTAGTTTTTTGGGGGAAGTCATGCTTTTTGAGGAGCTTGAACACTTTTTGTAGATGTTTGAGATGTGTCTCCGTTTCAAAGTAGTAGACCTTGTTTAGCAATATGTGGTTATGTTTATTGATTCTTGACAATGACCTTATTTATCACATGATAGTTGATACACATGTGTCGGCTCCCATCTTTCTTCGAAACAAGGATAATTTGTGAGAGATAGTATTAGAAGTTCCTTGACTTTATCTCTGCACTCTTTGTTACTGAGCTAATGTACAAGCTTAAATTGCATTGTGGGGAATCATAAACAAGTTGTATTTCATGCTCAACATATTTTCTTGGTGGGAGACATTGTGCCTTACTAAAGAGCTTCAAGTACTCCACCAACATCTCAATCAAGGTCGACTTGACTTTAGACATGCACTAACGGTGGTCTTCATCGAGTTTTGGATTAGGACAATTATACATCTCACTAAAAGTAGATATTTTTCACGTACCACCGTATCTCTTAGCGGCAATTGCATATAAACACCATTTACATGAATTGACTTATCCACAACAAGCGTACAAATTAATGTCATTTTTGTTTATTTGATACTTTTTTTTTTATATTGCATATGATTATAGATCGCTCAATCACTCAAGTAACATTGCAACAAAAATGCAATATTTGTTGTGTTTTTTATAAATGTTATTGTATACCAAAATTGATATGAGACAATGCGCTCTGATACTAAAAGTAATTCGACACAAGGAAAATGAAATGACTATGGTTTAGTGGGTGAAGGAATAGGGTTTAGAGGTTGAAGGAAAATATGAAAAGGATGACGGAGAAGTTGAATTTCTAAGATTCTCACCTAAGATTTTCCTAACTTTTTTTTTGAGATATTGATCGTTTCCGGTCTATTTATAGGAAAAAAAATATACGTACTCTAGTCTATTTATTCATTCTCTAAAGAATATATGCATATTCTAGTTTATTTATAAGCAAAAAAATAAAAATAAGACGATATAATTTTAGATAATTAACCAAATGAGTTGATTTTAACTAATTTAAATTAATTACATGTATTTGTTTAAATAGTGTTATTTCATATGATTAGATCAATTTGTATAAAACTTAATTTGGTGAAACCAACTAATTTAAATCATATATATATATAATCTGTATCATCTATCTGTAAAGAGTGATATAAGATTCAATTTGGATTGTCCATTACCTGAATGTCCCCATTATCATTCTCTCCGAGTGAGAAGATCAAGTCGATTTATGACTTCATCAATATCTTTAGATCACCTAAAAAAGATATATTTTTCCAATGGACCAAAGATCACTAGTGTCTTGAATTCCAATAAAAATCATCAGATGTAAGTTATCTCAGATAGAAAGGCCAAACCTCACTAGGTATTGTTGCTGGGTTTTCAAATCACCAAATTTAAAATACTATAGGTATGACAAATTCTAAAATTCAATAGTAAATACATAATTTAGTCAATTGATTTAATATTATTTAAAATTTCAAATTAGCCTTTGTCAGAAGCTTGAAATAAATATAAATTATCAAATAAATTTTTTTTTAAATTTCATTTATATGTAATAATTTTTTCATTAAATTTAACGTTCTTTATATGCCATGAATATACATGAAATTTTAGATTTTGATTTCACTCAAAATAACTCTCTAATATATAAAAAAAAAACAAAAAAAAAAACTAAATACATGTAGACTCGCTAAACAATGATTTAAAGTCTACCTACTAACCTAATCTGATCAAAAGTATGAGAAAAGTGGGTCGAAGTAACAAGCGAGGTGGTTCGTAATAGGTGCGACAATGTTCTTCGGAAGTAACTGACAAACCTGACAATCCAACCTCTCGCTACCCCAATAAGAATTCAATCATACTTTTGTCCAATACACCATTCTTTTTTCCTTCCTTTCTTTTCCTTCTTAGTATTCTTTGTATACACTTTTAGACGAGCGTTTCTTGTAAGTAACGGATTTAGATTAACAATTAACCTTGAGAGACCGCATAGATATGGCCCTAGAATCATGATCAAAATTAATAATCATCTCAAATAGTTCAAGTTCTATGATCATTTGTTCTATATTTTCTTCAATTTCATTCTTATACTTCTCATATTCTTTTGTTAATTTGGGATCTATTATATATATCCAAAATAAGTGAAGGTTGTTAGCTCTCATCCTTAATTATTATGAAAATCTTAGTAGGATACTCTATCTTGTCCTTAGTGAAAAGAAACAGATTAACATAGACAAGAGTATCTATGCAATACTCTATTGGGTTCTCTTTTATACCAGGTGGAGTAGCAGCAAGGACATGTGTAATAGGTTTCGTAACAAAAGATATAACTCTCATGCAACTATCTCAAGCCTCGGGACATCAAATTGCTACTAATTTCTCTTAATCTCTAATTTTCTCATAAACATTGTCAAGTGTTTTGGAGGAACACCAGTACCATTTATCATGCATATTGTTTTTCAAACCACTTAAAAATCTAAATATAATAGTTTTTAAATATATCACTAAGACCTAGATAAGGATTTGTTAATTGATAGAGTGCAATGGAAACAAATGATTCATATAATCGACCCCACCTAGTGGGATTTAGGCTTGGTTGTTGTAGTTTTTAACTTTTAAAAAACTCTACATCATACATAATAGTATTCAAACTTATCGATGTACCAGATATTTTTTTTTTCCATTGAATCAAATTCTTTCATCTATTTAAAAGAAACTCATGATATGATTGGGGAATGTAATTATTCTGTAGAATGCGTTTAAGCTCATCTCAAGAATTAATCAGACCTGTTCTATAACAGAGACAATCATTCTTTATGTCGTCAACATAAAACTTAACTTGCTTGGTATGCTTTGTTATAACGAAAGCATCTCTGAAATTAAACATAAGATAATGCATAAAATGATAATCTATATTAATCTTCCAATCTAAATAAATTGTAAGATCCCATCTGTTATCAAATCTAGGGCTTCTGCTTCTAAATAAGTAACCACATTATTGATTTTAGTTATTAGATTAGCTAATTGATTTCTTAAATTGAAATCCATGTTAAATAATAAAATGTAAATTGATATCATCATAAACGTACATCAAAGAGATAATAAGTATAATATGAATATGAATTCAACATGTTTTAAATGAATAAAATATTGCAAAATATATTGAAATGATATGCATATTTGAGATCAATAAATTTAAATGATAAAAATTATCTCAAATAAATATGAATATTTTCTAAATTTAATTATGAGATAAATTAAGATAATTTCAAATCTGATAAATTAAATTAATTTAGAATTTAAATTTATTCGTATCAACAACAAATAACAATTTATTAAGCAGATTTAGGCGTCACTTAAATTCAATAAATCAAATAAGATTTTCAGAAATTTTATTAGGTTTCTCTCAAATATAATTTAGGGTTCACACAGTCAAGCAAAGTAAACAATCTAAATGAATGATAATGCCAATTGAAATCAATAAACTGATTATTTAATTTTGGTCAAAAATTATACCTAAATCAGGGAGTTTCAGAGAAAAAAAGAAGCATGGTGTGTAGACACAACACATAAAATTGTCGGTACACATTGACAAGTCATACATGGTTATACGGGTGCAAATCAAGGGCCAGATACAGAGTAGAGTCAAGTGCCATAAAGGATGCAGGCAGGAGCAGTGCGCAAGTGCGCCAGCATGAAGGGCGGCATGTCGTGTGTATGCAAGGAAGCACGCATGTAGGCCTCAGGTGAGTGCGTTCTTTGGGCTTGCACGCCCCACACATATAGGTGATGCGCACTAGAGAGTGTGTAGCTGCAGGTGCAACCCATCCTGTGTTCACGCATACAGGTAGGCTTGCGATTTGTGCATGCGAGCGAGGACGCACTCGCAGAGGTTCACGTATGCAGGCATTCACACGTGCGAGGACGCACTCACCTCTCTGCTCAGTCCAGCGGCTTAAGGTTCTGCGTAGCACTCTTGAGACATCACTAGAGGGCCACTAGGTGTTGCAAGCGAGGAGGTGCGATGGCGTTGAGGCTCGAAAGTTGTGCTATTAGTGGTGGAGTTTTAGGGCGTGGTGGTGATGGACAGCGTCTCGAGGATTTGAAGATGGTGATCGCGACAACTTGACAAAGGTGAAATTTGTCTCTAATACTACAATTAATGAGAGACAAACCACTTAGATGCGGCGATGCTGATCGTGGATGCTTGGTATCAATGCGGAGTTGGTGGTGGAACTTGACTTTGATACCAAAATTGATATGGGATAATGCCGTGAGGATGCAATGATGGTGATAGTGGTTGCTTGGCATCAATGCGGAAGTAGAGGTGGAACCTGACTTTGATACCAAAATTAATGTAGGACAACACGCTCTAATATCAAAACTAATACGGGACGAGGATGATGAGGTGGCTAGAGTTTAGAGAATAGAGGAAAATATGAAAAAATGGTAGGTAACTATGATTTTTATGATTTTCATTTAAGGTTTTCCTACAATTTCCTTTCGAAAAATTGGTTTAACATCTCATGATTTAAATGTAGAGGTATTGTCCACTGTGACTTTTGAAAATTATGTAATTTAAGTACTTTTCAAGAAATCACCATCCTAGTACTACTTCAGCTTATACACACTTGACTACGGAGTTTCCCATCGTTAGCTTCACAATTTTTCCCTAAAAGGCATTTTTATCATTTAGAATCACGTTATTTACTTACTCAGGAACTCTCCATTTCTGATATGAGACGATTCATTCTTGTGCCTCTCCACCTAGAAGCCTACCAAAAGCCGCTCCTTATCCGGGTGATTCTGATTCACTTATATGAGCATCACTCTGGTGATCACTCTCTGCTCTCTTCGTTCCTTGGTTGTCACACAATTCTTTTCAAAATTTGTAAACTAACTCATTCCAATGTCACTTGCACACAAAGCAAATTTCATTCATTTATTTGCTAAAAAATATGTACATATTCTAACCTATTTATAGGCAAATAAATTAAAATAAAAAAAAAAGTTCAGATCATTGCGACTCTAGATAATTATCCAAATAATATAATTCTAACTAATTTAAATTAATTAGATTTATACATTTAAACGGTATTATCAAATATGATAAATCAATTTGGATAAGATGTAATTTGAATAAACACAACTAATGTAAATCTGAAAAAAGAAATATACATGTATATAAATAATCTGCATTTATGAAAAAACATACTATGAGATCCAATTTGGATCATCCATTTGAATTTTCCCACCACATTCCCAAGTGGAAATGCTTACATATTTCCATCATTGTTTTTGTTTTCTCTTAGGGCTTGTCCATTTGCATTGCCAAGTTTCCACTAATAGATGCATTTTCTTCTTCAACCATCATTACATTCCTTGGTGTAACAGGTTGTCGGCAAAATTTGGTGAGCTTCTAAAGCTTTTTGTTTTTTGGTTTCCTTCCAAACAAGCATTGTTTGTATCATAGGTCAGGGATTGATGCTCTGATGCCAAATTTTGATCTAAATTATCAATTATCCTTATGGAAGATCTCATATGCTGAAGGGTTTTGGATGTTTGTTCTCTATGGCTATTGCACGAGGCAACGCTTTTTGCTAGCAGAATCAACAAGGGTCTCTCTCTCTTTCTCTCTTCCTGTTTTCAGGGTGGCCAGCTGAGGGAAAAAAGGCAGTGTAGATATGGGTAGGAAGAAATTTTTATTTTCCATAATTTGTATAATATGCAGACTAAGTTTGCGTGCTGAATTCACCCTAGAATATAATGGGTAATTCTTTGTTACTTTTACTTTATGCCCCTACACCTTGTATAGTGCACTGTGGTTAGTAGTACCATTCTATACAACACCATTGTATTGATGCCATGTGGGTTTGTCGGGTATGCGTCCTAGGAGTTCTCAAGTTGTTTTGGCTCGAGATATCAACGTGCCCCTTGGGTTATCTCATGCGCTTAAGGGACATGTCCTCCCGTGTCACTTAGTAGGTGTACCCTCGAAGTAGTGGAATAGTCCACCAAGATTTCTCAAGTGCTTGGACGATACGTCATTTCCAAACGTCCAACTAGTTAGTTATCTTGGGTAGTGGAATACTTGGTAGAAATATCTCGGGCACCTAGATGATATGTCGTCTCAAACTACTAATTCTCTCGAGCAAGGCTACTATGCATTGGTGACCTTTAGATTATGTTGGCTGCTTGAGCATATACTGCCCCAAGGTGTGACATCTTGGTTATTGGATTTATTTTTCTTTTTGAGTCATAATTTATTGGATATATTGCTTCTGCTCTGGGCATCTTAGTGCCTGCTTGGTCTCAATACTTTTATTGGTCACGCTAAAGACAAAAGTAGTTTATTCATTATAAAAAAATAAAAAAATATTAAATTTATTTTTATCTTATCTTACACAACTTTCGATATAAATAATCTAATTTATCTCATATTTTACATCACTTTCAACTTTATGTTACATCACTTTTCACTTTATTTTACCTTCCATAATTTTTAACATAATTAATTAATTTTATTTCTCATTATACACGTATCTTAAGGTAAGCTCTTTTTTGTTGATAACAGTAAGCTCATATTTTTTATGGCATAATCAAATTGATTTCTTTGCCATACAGGACCTTAGAGTGAAATTTCTAGCAAATAGCATTAGTGTTGATTGTCAATGGTCATAATGTGCCTGATATATGAAGCACCTTAGATTGATTTCCTCATCAACATCGGACCATATAATATCTTGGATTCATCTTACACTTTTTTGGAATATTTAGCTTGTCTTCTTTTGAACGTTATAACTGATCTCCTTTCACGTTCTTAATCTAGCTGAGAATAATTTTAATTGGTTTACCTTTTTTCTTGTTCAGCTACTGATAGGTCACCACTCAATCAAGACAGGAATTTTGATCGTGATCCAGAGACTTTAGCCATCACAGCAGCAGATACAGTAGCAGCAGCTGGTATACCTCCATGGAATTGGAAAGATACCTCTGCAAATGGTAATGTGATGTTTTTAATGTCAAATATGCACAATCATACTGTAGTTTTTAAGTCGTCAGAAAATGCCATATGCTTTTTATCTATTTGATTTTATTCAGGGATGGCAGCAAGTCAAGTTCAAGTTGGTCATCTCAAAACTAATGTTTTCAGTTTCTCGTTGAATTCAATTTGAATCAATAAAATGTTTCCAATTTTGAGTTGATTTATTTTTCAATTATATCTTAATTGATTATACACAAACTTATACTTGAATAATTAGCTTATTTTTGGCTGTCACCTGAACAATTCTCCCGTGTTAGAAATTTTATTGCCTGGAAGTCTTCAACACTTCTTTCCTTATTTTGGCTTTCAGATGAGGATAATCCATCCTATGTTGGAAGAGTTATTCTAGTAAAATTTGGGGAGTACAGTAGAAAGATAGGCATTGATGGCAGTGCCGAGTCAATAAAGGAGGCTATCAAGTCTGCTTTTGGATTGAGGACAAGGAGGGCCTTCTGGCTGGAAGATGAGGATGAGGTGGTTCGAAGCCTTGACAGGGACATGCCGCTGGGAACTTATAATCTTCACCTTGATGAGGGTATGATTTTTAAGACTTTGTCTAGATAATTATGCCATTTCCTTAACGTAAATTACTTCGTGTTATTTATACTTAGAAAGTGTACAAATCTCTCTGCATCTTGAGCAAACAAACTCACCGTGCAAACTGATTGTGTTTGATAACAAATTCCATGTTAACATTGTGGGGTACTATTTTCATTTTCATGTCAGTGTTTTTTAGATATCTATGTTATCTAATAATATTTATTTACCCGGTCAATGTCATTGTATTATGGATGAAAATATTAATGCTTATTGGGCTACAAAGTTCAAAAAGTAATTTACCCTTAAAATCAGGCCTCCAGCTTCTCTATTAGGGATCAGATTCTTACCTCCTTTATTCCAACCTCCCATGCTGCTTTATTGTTGATCTATTGATAGAGAAGGTGACATTTAAATGTCATTTTAGAGTGATAATTTTGTACATTTTTGTATTGCCATCTAAACAAACCACCAAACCAAACAATGTTTTTTCAAAATAACATGGCACAATGTCACAATACTTCTCACTTGGAGACTTGCATACATACATCAATATATTTTGTGCTTAATGTGCAATTGAAATTGTGAAACATTTGGAGATATAGGAAAAGTTTGTAATTGCGTCTTTTCATTTCTGAGCTCATATTTTCGGATGCAATAATTTGCATGTTTAGCCAATTAGCCGTTAGAAGCATGGGTATATAGGATTTGGGTAAAGCAACCCAAATATTGGGAGACCACCTTTCCTGTAATGTAGTTGACATGCTACCATGTCAACCACCGTGATCCCCTCCATTTTGGAAGCCGCCATAGGAAGGATTTATGAAAGCCAATGTAGACCCATCAGCTACGACCTCTCACCAGTCTTATGGTGCGGAGTGGCTATTCATGATCCTTTGGGGATTGTCATAGTTGCGGATTCTAGATGCTTTGGGGTATCTTCACTACCTAACACGGTGGAATGTATGGCGGTGAAGTCAGGAATTGAGCTGGTCCTGGTATGCAATCTCAGGAACCGAATTATTAAGTCGGATGCAGCAAACGTTATCCAGCATATGTCACATCCAACCTCCTTTGCTCCAGAGGGGGTTATTATTGATGGGAATTTGAGAGGAGATTGTACAAGCTGATTGTGGCTACCAGCCTATACCCTGCGAAGAGAACAAATTGGCTATCTTGGTAATCATGCTTTCAACATTGATTAGGATGATTTTGGGCGGGAAACTTTGCCCTTATTAACCTTTGATTTGCATTGATCTATCTCATTGTAATCTTTGAATATTTAAGAAAGTATGACTTTTTTTAGAAAAAAATGAAACAAAATGTTTAACTCATATCAAACTTTCAAAACTTGTTATTTGCGTATATAAGAAAGCAAGTTAAGTACCATAAAACTAACGCATTGGTTAACTACCATATCTAAGAACAAAGTATATATACAGTGATCTGAATGACATTTCCATATGAAACAATACATTTGAATCAATATAGGGAATTCTTCCTAACAAAGTGTAACAAATGAACCCAAAACTACTATTCAAGTCTATAGAGAAGTTTACTTTCCCTGTTTGGTGCGAGGACCAAAACAGGACCAAAATAGTACCAGTTTAAAATATAACAATAATAATAATAAATAAATTATTTTTAATTATTCTACACAAATTTTAATATAAAAAATAATATTTTACTTCACATACTCAATAATTTTTAATAAAAATATAAATTTTATTTCACATCTTAGATCAAAATACTCGATTTGAATATTTTGGTCTAGAATATGAAATAAAGTTGATATTTTTATTTTAAATTATTGAGTATGTAAAGTAAAATAATATTTTTTATATTTGAATTTGTGTAGAATGATTAAAAAATTTTATTTATTATTATTATTGTTGTTTTTTAAATTAGTACCATTTTGGTCCTGTTTTGGTCCTATTTTGGTCCTTGCGCCAAACAGGACCGTGTTACTCTTTTGTACTAATTTTTTTATGTCTGTTATATAGATAAGACTTTTGATGATCATGATGAGTTTGTTGTTTCTAGGATTAACTATAAAACTCTGCACTTATGATGAAAGTAATCGTTTATCTGTCCGCACGGAAGAGAAAACCCTCTATTCTCAGGAAGATTTTCATGATTTCATGATGCGTCGGGGTTGGACTGGCCTCAGAGAGATTAGCTCCTCGAGAACAGCAGATACTTTGGATGATGTTCAGCACGGCGCTCTTTATCAAGCTATTCTTGTTTCGAGGTCTCTCTGACTGACAGAAATACTTTATTGATTCCCCCGAACTGTTTTTAGCCAACGCCGTCGCTGGGAGTTGACTTTTGATGCAGAGATAAAGCATTTTTTAAGCAGAAGTACTGCTAATGTGATGTTTTAGCTAATCTGTGTAAATATGTTTTGGATGTTTTAGCTGTAATTTTTTTTTCATATTTGCGCCGAGCCCCATTTTTAAAAATAATTAAAGCCTATTCTTCATGATCTTGATGTTTTGTAATATGTTATTTTTAGTTTGGTCATTGGAGGAGTTGATCCAAAGTGCTTCCATTTGCTTTGGATGCAGCAAGCAGAATTTTTTTAGGCATATGCACTGCAAACATGATGGTTTATCTTGTTTCATATTTTTCTTTTTGGGAGTTTTAGCAGCAAATGTAAACAAAAGATTCATGTAGCCGACCCCACCTAGTGGGATTAAAGCTTCGTTGTTGTTGGAGTTTTAGTAGTGAAATTTTGCATGCTCCTGTCGTAGGATATATGAGGTAACAATTTTGGGGGCCTTCGGGTCAATGATGTTATTAATGTTATGATATTCTTAAAATTTTATTGTTTGATTTGGTGATATATTTAAATAATATTATAAAATAATGAATTTATTATTAATGTTTAAGTTGGCTACGGTCATTATTTTAATTTTTTTATAAAAAGAGTATTGAAGTTTTTTTGAGATATAATATATATATGTATGTATGTATGGTATGATGAGAAATAATAATTAGTTAATTATGAAAATATTAAAATTATATAAGTTAATTTTTAATATCATCAACTTAAATATTAATTATAATAAAGATGATTTGAATATAAAAATTGTAAGTCAATAAAAAATTTATAAAAAAAATTAATATTTAATTTTTTTTTAAAAGAAAAGGATTAAAAAAATATAATAAAAAATTTAAAAATAATTTTATATACTTGTAATTAAATAAAATATTATTAGTTGATAGTGAGATGATATAGTTGGTCTTGCTCAATGGGATAAATGTTTAGTAGTTATATGGTTTTGAGATGATATTTAGAGAGAATTTCAGGGGCATTTACTTAAATTTTTTTTATATTAAGAATTTGAAAAAAATAATTATTTGATTTAATAAT
Source organism: Apostasia shenzhenica (assembly GCA_002786265.1). NCBI lineage: Eukaryota > Viridiplantae > Streptophyta > Magnoliopsida > Asparagales > Orchidaceae > Apostasia > Apostasia shenzhenica. The sequence goes on from KZ452032.1 coordinate 172,227, forward strand.
ATGGGTAGTAGATAACATTCTAAAGATTATAAAATTATTGCTCAAAAGATGACATTTAGATATCGTGATATTTAAATAACATAATATAATATTAAATCAAATAAACACTTAAAGGGTTTGTTTGTTTGCAACACTTAATTTTAACAAGGTTAAAATTAAGCTTATATAAAAATATTATTTTTATTAAAAATTATAAATGATGTGAAATAAAGTTGATTATTATGTTGGAATGTTTGAGGGTTGTGATATAAATTAGTTATTATTTTAGTATATATATATAATGCAAAATAAAATTAATTTTTTATTTTAAATTATATATATAATGTAAAATATAATTAATTTTTATATTAAATTTTATAAGTGATGTGATATATCTAGTTAAAATTAATATAGTTAATTTTAAATTAATTAAACAAACAGGCTCAAAATATTTGAATGTTACTTTAACTATGAATAATTAAATAGACAAATGTCAGCAAAAAAACAAAAATTTGATCTCTATTGCACTGTAGTTTACAGAATTTTTTATGTTCGAGTCCCTGAGATTGAGTTTAATTAGCATTAGATCCTTCCATCTTTTAAACTGTTTATTCATAGGGAAAAATGAAATTGCACCAGAAAATCTTAATATTAGTTAAAAATATTTTAAAGTTAAAATTTCAGAGTTTGGCCATATATTCTATTATAAATATTTTAAATTTTTAATAAGATAAAACCACATAGCCCTTAAGGCCTCGTTTGATTCGAATGTCAAATTTTGAATAAGAAAAATAATATTTTATCTTATAAATTTAATGAGAAAGAAATTTAATTTAATATTAGAAAATATGTAAAATATAAAATAAAATTAATTTTAATATTCATATTTATGTTGGACGTAAAATAAATTTAATTTTTGTACTTAGAATTTGAGTTGAGCTGAAAAAAAGATCCGAATCAAACAAGCTCTAAAGCTAATGCTCAAACTCAGGCCATTTTGTTGAAAGCAAATTACCGATTTATTGCACAAAAATTGTTCTTCTATTTTGTTATGTTCTTCTATTTTGTTATGTTCTTCGAGTTCAGTGAAGAATGTGACCGTTTGGTAGCACGGGTATTTGATTTGAATCATCACACTAATTTTAAATAGAGTAAAAAAAAAATTACATTATTCATATTTTAAAAAAAAAGTAAATTACATTTCGTGTTTTGAGTTTAAGATATAATAATATTTAGATTCATGTTTTCAAATTTTTAATCTTTGAGTTCATATTTTGAATTTTTTATTACTTATTTTTTTTAAAAAATTAATTATATCGTCTCATCTCTTTTTGTGTGCCAACCATAAGAGGGGCATATAATTATAATTTTAAAAAATTTACAAAACAATTTAAATGTTAAAATTTTAATAAATAGGAATTTGAGTGTTATTATATTCTAAATTTAAAAACTTAGATGTAATTTACTAATAAATGTGAAATCAACTGGATAAAATATTTATATTTTTATTAAGTGGATCAAAACTGGACATGCTTTTATTTAGTGAATCAGCAGCTTATTTGAAATGATTTTCATGTTATATAACACTATATATTTTTAAATATTTATGACATTATATAACTAAAATTTCGTTTGTTTTGAAGTTAAAAATTAATTTAGTTTAATTTTAATCTGGCATATTATATCACACATAAAATTTAATATTAAAAATTAATTTTATTTCACATCCTACGCACATTACTAAAATAATAATTAACTTATATCACATCTCTCATATATCTCAATATAATAACTGACTTTATATCACATCCTTTATATATTTCCACATAATAAATAATTTTATTTCATATTATTTACAACTCTCAATAAATAAAATATCTCTATCTAAATTTAATTTTAATCTTATTAAATTTAACCTTACAAACAAACAGACCTAAATTATGAAATTTTAACTTTGTTGTCATTATTTTTCTTATATTTTTACATTGCCTTATAGATTGTAAATAAAATTTATCTTATTTATCATATTTTATTTGTTTGTGAGATTAAATTTGCGAAATATTTAAAATAAAAATATATTTTATTTTAAAATATGTAGAGAGTGTGAAAAAAAGAATTATTTATTTTAAAATTTATGAAAATATAAAATAAAATTAATTATTATGTTAAAATTTAGATAAAATTTGAATAATTAGCAATCTAATTTTAAAATTTGTGTATAATATAAATTATAAAATTAATTTATTTTAAAAAAATTTAAGTTAAAGTTAATCAGAAGAATAAATAGAAAAATTTACATTTGTCACTCCAAAAATTTATTGTTTTTCAAATGGTACCTCTAAAATTTATTATTTTCATGCAGCACTCTTTATTTTGGAGTGAATTTATAGGTTGTACCTCGCTTTTAAAATTAAATAGAAGTACTGTATGAAAATAATAAATTTTGAGAGTATTATTTGAAATAATAAATTTTTGGGATTACATGTAAATCTACTAATAAATAACTTGGGCTGAAATTAATTAAGTATTTAAGAAGGCTTTCATAATTTTATTTTATTTTTGGCAAAAGAAGTATTTAAGAACCCAAAAAAATTATGAATTGCAAAAATAATTATAAAATGCACATTTTAAAACATGAAAACGAATGCAATTCATGTGCATTCCACCTATTCAGCCATTCCCCATCACTCCGTCGGGACTCTCTTCCTACCTCCATCGTGCAGCCTGCAGCGGCGGCCGCGTCATCTCCATCAGCTGGTGGCCGCCGGCGTCATCCATCGCTGCTCAACACACTGGATCTTGTGGTTCTTCGTTCGTGAATCTCTACTTTTAGGTATGATCCGAAACCATTCTTCAGAGTCTTACTTCCAGGTAACTTATTCATCATAGGGGATAGTACATGCGCAGGAATTGTTTGTGAGTTTTAACTGCAGTGCCATTTTTCTTTCCGTTGTTTCCTTTCGGCCACATCGCGTGGAAGTTGCTCGCTAGGGTTTCGAGCTTTCGATTGTGTTTTTGTTAGTATGATGGCATAACGAAATGGGTACTGTTAGACCTTATAGTTAAAACCTCTCTGTAGAATGCCTTCCGTGTTTGTTATGCCGCCAAACTGATTTGAGGAAGCGAGTCCCCGGAGTGGAGAAATCTTAGGAGGTGATGGCATTGGACGAATAACTTGGAGCGGAGTGGGAACTGGTGTAGTGGTGGGTCATCACTATAGGAAGAGTAGAACAAACACTTTACCCCCAGGAAGTGTTCTCAATCGTTTCATTACCGTAGGGTTTTCTACTTAATTATAGGATTGAGACAGTGGATCCATCCTTTCTATTCTTCTAGAAATTTCCATAGGTATTAATTTGTATATGAAGTATGTAAGAGTTGTGGAAGAATATTTGTATACTTTGAGTTCATACTTGATTCGAAAATGAACAATATTCTATAGTTTGAAAGCGATCAGAGTGCCAGCATTAATATGAGTGTTCCTGTAAGGTTGCGGTTTAAGTATATTGAATTTTCAGTTAGTGAGATATCCATGTTCATATATTTTATTTTGTAATATACTTGTAAGATTTGAGTGGTTGATATCGATATATTGCATTAGGTTTTGATGACATTGAGGAAATAAAGATTGAAAGACAAGCTTTAGGACTTCTAGTTATTTATTTGAGGTTGTGTAAATCAAACTTATTTAACCAAGTTTCCATGCACAATTGTCTGCAATATGTACATTTTTCATTTCATGTTTCATGGGCATCTAGAAAAGCATGATGTTGAATATATGCAGTTATTTTCCTATGGTATGATGACTTTGATGGTATATGACATTATTTAAAATTCATATCTCCATTATGCTTTTTGATACTTGCACTCTACTAACTAATCACCAATGAATCTCAATATTATGATTACATTGGATGCTTTATATGTGGCATGGTTAATCATCGACTAGTACTTTTATTGATGTGTATGATTGTAAAGGCGTCAATAACTTCAAGGTTATCCTTGTATGATGTTATTTATGTTTTGAAAACTTAGGTATTTTGAATTTCACACATCCCCAACTCTCGTAAAATATTGTAAAATTGTTGAGTAGGTAGGGGTTTTGTGAAAATATTAGCTAATTGATTATTAGTGGACACAAACTCTAAAGAGATATCCCCATCCTCAACATGTGAACGGATGAAGTGATGTTTTATCTCTATGTGTTTGGTACGCGAATGTTGAATTGAATTTTTAGTGAGATTTATAGCACTTGTATTGTTACATCGAAGTGGAATATGATCTACGATCATCCCGTAATCTTTTAATTGTTGTTTTAGCCACAATAATTGTGCATAACAACTTCCAGCAGCTATATATTCTGCTTCAGCCGTTGATAATGCGATTGCATTTTGCTTACGACTGGACCAAGATGCGAGTGAGTGATTCAAATTTGGTAACTTAAAATCTAGTGGAACTCCTATGAGTTCTACAAAATTAGATAAAGACGAATCAGGTAAAGATTTTGATCAAAAATTATATCGAAGTATGATCGGATCTCTTCTTTATCTGACAGCAAGTAGACCGGACATTATGTATAGTGTGTGCATGTGTGCTCGATTTCAAGCAAAACCAAAAGAATCACACTACATAGCAGTAAAGCGTATTTTTCGTTATTTAATCGGTTCAACCAACTATGGGTTATGGTACCCTAAAATTTTTAGTGACCCAATTTTGATGGGGTATTCGGTTCCAGCAAAATCAATAGAAAAAGTACGTCCGATACTTGTCAATACATTCAGCTTTGTCCCGCATTTCTTTTATTTAGCTATATCTGGGCACAGATTTGTTGGTATTTTTTTATTATGTTTGTAAAATATTATCAATACATGTGCTCTATACGTCTATGCTTACAAATAACAAATGTCTTAGGCATCAAAAGACCGTCATAAGCATGGCTATAAGTTCTGCTGGACTGCTGAGAAAAATCATTACTACTAAAGAGGCAACTGCTTTAGTTGTTATAAGAGGATTTGCAGCAGGTGGTGCCAAGGCAAAGAAAGGCGGAAAAGGAGGTTCAACTGCTGATTCTCCGTCAGTGTCTGCACTTAGCAAGGAAATTAAGAGCTCCACAGTCATTGGAGCCAACATTTTCAAAGATAGTTCGGATCCCAAAATATTATCCGACTCAGAGTATCCTGAATGGCTCTGGCACTTGCTTGACAAGCGTCCTCCCCTGAGCGAACTTCGCCGAAAAAGTATCGAAACTCTGCCTTACGAAGATCTCAAACGGTTTGTCAAGTTGGATAATCGATCACGAATTAAGGATAATAATACCCTCAAAGTTAAGAGTTGATTTTGATGCCTAAGTCAGTTGCCGCTTCACTTGGAGGGGTTTCTTCTCATCTAATGGTGGTTCAGTCTTCTCATATGGTTGTAGAAAACCTTATACTGAAGTACCAGGTAATTGTTGATCCTGTGAGCTGCTTTTGTGAAATTTAAGTTTGTTTGCTTAATAGCTATTTGTAAAACTGCTTGACTATTACATCACTTTTGAGACGCCTAAGCTCATTACTTGATTTCAAGGCATCTGAGTTCTTGCTTGATTTCAATCCTTTTTATTTATAATTGAAGTAGGTCATCATCTTTAGAGTTTTATGCCCATTTTGGTCATTGTTAAATTTTTGATTCAGTTGTCCCCTCAATGAACTATAGCATATTAGTCGTAAAATATCTCTCCAACTCGTACCGTTTCCCTGCCTTTTTACTCAAGTATCCCATTAATGCTTTCATCCTTGGTTTTTTTTGATAGAAAATTCAACATTATCATACTCAATGGAAATCCATATTTTTAAGCAGCAATATATGCCTCACTAGCTTATTCACTTCCCTACATCTCTAGTTCTCTATCTTCCTTCCCTGATCCTCCACCACTGGTCAAGTTCCCTCTTCTCTTTCTTCCCTTCCATCTCTTAGCAAGGTGGTCTCACCGAATTTTTTACAGCTCAATCTCCACCAGTTTAGTGATGTCCTCTATGTTTTTTTCTTTGTTTTCTTCACTAATTAATCTTTCACTCCATTGCAGGTCTCCTATTTTGTTTCTCGTCTTGTGAATCTAGGAATAGTTTATTGTTACTGATTTCTATTTCGTAGAACATGACTTCATAGAGCGCCAGGTTTTCACATTTTGAATCCACCTCAGCTTTCTTTAGTTTATTATCAAGAAAAAGTTTTATAGATATAGGAAGAAATTATAGGATCTTGGGAGGGTGAATAGGCGCTAATTACGAAGTTAAAAATTTATTTTACTTTAACTATGTATATATGTCAATATGATCAACTGAAAAACTGTGTGAATGAGAGAACAGAAACAAAAGCAATAATAAATGTGATATGGAACTTGGTCGACCACGTTGAACGCCTTACTTCCATAGGTCAACCTGGGTTTTTGTCAACCAAGACCGTTGGCATTCTTACAATTTCGCTCAGTCAACTCAATTTTATTCGGTATAAGCAAAATCCAATCAACCTTTGTTGATGTCTAAGTGCTTATTATATGATTCATTTCATTCTAGCATTACAAGGATGTTGACATGTTGACATCACTGCCATTATATTCTAGCCTTACGGCCATAGGTCAACCTGGGCTTTGGTTGACTAAATCTAGCATGTTGACATTCTTATAATTTAGCTCGATTAACTCAATTTTATTCGGTTTGAACATGATCCAGGTGATCCATGTCAATATATTAAGTGCTAAAAATACAAGACTAAAATACAAATATACAATTAAGCATATTGGTCTTCATTTGCTTTTAATCTCCAAGGCTTATTTCCCAATCCTTATTGTTCCAACACTTCACACATGAATTTTGAGCTTACTCTCTTGCTTCTTTGTTTTATTCATATGTGGAGCAGCAAGTTAGCATATGTGTGTGTGTGTCTACATCAAAATGAATATCAATCATCAAGGGAGTGATTCCTCTACTAAGTACTTGGTGATTTCCTTGATCCACCGGCAGCTGCTAGTTGAGGCACTCAGTACTTCGGGCTCGTCATAATAAGGAGCGGAAAGGTGTAATTCATCTTCTATGTCAACATGCCCCCTCTTCGCTAGCCTATCGGCAATCTCGTTTTGCTCCTCCCTAGGGATGTGGATGAGGTCATACTTCTTAAAACGCAAGAGGGCGGCCTTGGCTTTGATCAGATACATCTTTAGAACTTCATCTCTCGTTTGATATTCATCAGTTGTTTAGCTGATGACTAACTCTGGGTCGCTGAAAATCTTAATGCATCTAACACTTAGGCCATAGGCAAAACAAAGGCCAACGATGAGGGCCTAATATTCGGCCTAATTGTTTGTGTCCGAAAAATCTAGTCAAATAGCTTTATGGAGACTAATTCCTCTTGTGATGATGAAAAAGATGCTAATCCATTTAGATTCTATGCTTAAGGCATCGTTGACGAACAGGTCCAAAGAAGCTGATCTTTGAGACATTGTGGCTGCTTGGTCATTGATAATGTGACGACAAAGTCGACGAGTGCCTGATCCTTTATCGCCATTCCGGGAGCGAAGCAAATGTCAAACTCAAATAGTTTGACCTCTCATTTTTGCATTCATCTAGAGACTTCAAGAGTGTGAAGAACTCTCTTTAGGAGCAGATTTGTCAACATTATGATTTAATGCTCCTGGAAGTAGTGTCAAAGACGTCTCGCGATAATGATGAGTGTGAAAGCGGACTTTTTTTATGAGGGTATCTCTCTTCGGTGCCTTGGAGCTTGTGGCTGACATAGTAGACTGGCTTCTGCACCCCATCATCTTCTCGGACAAGAATTGTAGAGACAACGATGTTAGAAATAGAGAGGTAAAAATAGAGAACTCCACATTAGATCAAGGCGGATAACATAGGTGGCGAAGAAAGATGTCTTCAGATTTGTGAAAACTTTTTTCGCATTCTTCGTTTCACTTCGGCCCGCCTTTGCGGATAGTCTTGAAGAAAGGTTGGCACTTTCACTTGATCTAGTGATGAACCAGCTGAGTGCTACTATTCACCCAGTGAGCTTCTGTACCTCTTGGTAATTTGTCAGCGACATGTCTAGGATCGCTTTGATTTTGTCGGGATTCGCCTCGATTCCTCGAACATATACGATGAATCCTAGAAACTTGCTTATGGGTAGCGCAAAGCGGCATTTTTAGGGTTTAGCTTCATGTTGTTCACTTAAAGAGTTTGAAATGTCTCTTAGAAGTCTTAAGAGTTGCTGCTCGAATGCAGAACTTTTCATTAATATGTCATCAATGTAAACTTTTAGGTTTCATTTCGTTGATGGAAGAATACCATCCTATGGTAAGTGGCGCTGACATTCTTCAAGTCAAAAGGCATTACCTTATAGTAGAAGGTCCCTTGGTGATTTTCTCTTCATCTTCTAAAGTCTTAAGGATCTGGTGGTAGCCGGAGAAAATGTCGAGGAAGTGATGATGGAACAGCCAGTTATGGAATCCACCACCTTGTCGATCTTCGGCAAGGGGTATGAATCCTTTGAGCAGGCTTTGTTCTAGTCAGTGAAGTCTATGCACATTCACCGCTTATTATTCGTCTTCCTGACTACGACTATGTCCGCGAGCCATTCAAGGTATTGGACTTTGCGAATGAAACTGGCTGAAGCGAGCTTTTCAATTTCCTCCTTGATTGCCTTCTGCTTTTCGCCCCTAAACATCTCTTCTTTTGCCTAACTTTGACGTCGAATCTATGTTCGGCTATCTTTCTGCTTATGCCAAGCCTATTAGAACGGTTTCAAGCACACACATCAATATAAGAGGAAAGGAGGGCTACAAGCGCCTCTTTTTATTATCATTCAAGTTTTGTGATACAAGAATTTCCTTTCCCATATTAGATATAGGTGGACGAAGACCTCTTCTTCAACTAACTTTTTGACCGACACTATCCTCGGATCTTCATTCTCTTTGAAGAGTTTAGCTACTATGGCCAAGCACCTTTTCGCTTGAGCGAGGTTAGTTCAAACAGTGACGACACCTCTTGAGTAGGGAACTTTATGCAAGAGTGCAGGGTGGACGCAACCATGCAAAAAGACGCAATGATTGGTCTGCTAAAGATGGCATTATACTCGGAGGCGGCATCAATGATGATGAAATTCACCTTTCTAGTGACCATCTTAGTGTCTTCTTCGAGAGTGACAGAATGATTTGGCCAACTGGTAAGAATACCTATATTGACGTAGAGGATGTCGACCAAACTTCCCGTGTTGACGAGGATCCGGTAGATGTGGAATTCACCGACATCAGCGAATATGACTATCGGTTGATTTCCTATGGTTGCTTCACCAGGGATATCTTCTACAAAAAAGGTAATGTTAGGCAGAGGGAGAAGAGAGGGGTGTACCTAAGTCGCGAAAATCGCTCGAAGAGGTGGAGCTCCGTGGGAAGTAGCCAAATATAGTTATGATCGGCTTCTTCCCTTGGGACTTCAACTGGCCTGCTGCCTTCCCCTGATTGTTGCGGGGAATGCTATTTGGGCAGCTTGAATTAGGGCAAATGCCCTGCTTCGACTAGGACCTTTATTAATTCACGGACCCAACGACACTTGGCGAGAGTATGGTCGTATGTGTCGTGGAGCTCGCAGATCTGGGAAGGATCTTGGCCCTGTTGTAGTGGGTTGGCATTCGGAGTGGTCTTGATGAAGCCTTTCGCCTTTAGTGTGTTGAATACTTCTTCACTTGTAACAGGGGCCGAAGGTGTGACTGAGTAGGCGAAAGAAGTGTTTTGGTGGTGAGGGGCTGAAGTTGTGACTGAGTAGGTGAATGAAGTGTTTTGGTGGTGAGAGGCCAAATAGTTCAGTGCCTTATACTCTTTTTGGGACTGTTTACCCTCACCTGGTGGATCAAATGGTCCTTGTGAGTATCGCTTTTCGCCTTATTTTCAATCATTGGCGAAGTGGCAGTGATCACCTCGTCAAGGTGGATCTCCTTTTCGGTGCGCAACAACGCCTCGGATATGGTGATGTAGGGTAAATCGTGCGAACTTGGCCTACACTAAACTAGATGTAAATAATTATAATGCAATGAACATGAAATAATCTAAATGATGATTTGAAGAGCTTCACAAAGAAAATAAAATGGAAGTTAAGCTTTAAATTAACAAGTTCTCTATGTTAATTCAAGAGATTCAAACAATCCAAAATTTCAATTATGTAAAGGACAGCGCAATTACAAGAAAAGGCTTTAAAACACTGTAGATATTCAAACCAGTGATATATTGATGAGATTAAGTATAAAATTGAATACACATACATAAGTGCAAAGTTATCCACTCATGAGAATCACCACAATAACTATCCAACATAATAGATAAAATGAGGCAATAATTAGTATATAGAAGAAACAGAATAGAAGTAAACTAAAAGAAATAGATAAGAAAAATTAGGTAGACATGGATAACTAGCCACACATTAACTCATCACAAAATGATGCGATGACTAAGGAGATACCATGGAAATTAGATAACTTGGTGACCCATCACAGATCGGCTATTACCTTGCGCGGAAACTCGACATTGTATCAAGCTCCTAGATCGACATCACACCGAGCTCCTAGATTGATATCGCATTGATCTACTCCACATGTCAAAACGGCGGCAATGCCGAGGCGGTGGTAGCGGCAGCAACGACTGCCACTAATGGCGGCAGCAGCTGGCTGACAGCAACTAGCTAGCGACGAGGGCAGCATCGATGAGGTGCGCAGCGAAGGTCGTTGGGAGGTGAAATCGGTGGCTTCTGGCGACAAGGCATGGAAGCGAGTTATAGTGAGGCAGAGGGAGCCCATCTCGTGTTTCAAGTCGACAACTCCCTAACGACGACATGAGCGGTGGTGGTTGTGGGGCAGCTGCGCCTGTCGATGGCGTAGTGGGCGAAGCCTGCGGCTGCAACAGTGGGAGCCCCGCTCGAGCTCCTTTCTCTGGGCAGCGACAATAGCTCTCGGCGTGGCAGCGGCGACTACGATGCATTGAGGTGGTAGAAGCAATCGATAAAGTCACGCAGACTCGTTCATCCCCTGTTATAACTTCTGGATCCCATAGAAACTGCAGGATATTGACTTGTTAGTGGCTAAGCGAGCCGAAAACTCATTGGCAATATGAGAGAATGAGGGTAAAATCTGGAGGAAGGCAATCGAACCATTCTAATGCGGCACCCAAAAGAGTGTTGCCGAACAACCTACACTTGTACGCGTCTGACACCGCGTCGCAAATTTCTAAGCATGATGTATGGGATCCTTTTTGTCATCAAAGATAGAGAATGGCAGCAGCTTGAAATGGTGGGGAACTAGTGCTGCCAAAATCTAAGCGGCGTAGGTGGATTTCACCTAAGAGTCGGAAGGGAGAAATACCTCTAAGTGCTCCTCTCTCTTGAAGTCTGAACTTTGCTCTTCAGGGCCAATTCAATAGGTTAGAATTGCTTAAGTGGCCTCAAAATGTAGCCTTTTATAGTTGCTGGAGGGTGTAGCAGGCTGGGAAGCATTGGTAACCCTTGATGGAGTGGAGGTCTACTGGGAGAGATCATCTGGAGGGCCTGAGTCATAGATTGGGCAAGCTAGGTCATAGTTGCAGCTTGTAGGGAGAGCTGCTAGGATGAATTTGTTGGTAGTGGTGGAAGGTTGGGAGGTTGAGGGGAAGTAGAGGAAGGTTGTGTGTGTGAGAGGGAGTTATTCTGGGGATCTTTAGCCATGGTAGGGGATTGTTGGACTAAACATCCTGCGTGAGAGCGCTAAATTATTTAGGTAAAAATTTCGAACGGGAATTACAAGTTAAGAAGAAGAATTAGGAAGAAGCTTCAACGGTAAGAGTGGTTTTGATTGAGGAAGGATGAGAAAGTCTCAGCTAAGAGTCCCTCTGAAGGAGGCAAGGAATGAGGAGAAGAGCTACCTGTAGTATGAGGGAAGTTCTGCTGAGGAAAGCTAGCCAAACAGCTAAGAATAGATGGAGTTAAAGAGCTTTTGAGTAGGCGAACGGTACTAGCCAGGTCCTTCTTTGGGGTTAATTATCGGAGCTCAGTCGTTGGATGCTCCTGCCGAATAAATGTGGGTATTTATGATATTAGAGTAGATAGGAATAGGTGGCTCCTCATTAATACCCAAATGATTAGGTGGCATGGGCGGTGTGCCTATCAGGCCAAGCATTGATCATGAGTACCTCTCCTTTCCCCTAAACTGAGTGTCGTGCAATAGAGACAAGCTTATGACATGATAAGAGTTACTAACTAGTAGTTTGTTCGTCTGATATTATTTGACACATTTCAAGCTATTTGGCTTGGGGAGTAATTCAATTGATTGCCCCGAACTCATTCGGAATGGAATTCGAGTGACTCGTTGGTGAATTAGCTTAATCTATCACGTATCAGGTTTGGCTTACATGACCGATTTTTCCCTTGAGAATTTAGGATTAATTAATTGCTCTCAATAAACAATTTAATTTTAAATCAATCTCCTATTAAAAATATATAAATAAATTGCTATTTAATATATATATATTTATTTATTTATTTATATATATTAATAACATTTTTATTCTCAATAGTGAGTTGTAATTGGTCCTCAAAGAGTGGGAGATAGGCCTAAACCTTGAAGTTTAGGTGAAAAAACTGTCATAAATAGAACTAAAATGCAGGATTATATTCTTTTGCTATTTTTTAAAAAAATCATAGTTTATTTTAATTGTTAAATATTCAAGTATATCCTCAAATTTTTAAACATTTCAAATTAATTTCTCTAAAATATTTATTTTTTTAAAATTTTAAATTAACAATAGATTTAGATTGAAAATTGTATTTTCTTCTTAATTGTTGAAAATTAAAGAATATCCTGAAATTTTTTAAACATTTCAAATTAATTTCTCTAAAAGATTCTAATTTCTTTACTATTTTAAATTAACAAAATATTTAAATTTTAGTGACTTCAAACTTACATTATCAAATAGGATTTCAAGATCTAAAATTTAGAATTTACATTTCATGCTTTAATGATTTACAATTTATGGTTTAGAGAAGATAACTAAATTTGTATTATTTGTGTAGATTATTTTAAATCTAATAAATTAAAAAAACTGATACACGCTTGAATCTTCTAACAGAAATTAACTTGAGTTAATTAACAAATATGAAAATTCCCGGATACATTTATAAAAGAAAATATAAAATTTGGAAGAATTATATCTTCTAAATTATATTTGAGAAGTAAACTATTAAAAAAACTAGCATAGACAGGAACATTATTCACATTATCACCTCACTCAAAAAAGATCTACCATTTTAATGGACATAGGCAAATAATCCCAGAAGATTGAATTAAAATAAGATAATATGTTGGCTTGATTTATTAGCAGTATCTATATAAAGGGATATTAAAATGACAATAAATAAATGATTACATTAAAATATCAGAATAAAAAATAATTTAATATTAAAATTTATATATAATCATAAAAAAAAATATAGAAACTACATAGAGATAAGAAATTGTGACATCAAATTTTATGTAGCTGCGGCCCTACATGATAAGCTCTGCTTACAAAATTTATACGTTCTTTGGTAGACAATACATTGCCAACCTCATAAACTTGCTCCTCTCCAAAACCGAAACACGCCATGAAGCCATGCAATTCCCACCATTTTCACTTGCTGTCAGTGAAATCGGCATCTATAACATCCCCGCCGTCCGATCCCTTGTCGGCGGCAGCTCCACCGGTCGAACCAGCATCGGCGTCACCAGAAGCAGGGCCTGCACCTGCACCTGCACTGCCCGGCTGATTGTAAAGAGACTGGCCCAGCTTCATCACCTCTTGATTCAGAGCAGCCATGGCGTCCTTCATACCCTGGGTTGAATCACTAGAGATGGCGTCCTTGAGGTCCTTGAGCTTAGCCTCAACCTTACCTTTGACATCAGCTGGAACCTTATCTCCTAACTCCTTCAATTGCTTCTCAGTCTGATAAACTACTGAGTCAGCTTGGTTCTTGGTGTCAATGGCATCTCTTCTCTCTTTGTCCTCCTTTGCAAACCTCTCTGCTTCCTTTACCATCCTATCGACCTACAAAACATCACACATGATAATTAAATGGTTTCAAAATCATCCAAAAATCAATCTGAAATGACAATCCACATCAATTAGCACAACTTCAATATGTATGTGTGTGTATTAAACTTTGCATAACAATAATCCCAAACTTGCCGGACCAAATAACATCAAATTTTCTTTTCCAATGTCCTCTGTTTGGTTGGTATGGTTGGTAGCCAGGTTATTTTTTAAAAAAATAACCATAATCAACTTAGGCACCAACCAAACATATATTTGATTCAGTTTTTTATTTAAAAAATACACACTTATGTAAATGCAAATGATTTGTTCCATATCATGACTCATTTTTGGCCTTCTTTATCTCTTTACTATCATGACTTAAACCCCCCTCATACTTGCATAAGAAGACCTCTACAAATCAACAAAACATAAGAAAATGCTCATATTATGTTTATAGGTTTCAGTGTTTCACAACCACCCTATCACTGAAAATTAAGTGCAATGCTATTGTCCTAGTGTGATAACCATCTATCATTAAATTCAAAGAATTGTAGTACAAAACATTAAATTTCTATATTAAAATTTACATAACGAACTAAACTATAAAAAAAAAGTGCCAAAGCTAAAAGTTAAAACCAAGCCTGAAGCCTGTGAAATTTCGGAACAGACGAAATGGAAAGCCTACTAGATTGAAAACAAAACAGAAACAGAAACCATAGTGCAAAAATTGCTTATAAACAGATGGGATTAAATCTGGCTAAGAATGCAAAACTGGAATATAGAGAAATAACACAATGTATTCAGAAAGCACACCTCATCACTAGGCAGAGTGCTGGCCCCTGTTATGGTGATGTCTTGCTTCTTCCCAGTACCTTTGTCCACAGCTGTAACAGAGAGAATGCCATTGGCATCAATGTCAAATTTGACTTCAATCTGTGGCACTCCTCTTGGTGCTGGCGGAATGCCATCAAGGCGGAAACTTCCGAGAGATTTATTGTCCCTCACAAACTCTCTTTCACCCTGAAGGACATTGATCTCTACACTAGTCTGGCCATCAGCTGCTGTTGAGAAGACCTCTGATTTAGAGGTGGGGAGTGTTGTATTTCTCGGAATAATTTTTGTCATCACCCCACCCAAGGTCTCTAAACCAAGTGACAATGGAGTTACGTCCAGAAGAACAATGTCACTGACATCCCCAGCTAAAACTCCTGCCTGAATTTCAAAGAGAGAATGATATATCTAATGCATGTATTACGAAAAGCTTGGGGTAAAAAAATGCATATCATTATGTACGTATGTGCAAATACATGGATACTTACATATCACCATCAAGAAAACATCAAAAGGAAATTTTTATCAGAAATTCACCATAGCAAAGGGATATTGTTTTCAAAACCCCGTTCAGCTTCTCAAAACAATGAGTTAGATGTATAGTTATGCAGTGAAGCCCTCTCAGAAATATTAACAAAGCAAAACATTATTTTATCATACTCATTATTATTCAAGACGAACACTAGCTAATGAAGCTTAAAAATGTTAAGATTAGGTGCAGACATAAACTTAATTTTTAGTTAAGAAAGTACACAATATAAACAAAAAAAATAAAAGCACAGTCGTAACCTGAACTGCAGCACCAAGGGCAACAACCTCATCAGGATTGACTGTTACATTGGGTTCCTTTCCAGTCATCTTCCTAACAAGCTCCTGAACAGCAGGCATACGAGTTGATCCTCCAACAAGGATAACCTCATCCAAATCCTTGATGGATAGCTTGGCATCCTTCAAGGCATTATCTACAGGAGTCTTTAGCCTATAGGATAAACCAAGCAAAACAACCACAAGTAATAAGTTAAAACAGCAGCAGCAACAAAGACTTAATCTCAAGTAGGGATAGGTCAGCTACATGGATTTTTCTTCCCATTCAATTCTATGTAAAGTGATTACCTACTTTCTCTTTCAGATGTCATGATGCAAATTTGCATATAACGTGATGCGGAACAGATGAATGATAATGCAGTTTAGAGATCAGCAATTTTATAAAGCAGATTATTCACAAACTAATGCTAGAATATCAGAAAACAATTTTGCAATGACTGAGAATTTAATTAAACCCGCAAAATTGATTTCTTTCAAAATTTTAAATAAACTAGATCGAAGGTAATTGAAAAATTACCAATTCAAATTAGAGCACAGTCCGGTTTTCAACAAATCAAAAACGAGGAACAGGATTAAGGATCTCACAATATTTAACCAACAGTAATTTAAATTCACTCAATAATGAAAGGTCGCACAGGATAGTTAAATAATATTTAAAAAAACTAAAAGATACTTCTTGGACGCTCGAGGATATTTCGGGACACCTTAGAATAGTTAAATTTATTTATTGATATTATATTTTTTAATAATATTAAATATAACACTAAAACCTATGAACACATTTATCTCTTTTTTGTTCTTTTTTATTAATATTTAAAATTTTTTATTATTATTAAATTTATCTAATAAAATTAAAAACTTATATCTTATTATTATTAAAATTTTATTTAATATAAATCACAATTTGAAGCTAACCAAGCTAAATCAAATTTCTTCCTCTCTCGCTGCCTTCGAGCCTCATGAAAATAAACCAATCAGAAAAAATGTAGAACTCTAGTTTCACCTCTATCCTCTCATTCTCAATGTCGCGAACTCTTACCTCTTATTATTGTGCTCGCCATGGTTGTCCTGGCACGCAAAATTGCATTTTCGCTTATTCTCACACTCACTTTATAAAGTGAACCTTAAATCTACATCTCAAATTTCTTCAATGGCGACATCTCTTCTCAAGTTCTCATCTTAATCTTATGAGACTTCTATGCTGCTCACAAATTATTTATACTTAAAAATTCAAATTTATTTTATGTTTTATGTATTTTTTTAAGTATGAGTTCTTAATTTTATTATTATTGTATTTTGTGTAGCATGTCGTATGTTTTAGAAAATTGTCGTGTCGCCATGTTACACTGTGTCGCGTTCGTGCTTCACAGCCAACCTCCCTTGGCTTGTGCACGAACTAGTTTTGGCATGTAGGAACCTTTTTGATCAAATGGACAAATAAATCAAGTGAAATTGGTTGAAATTAACATGTTTCAACCAAAACAACCCAATACACCACTTGACTGAAAGTTTTGGGCTAAACAAGTATGAAATATGCAAGACCTACCATTTTAGTTACAAATTTAAACCTTCTGCAAGTGAACTTCCAAATATGAGGTACTAACACTATGCATCGTCTCAGTTAAACATTACAGCATACAATATCTTATGGAGATGAATCATATTATGCACATGGTTCAGGCTCAGGATGAATTTCATCTTCAACACAGCATACAAGATTGACATACCGATCAAGTAGGTCTGAGCACAGCTCCTCAAATTTCGCTCTTGTGATCGTTGTCTCTATATGCTTAGGGCCATCAGCAGTGGCAGTAATGAATGGCAAGCTGAAGAAATAAATAGCATTGAAAGCAAGATGAACACCGATATCCATCTAGTACAATAAAACAAATTAGCAGAAATATACATATTATGTTGTGTCAACCAGTAATCATGGTTTAAAATGTCTATTAAAAACAAAATAGAGATAAGGAGTTATGATTATCAAAAGAAAGAATTGGCAAATTCCCTCCATATAGTGAATAAGACTAATCACAACTTAGCAATCTACTAGGGGAAAAAGGCAAGGAGAAATTCTAACCTGATATTCGTCTGAGTTAAAGTAGATAACTCCATCTTAGCTTTCTCAGCTGTCTCTGTGAGACGCTGAAGAGCTTGTTTATCTTTCAATAGATCAATGCCTTCATCCCTCTTAAAGTTTAAAGCAAGCCAATCAACAACTCTCTGCCAAACACAATGCATTTAGCATAATAACCATACAACAAGGAAAATTTATTAGACAAATAGATATAGTGGCCAAAAAGCCTTCCAATTAGCAGCATGCAACCTGCATCGACATTCCTATAAACGGACACAGAAAAGCCAAAATATAATAGCAGCTTAAAGACAAGGCTGTGGTACCAAACTAAACATGAATGCATAATTTGTGATGAATATTTATGAGTGATGTGGCTATTTCTTTTGCAAAGTGTTTATGTGATAAAATTCAAAATCATATCAGCCATCCACATGGCACAAACAAAGACCATTCATATTGTTGCCAAGCCAAGTCAAGTCCATCGACGATGGACGGACCAACCAGATACAGTCCGTCCCACGTGGCCTCCATTCCAGCCTCCATAATTTAGCAAAAACGAGATGGCCCAAGGACCATGCACCATCCCTTTTGTACTTTAGGTCCTATCCAGCTGTTCTAGAATAGCACAACCTCCACCACTTCTGCTACAACCACTCTGCAGTGCTTACCTGGTCCCATTTGTCCCTTTATTCTAGGCAAATAGCAAGCAACAATGGTGCCATGTCATCCAGCCTATCCTTCTAAGGCAAGGATCGCTTAAATGGTACGAGCCAAGGACGTCTCCTGCTCCACCAAACCGATCAGTCCGCCACTTCCTCGATGTCGTGGACTATCGCGCTAGTCCTTCTGCCAATGCCCATGGCAAGATCTTGGTCATCTTGATGTCCAGCTCACAACATGCAACTCAGATGAGCGGACACGCTTCCCTTCCCAAGATCCTACTACTACGGCTATTAATACCGGGACTTATCCTACAGGAGGCATGTTTTGATCCTCTCTCTCCAAAAACTATGGCTGTCATAGTTCTCTCCCTTCAACATGTATCCACCCATCAGAAGGAAGCTTCAATGACTTAGTGGAATTCAGACTAACCTAGCTGGTAGATGTAGGAAGATCTCATAGAACCACTTAAATGCTTGTATGCTCAAAAAGAGTAGCGTGTTTCATTTACTAATATTGTGTATTTTGAGAATTCAGGTTCTAAGGTGTTTTGTACTATTGATGGTGGCATGTCATGTACATTGGAACTATAAGTTAGCGATAACTATGCGAATGTTATGTAATAAATTATTCATTGCAATTAGCTTCCTTAAATGCTTCCTTGTATTGTCTTCTGAATAAAAATCATATTTGGATATATATATATATATAGCTAGTATTGATAACTCATATTTTTGTTGTTTTTTTTTAAAGTATTCGAAGTTTTTACTTGATAGATATTATTTGAAGGAAAGTGTTATAATGATTATTTATTATTATAATTATTAATATTATTACCATCGAATTTTACCGATTAAAATTTTTTGTCTGAGTCATCAGTCACCCCTTGTCCTCCGTCAAGGGGAGAGCGTCTAACAACTTTTTCAGTGAGGGAACCTAATTGGAGATTCCAATCAGAGGAAAAGGACTGGGAGGGAAATTCCTGACAACACATGAGTTTTCGTTTGGTTTTCATCATGAAAATTTAGTTTACAATTACTATTCTTCGCAAAGCACAACCATCACATGCAGTGATGTAGTTGTGTTTTTCGTTGGTTTTACTTTTGACTTCGTTATGGTAATATCTCACTTACATTTTATAGAACTTGCATAGAATGAAGTTTTTAATATTGTACAGATCTGCTAAAAATATTTTGAATAGCTTGTCCATTAATCAAAGCTTGTATAACAGCAATTGATTGTTCAAGTGTAATCTTTGTTAAATTATTTTCCTATTTATACTTACATATGCCTTTTCGTTTGGATTTAAAGGGTCATTGATGTGGTGTCTTCAATCATTGGGAGGAGTGTCACAAACTAGTTCATCGTTATCCTGGGACCATCTTCTTTACAGTTCCCACCAAAAGGTGAGCGAAGATTAGCTAAATATCTACATTCATAGATGTGAGGATCTTGCACATTCATAGTTGATTGTTGGTACACCAACGTGCAGGTCAAACACTATTATAGCATTTTCAAACATGGTTGCTGGACCAACTTCGCCTATAGCTCAATTTTGAATTGTAGTTATAGATCAATCTTATAACGTGTTGTTTTGAAGCGATAATTCGATGATGTCTGCATTAAAGAAATATGCTAAAAAACGAATATTCATATACATTGTCTTCCATAGCTTGAATAATGTTGCCTTCAATCCGTTGTTGCAACTTAATGGTATTCTCAAGTTACTAACCTTGGTAAGCCCATATCTAAACACTTACCTTGAATTCCCCTCGAAGGTTGGTTGTGTTTTCTAGCCAAATCTCTTGATTTGCTCACCCATGTTTCAACTGTTGGTTGATAAAATAGCAAGCCTTAACCAATTTAAAGTATTTCTAATTATCTTCGGCCTTATTTTATTTAGCATTTCAAATCAAACTCTGCAATATCCAAACTTTTAATAATTACATATTCATTCTAATAACATATCCTTGTTAAATTTTATGAACACCTATTTTTTAGCAACTGGTCACTGAAATCAAACTACCCTACATATTGTTCTGCAATAAATATCATGTTGATCAAATAATGGTGATAAAAAATAGTGATGCCCGTTTTTGAAAAAATTAAACATCAGTGGAGACATATCACACTACAAAAAAGCGGGTGTAGTTGTCAGCTTATGCATAATGAAGCATATGGTAGTGCCATCATAATCAAGTAGATTTGGATGCAACGAACTAATAGTTCAACAAGCACCCAACACAGTAAGAAAAGCCCAATGAGCAAAACTATACTAATAATATGCTTTAGGCCTCATTTTGTTGGAGTATATTTTAAAAATGATTGAAGTTTTTTTAGGATAGAAAGTGAAAGAAATATATTTTAATATTATGATGTGAAATAAAATTATTTAATTATTGAGGATAGTGTTGGATTAAAAATATATGTAAGATGTAAAATAAAATTGATATTTAATATTTAAATGTGAAATAAATATAAAATATTGATGGAAGTGTTTTTGGAGGGATTTGAGAATTTTGTTTTACCCCCAACCAAACAAGGCCTTGAAGTCTGCTACAAAACATGAGCAACTAGAACAATATTGCGTGACTAAATGTACCAAAACAGCACAAGCATGAAGAAAATGTATCGTACAACACAGCACATCACAAAGAAAGTATGTCATATAACCTCTATCTAATAAGTGTTCCTGATCACTAAAGATTAGTTTCGTTGTAAGGGAAAAAAAAGATGGTTTAAAAAAGTATGTCACATAACCGCCATCTAACTCTAAGTGTTCTCGATCACAAAAGATTAGTTTGGTTGAAGGGGGGGGGGGAGATAGCTTGGAAAAATTTAGAGGCATTTTTCAAAAAACGGATATAATGAAAAATAAAGTGAACTAATTATATTAAAAATTGAGATAGATATGAAATAAAGTTAATTGATTTATTGAGAATTATGTAGAATGTGAAATGAAGTGATTGTTTAATATTGGAGTTTATATGATTTATTGAGAATTATGTAGAATGTGAAATGAAGTGATTATTTAATATTAGAGTTTATATACGACAAGATATAAAATAATTTTTAAATTTTTATAAATAAAATAATGTTTTTAGACAGCTTTTTTGGCCATAAATTTTTTTCATTTACCAAACAGAACCTAAAAGTAATAAATATATATACTATTTGTATAAATAGGCATATATATAATGGATACAATCATATACATATGTGACTGACCTTGTCAAAGTCATCACCACCAAGATGTGTGTCTCCAGAAGTTGATAGTACCTCAAAGACACCGTCTCCGACCTCAAGAACTGCAAGCAACCACAACTGGTCAAAAGATTCTCAGCGCAAATAAATTAAAATGAACTGAACACAGTCAGTATGGCCATCATAGATAAAAGTATGACAGTAAACCAATATTAGCTTATATTGAATTTTGTTGGAATTTAAATCCTAATAAAACATAACAATTAAAAGAAATCATATAGTTGTCTTTTATACTAAATATATGGCCTACATTCTATTAACTAATTTAAAATTAGGACATTAGTTAATTTAACTTTTACCACACAAAATTTACTGGTGAAAATAAACTAGCAATAGCATTGTCAAAAATCAAGAAATGTAGAAAAAATATTTTGGAGATTGAATATCAAAGATTGAGATTAAATTATTTATGCAACAGCATTGATGGGTGGAAACCAGCAGGAGATCACTGATACTAATTAACAGCGTGGAGTACCTGAAACATCAAAGGTGCCTCCTCCCAAGTCGAAAACTAGAATCGTTTCATTGTTTTTCTTCTCAAAACCATAGGCCAAGGATGCCGCCGTTGGTTCATTAATAATACGAAGTACTTCTAAACCAGCAATACGGCCAGCATCTTTTGTTGCTGTTCTTTGAGAATCATTAAAGTAAGCAGGGACAGTAACAACTGCTTTTGTAACCTTGTCATTCAAAAACTTTGAGGCATCCTCAACAAGCTTTCTCAGTACCTGGAAAACAAGAATGGCTAATGAGTATAGCATCTGATGGCAAGCAACAAAGATTTTGATCTCAGCTACAAATGTAGGTTGGCAAACAACCACCACCTGTGAGAAATATAACTGAAAGACAACAACATGAAGGGTAGAAACAAAAATTATGCCCACAAATTGATTATCCCATGGTTTCAAAAAGCCATGCTCTTTTATATATTAGAAAGGTTCTCCATCCATTCCCAGGAATATACAACTACTGCAGAACGCCAACAGGTAAACAAAACATGATGCAACCCTCAGCCAAGAAAACCTAAGTTATCTGAGAAACTACTACAATCGAACAATGCACAATTTCAGTTTTGTCTAATGCAATTAACAAAATAAGCAAGCAATGCCATTATCAAAAATTATCAGGAATTAAGATGTATGAACCTGTAGACAAATTTGAAACAATTATTTGTCACCAACAGCTCATTCTAAGGTCAAGTGTGCAGATAACAGCAGGACGTTCAACTAACTTAACAGTATCAAATTCTCATGAACATTAATAAGATCACTCTGGCAGGATTTTTTTTCCCCAAAGAAACTGACCTGCGCAGAGATCTCCTCAGCGGCAAACTGCTTCCCGATGGCCGGGCAGTCAAGCTTTACGTTCCCGTTCTCATCCCTTACAACCTTGTAAGAAACCTGCTTGGCCTCCTCGTCAACCTCAGACATCTTCCTCCCAATGAACCGCTTCACCGAAAAGAACGTATTCTCCGGGTTCACCACAGCCTGCCGCTTAGCAATTTGCCCAACGAGCCGGTCCCCGTTCTTCGTGTAGGCCACAACCGACGGCGTCGTTCGCTGCCCTTCCGCGTTAGTCACGATAGTCGGCTTACCGCCTTCCATCGCCGCAACCGCGGAGTTCGTCGTCCCGAGATCGATGCCCACCACCTTCTCGCTCACTACCCTCACCGGCCCGCCGCCGATCCTCCGGTCCCGCCGGAGTTTCAGCCGCGCGGCTGTGACAAGCTCCGCTTGCCGCCCGCCGAAGAAGACGGACTTGCTTGAGGATATCCCGGCTGCGTGGGGACGTTTGCAGGAGGGGAAGGAGCCGATAAGGTAGGCATGGGTGGAAGTGGCGGACGCCATGTTCTAGTGGGTCGAGAGGTGGAAAACCCTAACCCTAACTCTCGACAGCTTGCCGGCGTCCCTGATGAGGCAGACCAGATAAGCCGACGTAACGACTATGGAGGAAGAGGATGGAAGAGAATGTGGTGTAGTAGTGAGACACGTGGAAGCTTCTGGAGGGGACGGGAAGATCGGCGGCCTCTCTAGCGCCTGACCCCACTCCCACAGCGAGCTCTCGCCAGTAATGAATAACAGGTTAAACGTTTTACATGTTATAAAATATGTGCTAATTCTATAAAAAATATATATATATATCTGATAATTAATGTTTCAATTTATGGCATGTCGATAAAAAGTAAAATAATTTAGTATATTAAAAATAGTATACAATATGAAATAAAAATTGCTGGTTGTCCAGAAGTCAGAAAATATAAATTTTTATATTAAAATTTATATAAAAATGGTATATAATTAAAAATTAATTATTAAAAAAAATTTCAAGCCCTAATTTTTTTCTCATTAAGCCAAACGGGTTCTTTAAGGTGTATTTTATTATCTATAATATATATAAAAAGAGCATAATTTGTTAAAACAATATCTGTCCTTTTACGTGGGATAAATCGAAGCCGTCTGTTTTTCGCTTTCATGTTCTGCGCCATGTACGTCTGTATTATTTTCTGCGTGCCCTTTGCTTCTTCCGTCTCGTCTCTGTTAGCTCTCGTTTTCATGCGTTGCACCGCGACGTCCTCTCCACTGTTTCTCCCTTTTCTTCTTAGATGCGTTCTTCCTCTTGATTCCCCTGTTTATTTCCCAAATCAATCTCAGTAACGAGGATTTGCTTCTCAGGTATTTCTCTATAACATTGCTTCAAATCGATACAAATAGAAAATGCCCTAGAATTCATTCTCATCTCCATATTCATCTCCTCTCTGTTCACCGCATCCGCCGCCGAAGTCCACTGTGGACAGCGATGGCATCAGGGCTGAGTACATCCCTGTACTCGGAAAGGGTAAGCTCTACGGTTTCCGCCCTACCTTCGCTGTCGGATCTCCTTGCAGGTTCGTGCCTGAGACGGCGAAGAAAGCTTGTGAAACCTAACTTTCTTCCCTGACGGATCTGCCGGGATCGCCACGGTGCTGCGGCGATCATTTGGTGGCAACGAAGGACGATGAACTAAGCTGGGATCATCTTCGACTTGATCTAGAACTGGAGCACTTCCGCTTTGGTACCGGAGAAGTCGACCCTTTCGTCAATGTTTTCGTCTTCATATTCTTCCTATTTTCCTTCCTTTCTGCTTCGGCCTTCACTGCCTTAAAATTCGGCACCAGGGGCCGAGCTATTACAGAAGAAACTTCAAGAGAAGATACATGTTTCCTTCAGCTCCTACTGCTGCTCCCCATTCACATTTCAACTGTTTCTTTTGAGAACAGAGGAGCCTGAGATGTGGGTTCTTGAAGATTTCACGATTTCAGTAAATTTTCCCTCTGATTCCTTTTAATTAGGACTGCTAAACAGAATGTTATTGATTCATTTTAATCAGTTGTATTAGCTAGGATTATGTTTGAGTGCTAAAAGCTAATTCATTGTTCTAACAATAAGTGCTCTTTAGTCTTTTTGTCTAGCATGCTTTAAGTATTAATCTATTAAATCGTAGCTAATATTTCACAAATTTATATGTTACAGTGCTTAAAAAATTGAAACCAGTGAAGCTGTATAACTTTCTAAAGCTAACATAAATCTAGGTATTTCTTTGATTCTTCTATACTGCCGAATGTTTAATGTGCTTCATTTCTAATTGTTTATTTAATTAGGCAAACTTGTTCTCATAATTATTAATTCTCCTTTTTGGCGTTAGATCAAAACAATTACATCCATCATTTATCGCACTCACAAGAGCTGTTTTTTCTTCTATCAATAAATTTCTTTCACATTCTATGGCTCCAATGCATGCTTGAGCCTTGAAAGTTCCTGGTTATTAGATTCAAGAAGTGACTTTGTGTTTTCATTTCCAGTTAATAACAGGGAGTTTTCACTCTTTATCCTTTCTATTTTGCCTGACAGCATCATGATTCTTTTCTCTGTCTGCTGAACTATTTTACTAGCTTCAGAAAACTCTAATGTCGTAGCATGTAGTTCCTTATCTTTGACTTTCACCTTAAGGTTTATGTATTCTTAACTGCTAAGTTTATGTATTCGTATGCTGATAATTCTTGCTAAAGTCTTGTGAAATAATGAGAAATATAATTTGTATTAACATAATTTATGCTAAAACAAAAGAAGTTAAATCCACAATATCGATTGTTCTCAATCAACTACATTTATAAAAAATCTCATTTCATTCAAAATGTAGAATGTCAGATCTCAAAAAAGCAAGCAAATATAGTATGCTACCTGAGGAAAAAAAAGCAATTATTCGAGAACAAAATCGAAAAACCTATCATGCAAGGAAATTGAAACGCTCAGCATCAAAAGCGAATGATTGGATACAATGTATGTTTTACATATGATAACAAAGATCAACTATGCAACCATGATATAGTCTTAAAAAAAATAGTTACTCCAACTCATTTAATTGCTCTTCTGAATTAGCTAAATCAATTGAAGAAGCACTGTCAACTTCAATGTACACGGAGCCAAAATTAAAATGCCCCATAAATGATATTCCATCAACACAAAATGAATGCTTCTCCATGTACTCAACTTACCATGACATTTCACATGACAAAGTATCAGAACAATCCAATGATACTGGCAATTCTATAAAACAAAAAGGTAGATTTATGTACGTTAGGTAATTTTATTTTGTCCAACTTCTCATGATATGTTTTCTCTTTCAGCTGCTAGCCGCTTCAACGTCTTTATACGAACTCATATACCAACCCAAAGAAGTTTTTTACCACCTTCAACTATATGTTCACATTGCAAAGCTTTGAAATTCTCCTATGAGCCTACAACATTCTGCTGTCAAAATGGTCAAATTAAGTTAGTTTCGTCCGAAATACCAGATGAATTCTACAAATTATATGATTGGAATAATGAAACAACATCTGAGTTTAGGCAGCATGTCAGTTCCTGTAATAATGTTTTTGCATTTACTCTCTGGGTGTTAAATATGACAAAATATTGACAAAAAATATATACGGAGTCTGAACTTTTAGATTCATTTAAAACTACTGTGAACTGTGCAAATGAAATGTCAACAGTTCAACTTTATTTGTATGACACGAAAAATGAGATTGAAAATCAAGCTCAAGTAAGTATGCATTAAAAAAAAAGAAACTATATCAATGTTGATTGGCTTGTTATCCACAAATTCATACACAATGTTCTTCCGAAGTTTAAAGGACATTGAAGCGAAAGAAGAAGAAAAAATTATTCTTCGAACACACTTTGGCTTAGATCAACGAGTTTATAATACCCCAACAAGTAATCAAGTAGCTGCCATATTACTTGAGCAAACGAATGACTCTCCAATCAATGGTCCACATATAATGATTCATAGCTCATTGGGACAGTCTTATAGAATTTACCATTATTATGGATGTTATGATCCACTACAGTATCCTCTTTTATTTCCTTATGGCGATACGGGATGGCACCAAAGAATACTGAAATTGAATAACAAGCTGTCGAATGAATTAAAGAAGACATGCAAGAAAAGACAGCACTCATTTGTGACAATTGAAGAGATGTTGGAATTAGAACAAACAGGTATGCCGTGTAAATTACTCATGATAAACTAACATGCAATTTAAACTAATGCAGTTAAACTTTATTGGTAGGTTTAAGATCAGAAACAAAGAAAAGAAAAATAGTTTCCTGTAGAGAGTATTATTGTTACAAGTTACAAATTCGTCCTGCAGAATATTCTATCTTACTTCAAAGCGGTCGTCTTCTACAATAATATATTGTCGACATGTACATTAAAATTGAAACCAGCAGGTTAGACTTCTACAAAAAAGAACAAAAGAAAATACGAGCAGATCTTTATCAAGGAATAGTTGATAGCGTTGTTATTGGAGAAAGAAGTTCATCAAAAATAGGAAAACGAATTATTCTACCATCAAGTTTTATTGGAAGTCCTCGTGATATGCGTAAGAGATATCTAGATGCAATGTCATTGGTTCAACGTTTTGGTAAGCCTGATATATTTCTTACAATGACTTGTAATTCTGCATGGAAAGAAATCGTAGCCGAATTATGTCAAAATGAAATTGCACAGAATAGACCAGATTTAATAGCTAGAATATTTAGAGCAAAACTGACTGAGCTGAAAGATTTCATTACAAAGAAGAACTTATTTGGAGAAATTGCTGCTTATGTATATGTTGTTGAATTTCAAAAAAGAAGATTACCACATGTATACTTTTTAATAATATTAAAGGGACCTCAGAGATTACAAATCCAGAATCATACAATAACTACGTTTCAGCTGAAATACCTGATCATAATGAGCATCCTTTACTATTTGAATTGGTTGTCAAGTATATGATACATGGACCATGCGGTAAAAAAATCTCAAAAATATTTGTATGACAAACAAAGAATATTGCAAAAGTAGGTATCCGAAATCATATTCTGACTATACGATTCAAAGAGAAAATAGTTATCCTACATACAAACGTAGGAATAATGGAATTCAAGTAAAAGTAAGAAAGGCTATGCTAGACAACAGATGGGTTGTGCCGTATAATGCTTAATTATCATTTGAATGTAGAGATATGCTCATCAATAAGTGCAATAAAGTATTTATACAAATATATATACAAGGGATATGATAAGATTGCGTTCAACATAACAGATGTAAATGAAAATGAAGAACTTTTGATTAATAAAATTGAGCAATTCCAATCAGGGCGATGGATATCACCTCCAGAGGCAATGTAGAGAATATATGCATACACTCTGAATGAAATGATTCCATCAGTTCAAACATTACAGCTTCATCTGCCAAATAAACATATTGTCACTTTTCAAGAAACTCAAGATCTACAAAAAATATTATCATATGACTTCTACAAAACGACAATGCTTACTAAGTTCTTCAGATTAAATAGAATTGATGATGAAGCCAAGAATATCTTATATAAACATTTTCCTGAATACTATACATTGGATTAATCGGAAAAATTTTGGTCAAAAAGAAAAAAAAAAAAGGAAGTTATTGGTCGAGTTGCTCTAGCAAATCTAAGCGAACACGAACGCTATTATCTCAGATTACTTTTGAACCACGTGAAAGGTCCAACATCATTTACAGATTTGCTAAGATATGAAAATAAACAATATAGTTCTTTTCAAGATGCTGCAACTACAAGAGGATTGCTTGATTCGGACAGCAACATTTATGAATGTCTTACAGAAGCAACCATTTTTAAAATGCCTAATGCATTCTAAAGACTATTTGCAACACTATTAGTACATTGCTCACTCGAAAACCCTACGTCACTTTTCTATCAGTATTATGCTGACCTCACTGAAGACTTCAAACATCATATGGATGATTCTACCAAGATTCTAGAGGCAACTATGCAAAGCTACAACAACTTCCGGAGTTGCTACTTCTATTTTACCTGGTGGTCGAACAGCTCATTCTAAATTTAAAATTTCATTAGACATAAACAAAGCTAGTACTTGTAATATAAGCAAACAATCATCAACAGCAAAACTGTTACGTCAATCGAAGCTCATAGTATGGGATGAAGCTATCATGGCAAGAAAAGGTTATGTGGAAGCGCTTCATAGAACATTACAAGACATAATAAAATCTAAACTAATATTTAGTAGCAAAATAATAGTTCTTGGAGGAGACTTCCGGCAAACATTACCAGCTATCCCAGGAGAAGTTGAAGATGTCAGTATAAGCAATCGTATTGTTACATCATTCCTATGGCCAAATCTTACAAGGATATATTTGACTCAAAATATAAGAGCTATAAGTGATCAAGACTTCTCTAACTATTTACTAAAGATTGGCAATGGAAATGAACAAACAATTAAAGAAAATTGGATCACAATACCTGAAAAATTAGTTATACCACATAGTCAAACTGATGAAGATTCAATAAAAAATCTCTTTTCTCAAAGTTATACTAGCATTGCAGAAAGTGGTGTATTACAAAGCTATGTTGATGTAGAAATTCTGAAATCAAAGAATAAACATGTTGATTAAATAAACAGCATCATGATTGATAAACTTCCTGGAGAGCTCAAAGAGTACTACAATTTTGATTCTTTGATTGGGTCAAATGAAAACACATTAACTAATTTAGACTTTCTCAATGATCCTTCACCAGCTGGCTTATCACCACATAAACTAACATTGAAAGAAAATTGCCCAGTAATGTTGTTGCGAAATCTAGATCATTCATCTAGACTAACAAATGGATGTCTATTGATTTGCAAGAAATTTAGCAAAAATCTGATTGATGCAGAGATGATCACTAGAAATTACAAAGGAATACGTATTTTGCTTCCACGAATTCCTTTATAAACTTCAAAAGAATGCAAACTTCCTTTTCAATTCATAAGAAAATAGTTTTCAATTCGACTATATTTTGTAATGATCATAAATAAATCACAAGATCAAACGTTAAAGCAAGTTGGCTTATATTTGCCTCAACCAGCTTTTGCTCATGGCCAATTATATGTAGCTTTATCACGTGCAACTTCGGTCAATAAAATCAAAATACTCATCAAACCATCGACACAACAAAACTTACTCATGAACTCTATGAGGAATATCGTTAATAAAACTCTTCTTCTTCATTGCAAGACATGAACATCAGAAAACAAAATCACACATGTATAGTGCTTCACCTTTTATCATGAAATTTTTAAAAATATTTGTCTTTTGTTTCATAAACTATTTAGCATGCTTATTTATTATATATATGCAGATGACATCAAAGCACTCAGAGATACCATCAAAAACTACATTATTGTCTACAATATCAGTCAGAATCATGAAAGACGCACTGAAGTTATTGGAAACAAAGAAAACAAATTCAAGACTTTCTCGAAGTAGCAAAACGATTTACCAATCATATATTTTCTGCAAACGAACATGTAATAGCACTTAATTGCTAAGATCTTAGTTTCATCATTACTGCTTGTATAATATACAAGTACCAAGCAAAAATTTTAGTATTGTTCACTTAAATAGGGAAATCAAATGCAAGGTGTTTCGTTTGAAAATGACATTAACATTCTTCATGAAGGAAAGATCTACTATATCTCCAATGTCATCATTTCAACAATAGATCAACAATATCAAATAGTGAATAACAATAAACAAATTAAACTCACTATAAATTCAGAAGTTCTTGAAGCAATCGTTGATTATAGTATTCATCAACCTGACGTTGACTACATTACAATAAAGAAATTACATCACACTTCTGAAAGCAATATCTCACTAAGTATGTCTATATTGAAATTGAGCTACTTAATTTTTTATACAATCTTTTTAATATATCTTAACAATCATTACATACTATATGCAGATGTCATAATCACAGAAGTAAAGCCAGTGCAAATATTTGCAAAAACCAATAATTCTACGGGGCATGTTCGAGATATCATTATCATTGATGAAAGGTAATATTATTCATTTTCATAAGTATTTATTAGAACGTACAGTTCAATAGCATAATAAAAGTAAATACTAACTCAATCTTTTAATTTAAATATATCATTGGTTTAAAACTCATAATTGTATCATTATAGGATGAATTTGCTAAAGTTGAAGGATCAATAATAGCAGAATTGATTGCAAATTCGCTACCGATCATATCAGCAACCAACTTAAAGCAAACTACATATCGAGGTAACATCCTTATTAGATTTACACATTTGTGTGAATGTCATAATAGTAAATTTAACTTACATGCTTTCATACAAAGATTGTTCTTTGTCAACAACATCCATCTCAACTATTTTCATCAATCCAAGTACCGCTAGAAGTCATAAATTGAAAACTTGGTACTACTTTCAATTCCGTTCTCTCACAATAAACAGCTTTCTGTATATACACATATATGATATATCTATTAATTCATATATTTAGGTTAGCAAAAAATAATTTGCAAATTCAATCTTCAAGCATCATAAAGCAACATGACGCAAAAACAACTTCATCATCTAAGAATATGGATGCACAAAAAACTTCACTTAGCGTGTTACTAAGTGAAAGTACTAACGAAACAATCGAGAATAAGATAATAATAAATATATATTTCTTTTTATACTAAATATTCATACTATTTACTCATGCATTATATATTAATGCAGCCAAACGTGTATTAAATAAAGATACAAATCAAATTCATAAATCTAATATCTTATATAGCATGCAAGTTCTGTGGTAGAAAAACATAGGTATCCATTAGCGAAATATTTACATGTACATGGTGCAACAGCAAAGGAGAAACATCTGCATGATAATATTTTAAAGGGTAAATAGCATCTAGGTCCCTCTAGTTTGGTCGTAGTGCAAATAGGTCCCTTGAATATTTAAATGTAGCAAATTGGTCCTCTAGTTTAATGAAATATGCATATAGGTCCTTGGGCCGTAACAGACGTTAGAAATCACTTTCTCTCTCCTCCCTCTCTCTCCTCCCCGCATCTCTCTCTCCTCCCGATCGTAGACCACGGGCGACACCACGCGGCCTCCAGCGTGTTGCGCCGGCGTCGCGCGTGCGCGGGATCAGGAGGAGAGAGAGAGGGGCTACTTTCGCTTTTTCTCCTTCTTCGGCACTTCCTCCTAGCCGGCGCCACCTCCACCTCCCTTGTCGGCGTCAACTACGGCCTGGTCGGCAACAACCTCCTGTCGCCAAACAAGGTTGCGCCCCTCCTCCGCTCCATCGGTGTTGGTCGCGTATAGGGAATAGAATCCAATTGGTTAGTTTTCAAACATAAATACCTTCATGAGTTTAATCTGGTTATGTACGTTGTAATTTACTCAATTTTGATATCAATCTTGTGCTAAATTTTATTTATACAAATATTGTTTATCATTTTTTTACTGAAACAAATTTTTATATTTCTATAGTATATTTATTTGGCAAAAACATTAAGTACTATTTTTGCAGTTCCTAAGGGATGGACATGATGGCATTGCTCCATGGAGTTTCTTTTATTGTTTTTGTCACATTTAGTCTATGGAGAATCTAAAAAAATTTTTTAAATTCTTTTGATACTTGATAGAAAATCATCAATGTTATTTGGATATAACAAGTTTGTTAATATTCTACTGATCCCCTATACAATTAAGTCTTTTGTGCTTGATCAGCATTTATGTGTCTCACACTTCCATTTCCGATAGTCTATGCTATTCAGTTATCCTATCTTGCATCATAAGTTTTAATATATTTGATACATTTTTCAGTAGCAAAATTTATTACTGGATTATAATGTTGTATAGATTTTCATATGACTGTCGTAATATAATACAATATGATAAAATGCATATTTTCTTCAATTCAAAACTTATTTTTGAAATTCTTTGTTCATTTTTCTTATGCTGAAATTCTGTTTATACAAATGTTTATCATATTTTTATTGAAACAACCTTTTAATTTTTTACAATATATTTATGTCAAAAAAAATTAAGTGTTTCTGTTACTATTTATATTTCAATTTTAACTTATGAATTTTTTCTCTTTTTTTAAAATTTCAAATTAGTCAGGATCATCAAAAATCAAAATATATACTGAAACATCTTAAATGGTGCGAAAGAAAGTAATTAAATAACCTTCTTGCTTATGTATATATTCATCAAATATTTTGTAAAAAATTAAATTAGCATCTCATTACAATATACTTACATGGCACTGTCATGAGTTTTTTTGTCTATGATAAAACCTCTTTTAATTACTTTTCTTACATCACAATTATTATGTAGTTAGATCACATTCTATATAAAATTAATATAAATTTAATTTCTAACATGGTGCACGTGCACAACAACTAGTATAAATAAAAATGATGACATGAAAATATATTAAATTCGGTGAACATTTGATCTATAATTTGGAAAACATCATCTATAATAGAAGTTGAAAATGAGACATACGAAAAATTTAAAGAACACAAGGAAAAATACAAGACAAAGAGATGAAATTATGCAGCTTAAATAATTTATTATACTTACTAGTTTATATAGAAAAGAATATCACACAAAGTAATAAGACATCTCACAAAATAGGTTAAATGTAAAACATTTTGTGACTTTATGCTTTAATGTGAAACTAAATGTCACTTCTAAGTTTCGATATTCTCTTTAGTAATACGATTTTTAATATTTTCAAAGGCTTACTATGGAATTTGAAACAAATTTAAAACAATAAAATATTACAACAATAATTTGTAAAATAATTCAAAAGTGGCCCCACCCATTTGTAGCAACTTTATTTACAACTTAAAAAATCATTCAAAATTTGCTCATATTTTATTTAATTTAAAATTAACTTAATATATATAATATTTATATAACAAATGTTTTATGTAAAAATTATTATTTTATAAATATATTATGGCAGTTGATATATAATTATTAAAGGAATTTTTATATCTAACCAAATCTCATCATGTATATTATACATTTTTTAAATAATAATTGTATAGTATAGAATTTATAAAGAATATATGTAGTATAATATATTAAAATTAAAATAAAAATATTTATAATACATAAGTAAATTTATAATGAATATTTAAATTAGAAATAATATTTATCTTAAAATTTATTTCATTTAGCAAAAAAATCAATATAAAATTGAAACAAGTATATTAATTCGGATCAAATTTCATTTGAAATTAACATACGATCGGTATTTTGCTTTTTGGTTTATACGGAGAGTCACGGGAATGAGTGGGCCCTCCTTCTCGCATAACATTGTAAAATAGTGTTAAGTCATCGAGCGGCTGTACGGACCATCCGGTCGGATAACTAGATGATTATTGGACCGTCTATTCGCTTTGATTGGACAATTCATTTGGTTATTTGATCAAATAGGTATTTGTTTGAGAAAAATAGTATAACTTGAAATTAAGTAAATATTCATTTGAAATAGTGAATATCTCATGTAACTACATCTTCTTAAGCTATATTTATATTTTGGATAAATAATTATTTAATATTTACTTATCTCGTGGCCGAATGAATTATTCAATTTAAGCGAATAAATAATATAATCGATCAATTAGATGATTCGATCATCCGATTAGACCGTCTAGTTAGCCATTCAGTGACTTAATAACATTTGCAATATCATACATGAAGCTGGACTCACTCATCTGCATAATTCTTTGTTATTGTCAGACGGATGCGGGGCCGGCACATAAGTTCCAAACATGGAGAAATTATTGTATCCGGATGGAGCACCATCCGAATTCAAATCAGAGGCCGCCACATGTATTTGGACCCACCTGTATTGCACACGTGGAGGCCTTTGATTGGCATTCGAATAGTGCTCCATCGGGATGCAATAATTTCTCCCAAACATCATAATTTTTCCAACACGATAAGGCTGCACTTATTTCAGTCTTTTTTCTGTTCCCGCCATTTTCTTTCGTCTCTCCAACGCTTACACGAAACGAAGGAAACCCTAGCTCAACTATGGACGCCGAGATCAAAGCCGAGTTCGAGAAGAGCGGATTCTCCTTCGTCGACGAGGAGCAGATCCTTCGGAAATGTGTGCACTTTTGCTGTTTCTCTCTCTCTCTCCTACATTCTCTATTTCATTCTTAATGATTGTTATGTTGCCTTGCCCCAGGTCTCACTTACTGTGTAAATTTCAAGCTCAGCCCTGTGGATCTCGTCGCCAACTGGGAGATTTTTTATCTCAACAGGTAAGATTTGTCATCCCAATTCGGTAAAGCTATCGAATCTAGAAAACCACGGCAATGAAATTCGTTTAAAGGGGAGCATTCGTAGTGATTTTGGTCTTTTCCCCTCCTACATAAGTGGCCTGGCAGGTAGAAACTTAAGATAATTTCTGCGAATTACAGTTTGGCAATATTTCAATTCAACCTTACGTTTAGTAAGCCTTTCCAACAAATTCTTTTTTTTTTAACTTATTGATGCCATTGTTGATTAGTACTTGACATTTTTCTGTGAAATGAGTTCAGGGAATTAACCGGCTTAGACATAGAGAGCTCGCACATGGATGGTTTCTTGTCGCATCTTCAAAATGCTCAGAAGGAAAGACTCATGAAAGAGGAACCCCACTTGCACATCTACTCAAGCAATGATATTGACATGTGAGAAAACAAAGAAGTTTTTCTTCCTATTCCACTCCTTTTGTAACATTTTACTTCGACTATCTGCTTTCTGGCCTTATCATTGCCCCATAGCATTTATTACCACCTGCTAAATGCCCTTTTTCCCTCTTTTAAGAAGCCATGTCAAAAAGCTATACAATTCACTTTATTCCAGTAGGTTTTATGGTGAGAAGCAAGATGATTCCAAGGAAGGGTTTCCTGTCTCTCCAAATCAGCTTTTGGAGAGATCTTATTTCGAGTCAAATGCATTAACACCAATTTCAAGTGAAAAAGCTTCATCATCAAAGAAGCCAGAGTTAAATGATCGCATAACTCCTTTTGGGCAAAGGACGAATAAGTTTGTATCGCAGTATACATTCAATGCAGAGGTAGCTGGAAATGCTACAAACAACCAAGAGCCTCAAAACTTGGATGATGATTTAATTAGAAGAGTTCCGCCCAGTGAAATTTGTTCTTTAAAAATACACTACTCGCAGCCAGAGCCAGGTTGCAAGTTCATGTATGATAGAATAGAAGACCGGGTAATTTAACACCTTAAACATGTTGATCTCAGTTTGTACATGCTTCAATATGTTTTCCCCAAATGATTTATTTTGTTTCCTGTACTTAGTTTAATTCCATTGAACACCGCATTAGAAGGCATAGCAATGCATTTGCCAAATCTGGTCTTTATGGAGAACCAACAGATGCTACATTAGCCTCACAGGTGATGAATTACATATATTTACTGATATTTAATGTCATGCAAGTTCCAGATCTTTGAATTTAATGTATTGTTACTGTTCCTAATAGTTTAATCCTAATTTATATCAGAAAACTGTGAAGCACACCCTTAACACAATTTCCATTCCCATGCCTTCGATGGTTTTGTTGATTGCACAAACTGCTGTTGACATTCTGCTTTCTAAGAAATTTATGTCTCTTTCCAGAAAAACATATTTGCTGTTGGTATGATTTCGTGCAATGGAGAAGGTCACCTGAATGATAATTCAATCATGTTACAGGGAAGGTGAGGGATCTTGATAATATCTTTGCATATTATAACTTGCTAGTTTCATACATCAATGGTTCAAAAAATTGCCATTGTTCGATAGAATGTCAATGCCATGCTGATTTTCAAAAATTGTTAATGTAGTGTCGAGCATTCAGGAGGGCAGCGAGTCCGTATTGACCTGCAAGAGTTGAGTCAGTTTTCCCTATTCCCTGGTCAGGTAAATCTCTGTTTTGCATGTTCTCAGATAATACTAAAGTTGATTTTTACAATTCAAGTACTGTTATTCTGAAGCTTGGTTTCAGGTAATTGGTGTTGAAGGTCATAATCCTAGCGGACACTGCTTGGTGGCATCTAAAATTATCGAAAACAAGCCAGTATCCTTGGATGCTGGATTACCTCCAGCAAAGAAGCCAGTCATGGACCATGACGAGCAAAACCCACCAGGCATAATATCTAGAGTGCTATCAGTGGTTCGTATACCATACTACGTGTTCTTTCACTGTATTTACTAAATTAAGCTCTATTTGGTTTTAAGTTAAATTCAGAAGTTCCATTTCTGAAAAACTTTTCTTCTCCAGGTCTCTGAATTATTTGAAATGAAGTTGACATTTCTCCTTTTGGAAAATATAAGTTTATAAATACATTAGTTCCCAATGTGATATCCAATCCAAAGACAAATATCATTTTGGGAACTTATCAGGCATGCTTGTCAACAACTCACCATTGTTCTAAACTGGTTGGTGAATGCAAGGGAAATTTGCCGATCTTAATTTTTGACTGGTAAAATATACGCCAGTAGAATAATACACAACGGAGTAGATGGTATACAGGCAAATATTTTCACAATTCTGCTGCAAAGCCAAGTGTACTTGCTTGTATCTCTGACGTACCATGCCATGAATTACAAATGTGTTTAAAATGTTCACTGTATGTAATACCTAATTAGCGAACAGTCTAGGAATATTAGAGAATTAACTAGAAGGGCCATGTGCCTAACATACATTGACATCAATAGGTCACTTAGTTTCTGGGTTCTTTAGCGTTTGAAGTTACATTTATCTCAAAAACTTCCTAAGATTCCATGTAAGATCTTAATTCTCTTCCTGAAATTTAAGCTCTAAACTCTCTTCTTGTAGAAAGAGGATTCATATGTTCTATGCATTGTTTGGAAGTTGCTAGCCTTGATTAGACTCTAGTAGGGTAGCTACCAAACATGATTTACTTGAAATTGGTTAGGAACTGGTCTGGTAAATTGTTCCAGACATATTATCAAATGTGCAGCCTAATATTTTTTTTCTGTAGTGTTAAAAAGTTCTCTCCACTTAACCTAGCTCTTGTACACCATTCGACAATTGGTAATTATGTAATCATAGTAATCATATATTATTTGGTATGTACTGCATAATGTTTCTTTGTTGCTGTAACAATTCATATTATTTTACTATGTTATATTGCTGTAATATGTCAATTTCACGATTATCTTTGCATATAAATATTACTCCTTTATTGTATATTATTCTATAAGGTGATCAGAGCAGTAAAAATTGTCATGTTAAGCTGTATGACTGCACATAGCATTCTATGATTATCATAAATTTGACCACATAGCATTAGTCAGATTATCATATTCTATAAAACGTCATGCTCGGTGGGTATATTCTGTATATTTAGACTTATCTCTAAATTAACATGTTCATTATTGGCCAAATTATTCACTTTTCAGCTAGACATGCCTACATAGACAACAACAAGAACAACAATAACAAACTAAGCTTTTATCTCACTAGGTGGGGTCGACTATATGAATCTTTTATTTTTATTATACTCTATCAAATAATAAATCTTTATTTATCTCCAAATATATATGATCACTCCTTAGAGTTTCTGGCGATGTCTTTCTTGGCCTTCCTTTTTTTTTTTACATGAGTAAAATCCAATAATTCAACTTTCCTTATTAAAGTTTTTATCGATTTACAACTTATATGTCCAAGCTATTTAAGCCCAATTTCTCTGAACTTATGTTCAATTGAGGTCACTCTAACTTTCTCATGGGCATACTTATTTCTCATCTTATCCTCTTGCGTATACCCGCTCATCCACCTTATCATTTTCATTTTTGCAACACTCATCTAATTTGTGTGTTTTTACTTTATAGGTCAGCTTTCAGCACCATATAACATCGCTGGCATAATAACTGTTTTATAAAATTTACATTTAAATCTAAGTAGAATTTTTCTATCACACAATATGACAGATGTATTCTTTCACTTTTTCTATCCTTCTTGGATTTTACTAATAACATCATCATCTATTTTACTGTTATTCTATATAATTGGTTTAAGATATTTAAATTGTTCGCTATTCTTGATAACTTGATCATCAATCATTATCTCCTCATTACAAGTGCTTCTTTCATAACTAAAATTATACTCTATATATTCAATTTTTGATCTGCTAAGACGAAAACCTTTAGATTCATTTCTTAAAAGATTCATGTCATATTTGTTCGATAAGTCGTTGGCTGTCGGCTACCTAAAGTAAGTATCAAAGTAATATATAAGGTTTTAATATATAAAGTATCAAAGTATAAAGGCATGAGAAATTAAGAACGATGTAAATTGACTAAATTGTGATTAGGATCTTATAAAACAAGACCATATACTAATTAAACATGAATATCAAACTTATAGGTTTTGTTTTACACACAAAGTTAGCGCCTAACAACGAATAGTTTTGAATGTAAAATACGCACATTAATTAACATTACTCAATTACGAATAATTTCAAGGATGATATACACACAAGAATTTACTCAAAAATTAACATTAGCACAAAAGATGAAGATGTCACCGATTATGTGTTACTCACATTTCATCCGGGACTTGAGTCCCAACAGCCATGGAACATATATATGTGTAAACATTTCCATGTCTAAACATGGAGTTGTTATCCTGGATATGCAAATGTTATCCTGCACAAACATTTCCATGTCTAAAAAGCATATTTACCCTGCGACTTTCTTGAATTTTTTAATGTAAATCTAAATGCTATGTACCACATAGTAGACTAATCTAAATGCTATGTACCATATAAACTCAACTTATGCAAGGAGCAACTTTAGCTATTTGCAGCTAAATTCTTTTGATAGGTTTCAACTGGCTACTAAATCTTTCTTGAACTGTAACAGATCATTGTTGCAGGCCCCTTTTTGACTACTGATAATTTGCTTTTTGAACCATTTAAAGAACTGCTTGCCTATGCTACTAGAAGACAGCCGCAATTGCTTATTTTGGTAATGGCAGCAATGATACAATCCTCTGGTCAATTAAATATTTATTCTTGCACGAACAGAAATCTAGCTTTTTACTGGCTTGCTAATGTCTTAACAGATGGGGCCATTTATTGATTCTGAGCATCCGGAGATCAAAAAGGGAACAGTAGATAGAAGCTTTGATGAGATATTTCGTACAGAAATCTTCAGAAGGGTTGCTATTTAATTATGTAACCAAGAATGTAGATATATTTATGATTTCTTGTGAAGTTCTACCTAAAAAGATTGCATTTTATTTACGCAGGTGGAGGATTATGCTCAATATATGGGTTCCAGTGCCCGTGTCATTATTGTGCCATCCACAAGAGATGCAAACCATGACTTTGTTTTTCCTCAGGTTTAATTCACTATGAATTTATATGGATCTCCAAGATTCTTTATCTAAACTAATTTTTGCGATGCTATCTTAAGCATGGATCTAGCTTCTCTAATCCTTTGCATTGATTCTAAAGTCATCATCTTCATCACTCGTGTCCTGGCCATTTTTATCAGTCATGAAACTTATCTGCCATGGAGTGCCAAATTGAGCACAGTAGTGAAAACTTACTGCAAAAATGTTTCAAAGTAGATGTATCAGCTGCCGTAGTGTAAACTTATCATAACTTCTTAAATCGCCAATTTCTTAGTTAATGTGGTGTATGGTTAAAGAGCTTGCCTCATGAAGTGCTGCCCCGGTACCACAAGATTGACTTATCATTACTAGTTTCATGAGAGGGAATTTGCCTAGTCCAGTGCCATTCAAATTCATAATCATGCTTCGTAGTACATTTTAGTTTTCATTATAGTTCTTATACTTGAATTATTTGTTCATGATATGCAGTCTGCATTCCATGTTACAATGCCAGATGACACCAAGCATCAGGTATTCATAACTAAGCATTTTCTGTGTCCTTCACTGCTACTATTTCTTCTTGCAATTAGTCCTGTTGAAATACCCTGAAATGTTTTACTTATCTCTTTGCAGATATATTGCCTTGCGAATCCATGTTTTTTCAGTGCAAACGAGGTATATTTTTATGGTAGTAAACCGCAGCCACTAATATCAAATTATCTAGTTACTATGCTTATAATTATGATGATACCCTGTTTGGCGTGAGGATCAAAACAGGACCAAAACAGGACCAAAATGGTACTAATTTAAAAAACAATAATAATAATAATAAATAAATTTTTTAAATTGTACTACACAAATTAAAAATATAAAAAATAATATTTTACTTTACATACTCAACAATTTAAAATAAAAATATTAACTTTATTTCACATTCTAGACTAAAATATTCAAATCGAGTATTTTGATTTAAGATGTGAAATAAAATTTATATTTTTATTAAAAATTATTGAGTATGTTAAGTAAAATATTATTTTTTATGTTAAAATTTGTGTAGAATAATTAAAATAATTTATTTATTATTATTATTATTATTATTATTTTAAACTAGTATTATTTTGGTCCTGTTTTGGTCCTTGCGCCAAACAGGGTGTCTGCGATTCATGGGGTCAAATCGCTACCTCTTCTTCACTGCACGGTGAGGTTTTTTTCTCTGTTAACGGTGCAGGTATATTTTGACAATATCACATAAGAACATGGGGATAATTTGGCGACCTTGTAGTGCTGTGTGATATTATAACTTTTTTGACTTATTTTATAGGTCAAAGGAAATATCATTACGCCTAGATACAATGCTAATAAGCATTGAAATTTTGACTTAAAAGGAAACGTCTGTTAAATTCCGGCGTTCAATCAACTTTGCAGCACAAGCTCATTTGACTTTATAAGCGTGAACTTAATGCAACATTAGCCATTATTTGTCTAACACCAGAAATTAGTGTACTGAGGCTCAAACCCTTGCCTTGACTCTAAAAAACAACATCAAGCTCTATCTAAATCAAAGTTTTTCTTTAAGTACAAATGAGCCAGATGTAGCATGCTACTAGTAGGGAACAACCCGACCGCTAATACTACTGCAAAAGCTCAAAGCATAAGAAACGATGAAAGTTTTGATGCTGATTTTTAGTCCTATCATGACTTTTTTTCTATCTAGCCTTGTGATGGACTACGTTTGAACTTTGAAATAAATATAGTGCTCAGCAGATGGAGTTGGTGATCTTTTAATTCCTACACTACCAAATTTTCGTGGTTATACTTGGTTCAAGGACAATTTTGCATTGCAATAACTTCTTTCAGCATCTCTGCAATTTGCACTCCGTAGTTCCAAGCACACTGCAAACTAAGAACAAGCTCGACTCTGAAATATTCTCCAGCGAAGCTCACCAATCATTTTAACTTTTAACAGATTACGATAAGCTGTTGCAATGTAGATATCCTAAAACAACTTAGCAGTGAGGAGATATCGCGATCTCCAGTTGATGCACCGGCAGACCGCATAAGCCGGCTTGCAACTCACTTGCTGAACCAACGCAGGTATGTGTTTCACACCACTCGAATGCTTTTGCCGCAATTTAATTCTGAAATCTGAAGTATTCACTGTTTTCACTCTATACAGCTATTACCCTCTATATCCACCTTCAGTGAGCGTTCCCTTGGATCTTTCCCTAGCACCAGAAGCCCTGGATATCCCAACCACACCTGATCTGCTGTTGCTTCCCTCTGATCTTGCTCCATTTGTCAAGGCAAGTGATTCAAATCCCTTCCCCTTTTATAGTCCAAATGCATTTGTTGGTATAAACTCAACGAATTGCTGTATAGTGAAGTAGACGTCTCCTCTCCTGACACCCATGGGCAAGCTAATGCACAATAAAAGGCGTAACTAATGCAACTTGGCTTCCATTATCATGGAGGTTTACGTTGAAATAGTATACATAATCATATTGTTGACGTGAGAAGGAGGAGTTCCGAGAGATAGCAGTACGCAGAGGGTTAAGCCTAATAATTATGGCTTAAATGAGAGAGAAAAGTATCCAGAAAAGCAAACAAAAGTTTAAGGTGGTTTAGGGATAAAATCCCCTACATTCACCAGATCAGCTTGAGTCTTCCACTATATATCTCAAGAAAGAGAATCGCTTGGGCTCAGTACAAGAGTAGAAATAGTAGGGAAGAAAAGATCCAGTGGATTCCCCTTCCCCTTGAAGCCTGTTCAAGGGTATTTATAGGCGGAAGGAAGAGGAGCTCCGTTCAACTTTTCCAGAGAAAAGTAATATATACAATTGCTGAGCCTGCACTAGTGGTCCCACTGCTGTCGGCCACCGAAGGAGTTGGAAGTAATGGGTGGAGAGCTTGTCCCCTTGATCTTCGTACTTCCTTTCGGGGTTCGTGATAGCTGAAGCATGCGAGCCCTTGGTTTGTGTGACTGGCAAAAGTGTGCAGCATTAGAAATGGTGCAGTTGTGGCACGCTGATAGCGACAGGAGTGGCTGCGAAACTATCGTCCCCAATGTTTGGGGAGAGCTGGGATATATCGTCCTCGATGTTTGGGGAGGGCTAGGATATATTGTAGCTCAATCCTCGTCGACAAGGTTGTTGAAAGGCTGAATCGTCGAGCCCGACGTTTGAGATCTGCAAAAGCAAAGCTCATTAGTGATTAATTATCAAGATGGAGGATTAGCGTGCCTCTCGAGGTGTCATGTGTACGACTGAGATGCAGTGCTAGAACCACACATTAACACATACTCATGGACCGGTATTTGTGACCAATTGACTAAAGGAGTTTGGTTTCATATTATCTAAATATTTCTATTATCTTAATGTCAATATTATCTAAATGCTTATGCTAT
Source organism: Apostasia shenzhenica (assembly GCA_002786265.1). NCBI lineage: Eukaryota > Viridiplantae > Streptophyta > Magnoliopsida > Asparagales > Orchidaceae > Apostasia > Apostasia shenzhenica. The sequence goes on from KZ452032.1 coordinate 216,086, forward strand.
ATTTGAATTATTATTTAATTGATTTGATATTATTATATTAAAAAATAATAGAAAATCAATCTAGTGGCACCTCTCTATACTAGAATTAGGGTGATATCTAGATATCATCTAAGATTGAGTAAATTGGGTGACATTCACGTCATTTTAGGGTGGCAATATAATATTTTATTATAATATTATTTAAACATGTAATTAAATTAAATAATTAATTTTTGCAAATAATATGAAATCACATCATAATATCATTTAACCAAATGCCCCTTAAAATTCATTCTAATGGCTAATGGTCATCCAACGGGTACACTAGAACCCAGCAAAATGCCTACTACATGCCTCTTTTTTCGGTAATTGCTAATAGGTTCTTCTAGTTTGGAAAAGTCTAGTAGAGTCCATCACATTTTCAAGTTGACCAAACAAGTTCTCTAGTTTGCAAATATGTACAAATAGGTCCTACCATGGTAGACATTCAATATACGAAAGACCCTTCTGCCCTTGATGCTCAATTCTATGCTACCCTCCTCTTTCACTTCTCACCGAGCCTCCAAGGTCCTGTGGCAAGACTTTTTTATAAATATTTTCAAATTAGAGGACCTACTTGATTAACTTAGAAATGTATATGGCTCAAGTATACATATGCTTGAAGTGGAGGGACCTATTTGCAAATCCTTTCTATCACCTAGTCTCTTGAGGCTCCTATAGTTTTTGGGAGGTCATTACTGATTTGATCTGCGACCTACAGATCATAACGAGTTAGTCACCTAATTGTTCTGTAAAGAACCATTCCCCTTATGCTAACAACCCAACTAATTTTGTTTACTTTTACACCCAATCTGTGTTCAGGTTTTGTCTCATGGAAATGGAGAAGAAACTGTGAGCTGCCTGTGCGTGAATCCAGGAAGATTAGCTAAGGGTACAGGAGGCGGTACATTTGTAGAGCTGAAGTACCATGAAAATCCAGAGAACTCTTATGCATCAGTTATTCGTATATAATTTTATTTTAATGGTTTACCCAAATATAAGTCTTGGATGAGTTGCAGCAGACACTGCAGTCATGAAGTGTAAAAGCTTTACATACACAGTAGAAAACATTTGTCAAAAATGCAATTAGAAATTTTTTTCTTTAAGCATAACTCAACACTTTGGTAGAAATATTTGCATTTTTTGTTTTCTTCATTCTATTAAATAGTGCTTGAAGCCTATGAACCTCTGTAATGACATGTTTAACACACTTCAGATAGTTTACGTGCAGGATTAAGGTCCTTTTTAATAAATGTTAATGATATTTGCAATTAAACATAAGTTTTAAAATAAATATTTAATTTTATTTTACATCTTACCTATTATATTCATTAAATATTTTTAAAGGATGATGTTATGTACCACATTCATTATTCATCATTCACACAGCAGTAAAGGGAAATAAATACAAGCACAACACAGAACTATAAACGAAGATGATATTATAAGAGACCATATTTACAGATCCTGCTTTACGCGCAAAAGTACACTTTGATATTGAGACTAATTCAGAAAAATAAATGGTTAAATAGAAATGCTGCTAAAATCAAGCATTTGAATTCTATATACGATGATCCTTCAATCTGGAGATTATAAAACATCTACACGGTTCTAAAAGAAGGTTCCAGCTTGAATTAGGCCTAGGCCCGTCCCCTGAAATAAGCACATAAAAGTAGGTAAAGCTCCCTAATTTCCTAAGATTGATAAAGGCATTCATGAGCCACAAACGCTATGCTCAATGAAAAATAAAACATGTTCTTTTGAGGCCATTCTACATGACATTCTAGCCCGCTGTCTTATTCACACCCGCAACGAGAAGAGAATGCTAAACCATTATTCACTATGTATAGACGTCCTGCGTTATGAATGTAGAGGCGTGTTAGTTTTCTCGCTGGTCAAAAACTTCTGGATCGCACTGGATATAATTTGGAAACAAAAATCACATGTCCAGTTCAAAAGCGTCAACACAAAATATCATGACACCAAAAGAAATGGTCAGAATTAATTCAAACCTTTGTTTGTGTCAATAGCAAGCTGAAAAAAACTCATTGGTCAAACCTTTTCACTGATACAAAGATCATGAAGTTTCAAACTAAATACAAAATCCAAGTAGATTTCTCGAATGGAGCATTTTGTTCAATATTATTTTGATATTATGTTATATATCTAAATGTCATGAGATTTAGACGTCATTTTCTGAATGATAATTCTATAACATTATCTAACCAAACAATTATTTTCTCTGGATAACATGATATAACATCAAGATAAGATTGAACAAAAATCATGCAAACTGAAGAAGAGTGGGTGTAACCACCTAAAGAGCCCAAATGAAAAGAAAAGCTACATCTACATTTCAAAATGAGTATAGTGCCTCATATGTTGTTTGAATATCAAACTTATTAGAATAGGTTGCAAATTATGAAAGAAAAAGAATTAATACCGATGGCATCAGCAGTTCATTTTCTTTAAAAAATAGTGCATCCTCCCACTTTTGTTCAGATAACAATGGGTAAAAAAAATAAAACAAAACAAAAAACTTGTTTTTGTATGCTCCACAGTCAATAAAGATAAGTTACAAACATTACATTACTAACAAATAGCTACAATCATGAATGATCGAGCATCAGCAGCAGCAAAATTTTTTCCTATCGTCAGATGTACAGAGAAGAAGATAATGACAAAAACAATAATGTTGAACCAAATCATTTTAATACAATATAAGAATACCATCCTATGACCGCATTAAAAGGTGCAAGAATCTCAGGAAATTATATAAAACTGCTAGCTTCCATCAACAATTATAGTACACAATTACTATTGTGTTCTGCTAGATTATAAAAACCAATACATCAATGAAGAAGACATCAGCAGAGACGACCAAACAAATATAGGACGAATTGTATTAAATACATTAAAGAAATTGGCCTGAAACTACGTTAAATTGCCTTAACTGAGGACATGTCCTATTACCTTAAGGAGAAACAGCTCGTTCAGCTCATCTGGGCCAACATCTGAATCTTATCTATTGATCCAAATCATTGCTACCAAGAGCTATCTCTCTTTCTTCTCCCGGGTCTTCTTCCTTTCTCTGAAGAGCTCCACCCAGAGATTGGAAACCCACAAGATGCTGACAATAATAGCTCCACCAACAACCACAATCCAAGAAACCGAAACCCACCTAGGGATCACAACATCGGCCTCACCACTCAGATAAAAGATGCTCATCTTAAAGAAGAACAGAGGCCCAAGCAATCCTCTCATGATCGAATATAATGAGTAGAATGGCGTTGACAAAATGCGATAAATATGCGAAGCCACAGGCAGATCGGCCCGGCGGATACCAGCAAGCGTCCAGATGTTCTGGCAAGCGCTGGTGACCTCGGCTAGCAGTAGAAGGACCAGAAGAGAGTACGCGCCGTGAAACACGAGGTATCTGCAGGTGACGAACACGAAGATCGTCGCAAGATGGTGGGCAATGAAGAGGAATTCACCAGGAAGGAAAACAAGGTAGTGAAGCAGATCGACGGCGAAGTAAGCAATGCTGAATTCGAGGACGAGGTGTTGGAATCCGGTGTTCGTGGAGGCGAAGTCGGAAGTAGGGTTGGCGAGAAGCGCGGCCAGGGATAAGATGACCGCAGGAGTGCCGTGCGCCAGGGAGATCAAGCAACTCGATGCGTCCAGCCGATGCTTAGGGCTCCACTTACAAAACACGAGATAGTAGCCGATCAGGTATATGATGGAGAACATCGCAAAGAAGGTCGGGAAGTGGGAGAATTCGGCAATTAGGGTTTCCATGCTCGCTGGTTCAAGCGGATTAACGCCGGAAGCATGTCGACATCATCATTCAGAGATCCAATTGCTCTAGAAGACAAAAAAGTGAATCCGAGCGATCGTCAAAGTGTGCTCAGGGCTAGGGTTAGGGTTTTCAACGGGAGCGGAAGAAGGGAGATTCGTCGAGCAGAACCTTGAAGGGGAATTTATAAGATAAAGTCCAAAACTATCGAACTGACGTAACCGGACAACGCTAAAAGCCGAGAATGACGTGGCAGATGAGATGATGAAGTGACGGGTAGATGAGGTGGTGTACGTTAAGTATAGGATGGTCAAGAGTATCAACAGAAACATCATCAGGAGAGGATGGAATATTTTAACATAGAGCCGATGGTTGTGAATAAAACAACGGGTAAATTACACCCAGGTTTTTAAATTTAAGTCTTAATAATGTAGAGATCACATTATAAAATTGATGTCCCTCAATTTTAATAAATTATTAAATAATTTTTATTATTAATAATTTTTTTTTAAATTACCATTATATTCCTCCTACTTTCTCTCTGAAATATAATAATAATTTTTAAAAAAAATGATAAAAAATAAAAAATAAAAACAAACTTATTTGATAATTATAATTTTAAAAATATAAAATTATGCATTATTAAGCCTTAAATTCAAGATTTAGGTGTAATTTATCTTTAAAAAAACGTAGTACTCCTCATTATTTTCTTCTTTATAGCGTGATGATTATTTGTTTGGTTAAAAAACGTAGTCAACTCGAACTCGACACAAAAAAATCTTTGAGCTAATAAATTGGCTCATATCTTAGCTCGAAAAGTTCGATTCAAGCTTGATTCGGGATAAAAATTGAGTGATTCGATCTTCGAGCAAAACTCTCACCCATATAATATATACACGCATACACATATATATTGTGAAATATAAATTTATAATAGTAAATCATTAAAATAAGTACACTGTATATTATGATGTGATATAATCTGTAATATTCTTCATTTAATCATAATAACATTCTTTATTTAAGTCTTTTCATAAAAGGATTATTAGTAATACCATATACTTATGTGGATTATAAATTTGATTATATAAATAAGTCAAATTTTAAATGGATCAGGTTAAAGATGACCTATATTTAACTCGTTTATTTGTAAATAGATTGAGGTCAATAAATAGGGAAGGTTAACGGGCCATAAAAAAGATCTATTTGATAGGCCTGTCAATGAATCTAAATTCGAGTTGGGACAACTCCAACATGAATCTAAATTCATATATATCGAATTGGGTTATACATTGGGTCGGGTTCCAAATCCTCTCAAGTCGAAAATCGAATCGGGTCAGAATTCGGGCCTTGGGTTTTATCCATTTGTAATAAAAGTGGTTATTTGAAATAGTCTCATAGTAAAATTTAGAATAATTTTAAATTTATTAAAAATGAAATAAAAAATTTATTATATTTTATGAATTCAGTATTTAATATAAAAATAGTATTTATAATATATACATATAAACATTGTGAATTATAAATTTATAAAAATAAACTATGAAAATAGATACACTACACGCTGTAGTCAGCTAATATAATATGTAAGAATTATTCATTAATTAATCATAATAGTACTCTCTATTTAAATTTCACCATAAAAGATTATTGGCCACAACATATACTCGTATAAATCATAAATTAAAGGGCAAATTATGTCGAGATCTCTGACTTTAATGTTTAATAAGATATAGGTCCACATTTTTTAAATTGTAACATCGGAGTCCTTGGGTTTTAATAAATTATCAAATGATCTTTTTTAATTTTTTTATTATTAAAATTTTTAAAAATTATCATTTTACCTCTGCCCCTCTTTCTCCTCGAGCGGCCACCGGTGGACCCATTTGATATCTATTAAAACTCAGGGGCCCCGACGTTATAATTTTAACAACATAAATTTGTGCGTTATTAAGTTTTAAACTCAGAAGCCTGGGTGTAATGGTGATCCATATCCGATTCATTTATTTATAAATAGATCAGTTTAATAAATGAAGTGGGTTGATGGGAAAAAAAAACTTCATTTAAGAATTTAATCGGATTAAAATTCGAGTTGAATCGAGTTATGTCCTGATTTGTCGACAGGCCTACAAAAACTAGATCTGTCAATGGATCATATCATGACCCGATCCGAGTTCCGATCCGATTAAACCCCCAAATAATTTTTTTTGACCCGTCAATCCGCCACATTTACTGATCCGATCTATTTACAGATAAATGGATCGGATATGGATCACAATTGACCCAACCTGTTTAAAATTCGATTCGTTTATATAATCTAATTTGTAGTTCGTATAAGAATACAGTGTGGCTAATAATCTTTTTGTTGAAAGGCTTAAGTAAAAAGTGTCACTATAATTAATTAATAAAAGATTCTCATATATTATATTAGTAGATTATTGTAACATCCCGGAAAATATAAATTTAGAATTTCGATTAATTATATTTATTATGAGGAATTAATATTATTCATGAGAAATTAATCATTTAAAATTAAATACATGAAATATTAAATATTTATTTTGTGATTCAAAAATTTAAAATGGCTGAAATTAATATTTAATTTAATTAAATCTGATTATTTAAAATTCAAATCCAATGAATCTAATAACCCATTAAATATCCATAACTACCTCCTTAAATTAAGGATAAGAAAAATTACAGAAATACCCCCAGATTATTATTTAGAAAAAGAAATAGAGATTCTGCCTTAAAACACCGATTCAACTCTTCCCCTCCCATAACCTTCGCCGGCCTAGAGAGAGGAGAGAGAAAATAATCATGGTGAATTCGAGGTAGATTTTATTCTAACTTAGCCCAAATTGCTAGATTCGGTCTTAATATATATATATATATATATATATATATTATATACTCATATACATATACGTATTAAAAACAAAATAAACAATAATATCAAAAAATAAAAAAAATATTATATTTTTATATATTTACATATTTTTAAATAATTATTAACGTTAAAAAAAATAATATATGTGTTTGTATATTTGAACTAAGTTTATAACTTAATTAGTTAAACTAATTTAACTAATTCTAACTCAAGATAAACTAACTTAAATCTGTTGAGTAAGCTCATTATTTTAGTTTATTACAATTTAGTTAAAGGCATCTTACATTTTTATAGACCCGTCTTTCTCCTCCTTTGCAATCTATGAATGTGGGACCAAATTATTTTATTTTTAAAGCTTTTTGAAAGAATGATGCAATTTTTAAAATGACTAAGAGCTTTTGAACATAACAAATCCAAACCGCCGATTCACTAAGCGAAATTGACCATTATAAATAAAGTGACTAAATTATTTTATATATCAAATATTTAGGTAATATTATTTTTTAAAATTAATTTGAGTTCGGCAGGCTCGATCTGATTCAGTGTCAATTCGAACTCAGCACAAAAAAATCTTTGAGCCAATAAATTGGCTCATAACTTAGCTCGAAAAGTCCGATTCAAGCTTGATTCAAGATAAAAATTGAGCGATTCGATCTTCGAGCGAAACTCTCACTCCTATAATATATTCACACACGTACATATATTATGAAATATAAATTTATAATAATAAATCATTAAAATAAGTACACTATATATTATGATCTAATATATTCTGTAAAATTTTTCATTTATTAAGCCTTTTCATAAAAGAATTATTAGTAATACAATATACTTATATGGATTATAAATTTGATCATATAAATGTCAAAGTTTAAACGGATCAGGTTAAAGATAATCCATATTTGATCCGTTTATTTGTAAATAGATCAAGGTCAATAAACAGAGAAGGTTAACGGGCCATAAAAAAGATCTATTTGATACGCCTGTCAACGAATCATATTCGAGTTGGGACCCCCAACAATAACCATTGGATCGGGTTCCAAATCCTCTCAGATTAAAAATCGGATCGAGTCAGAATTAGGATTTTGGGTCTTATCCATTTGTAATAAAAGCAGTTACTTGAAATAGTTTCATAATCAAATTTAAAATAATTTTAAATTTATTAAAAATAAAATAAAAATTATTATATTTTATGAATTTAATATTAAAATGATATTCATAATATATACGTGTATACATTGAGAATTATAAACTTATAAAAATAAACTATTAAAATAAATACACTACACGCTATAATCAACCAATATAATCTATAAAAATAATTTATTAATTAATCATAATAATAATCTTTATTTAAATTTATGATAACTATTAACCACAATATATACTTGTATAAATTATAAATTAAAAAATAAATTACACTCAAATTCCTAAATTTAATACTTAATAACACATAAATTCATATTTTTAAACTAATCCCTAAATGTTAATAAATTATCAAATAATACTTTTAATTTTTTTATTATTAAATTTTTTAAAATTACCATTTTACCCTGCCCCACTCTCCTCCCAATCTCGCGCATGTGTGTGAGCCGCATAAATTATTACATCCGCGGGCCGCATAAATTATTGGGGAGCATCTATTAATAAGTAGTGTTTAAATAATTACATTATTTATTATTAATGATATTAGAGCTCATACAGAAACATGTGTATATTAGTAAAGCATAATTAATGCAGCAATTCACTGAGACCAATTTGTAACACTTTCCCAAACCTTAAGAACCCAAATGTCATTTTCCAAAAACAATATTTTGAGGGCGGAGTGATTTCAAGAAGTCATTCTTTAATGCTTAATTATTATAATTAATTAATAATTGTATTAATTAACTAAATATTTTTAAAATTAATTATAAAAAATCATATTAAAAAATTTTAACCAAACAAATAAGAACCTTAAATATACATATAAGAAATGAAACAAACACATACAATAAAAATTAATTGTTTGGCATACACAAGAGCAGAATATTTTACTGAAGCTTGAAACTAGAGATGCCTGCATTTCTTTTCTTGCTAACTGGCTGCAAAAATGAAAGGATAACTAAGGCTGTTAATATGGATTGAAGATTGAAAATCGATCGAAAATTGAATTGATTTTGGATCGAATCGAAATCGAGCGAAAATTGAATTGATTTTGGATCGAATCGAAATCGAGTCGATTTAAATGAGCCGACTAACGAGCCAAAATTATGGCTCGGTGTTTTTTTCGAGCCAGGGCAGGATCAGCTCGATTTTGCTCGAGATCGATACAATTTAAATACATATATATAATATTACTTATAAAATATTGTTAAATATTATGATGTATAATCTATTCATGTAATTAGAGAAATTCGATTATCATGAATTTATTTATCATTATTTATTTAACTAGACATTTAATGACATAATTATATGATAATTTTTATGATATTATTTTAGGATGTGGTTAAATTATTTTATGATAATTTTATTTTTATATTTGTAAAAAAATCGCATATATATATATAAATATAATTTTTACATGTATTTAATTTTAAAAAATTAAATGTGTTTTTTTAATTAATAATTATAAGTATTTCGAGCCAGCTCAAAGTGTGATCGAGCTAGCTCGAAGTCAAGCCCATTCGAGCCGAGCCAGCTCAAAATCGAAACTATTCGACTAACGAGTCGATTTCGAGCCGTAAAGATTTCGAGCAAGCCGATCTCGAGCCGAGTATGGCTCCGCTCGAAGTCGGCTCGATAACAGCCCTGATGATAACTAAGCCCTGAACCTTGACAGGTGATACCAAACAAGAGAATTAAGAGTAAAGATTAAACTGACAATCGAAAACCAATTGGCATGGGTCTCTGCATTTGAAGTTGGATTCATATAAAAGAACTGATGAATCAGGAGGTAAATTACCTGCAAAGAACATAGAAACACATGATTCAGGGCAGCTAACAGGAATAACAAGAAACTACTGCCGATATGCTTCATCAAAAATTTCAAATGAAAAAACCATCAACGTGAACAGATTATCCCTGGAACAGAAGTTTTGAGAAACTCATTAACAACAATAGAATTTTACAAGTCACTCAAATCAATGGCTGTGTAGCCATAGTTTTATCCAGAGAAAGAAGGAACTTGTTTTCTGTTTCGCATGAAATGCACCATATAGTGTCAGAAGTTTTAACCCAGCTCTCTGCACAATATATTACTCGTAAGTTCAATGCAAAAATCAATTATTCTATTGATTATGAAATGTTTTAAATTGAAGTGTGTGATTGTATTTCTTATGGTCGAACATTTCCCAAGCAAAACCATTCATCTTGTTGATGAGGCTTGCGCTGACATAAGGGTTCAACTTGAGAGCCCAGTCAAAGGACATTGATAGCCTGCATAAGTACACCACAGTCCATATTAGGAACAAATTGCATCAACCTAAAAAAATAAAGGTGGGCTAAACCAAGGAACTCAGTAAAATTCATGCTGAATGATTCCATATGAATCATAACAGTCCATTTCTTTCAAAATGGACAGTCCTGGCTAAGGATGCACTTGTTACAAATGAAACTCAAAATTTCCATTGTTTCGACCTAATCAGCTACCGTGTCCCTGAAAGTCAGCTATCATGTCGAGCAATAATGTGCTGAGGGGGCTTTTTTTGACTCACTATTAAGCATATATTGTTATTCGGGTTGACCTTATACCCCCCTGTAAAGACTTACAGTAAAAATTGCTAACTTAGCACCGAGTGAAGGACGTGGCAGCTGACTAGGACGAAGCATGAGCAACTTCAAATTACCCTTGTACTAGTAGCATCCTCATTTCTTTTAAGAAATAAAGGTGTTCGTTGAAAGGAGAGACGGTTGGCATCTCCCCTGACAGGGACGGGAACGGCCTTCGGGCCTTCTCTAACCTTCACATGGTTAAGGCTTGCCACTTCGGTGGATCTATACCTCAATTTTAGGGTTTAGGGTTTAAAGTTTAGGATTTAGGGTTAGGGTTTAGGGTTTAGAGTTTAGGGTTTAGGATTTTAAGATGTTGTTCAAGCATAACATAACTGTTAATTACATGTTGCAGCAGCTGCAGTAAGAGTGATAATGCTACTTGCATCAGTTGCAGCAATGGCCAGTACTTATAGCTGAATTTATCTGATCAGATTTTGCACCGATAGCTTCTGCTACCTGGGCACATTGAGCAGCCACCAATGCAGCTGCTGAGGCCACAGCAACTTGCTTCAGAGCATTTGAGTCTGTGGCCTCAACCGCAATAGCTGATACTGCAGCATGGACCTCTGCTTTCTGTAGTCTCCCTTCCTCTTTCCTTTTCTGCTTCATTTCCTTTATCCATTTCTGTATGGATATCCCATTCCAAGGAGTGAGCTTTCTAGAAAGCTGAGAAATCAATCCATATAATCTCAAATCACTGTATGAAAAGAAGTTGAAACGTTGTTTTTTTTAAGCAGAAAAGGGGTACCACATGTAAACTCTTGGCTTATAGTTCAGTTCAGCAAATTTTTTATTAAAAAAAAAAATGGGTGAAATAATTGAACTTTCAAATTCTATGGAAACTATCTTAAGCAAAAGTTTATTATTAAGGGGCAAATTTATTGGTGTTAGGAATCGATGCAAATAGTTCAAAAACAGACTTCACAAAGTTCATCCTAAATTAGTGTTATGTTCTCTTGACACAGTCATAGAAGAAAAAAGAAATACTTCGTTACGAAGAATAATTCGGCCTTACCGAAAGGAGACAAACATTCCAAATACCAAAGAAGTCGTGTCCTAACTCTAATCCAAATGGAGTTTATATAACATCTAAAGTCAGATATAATATTATTCCCAAAATAACTCCACAAATAAATTTTGTCTGGGGGTCAATACCCCCAAACTCCCAAATTATCTGCATAATCACATGTTGTAGGACTAGGACCGGGTTCTGAGTGGGAGCATACAAATTTCTACATAAGCACAGCTACTTCAAATTTTTTCACTTAAACGAGTTCAAAACTAAAGTAGGCTAAATCAAATACTCTTTTGAAATTGGCCTCTTACCCATTTCTTCCTGAAGCATAAATCATACCCCAGTTCTGGGTGAATTGCCTTCTGCAGCCATACCCATGACTAGAAGAAAAAATCAAAAAAAGAAAGAGATAACTATCAATAAAAGGCATATAAATGAAATAATATAAAAGCTTAGCTCCGTGGAACTGTTGTATTACCTTCACATCATCAAGCTTCAACTGTGGTATAGACTTCTGCTCTCCAGTTTCCACTTCCAAGCTGTTAATCTACAGAAATAATCTCTATGCATCATAGCTTTATAATAATCAATTACCACCAAATTTTAAGTAACATCAAGTTACAAGTTGGATAAATACAAGATTATTTATAGTAAATCAATGCAAATAAAGATCAAATACAGAGATATAACAAGGTTCACCAAAAATTAGGCTACAAGCTCAGACAACGATAGATGGAAAATTCACATGTCAAGGAATTTAGAAGTGCCATTGGGAAAACATAAGAAACCATGCTCTACACGAAACCAAAATAGAGTTTATATAATACTTAGAAAAAGATTATGAATTCAAGGGAACTCCAAACCAAATGAACAAGGAGACCCATGTAGGTTGCGTTGCTCCCAAACACCAAAATATATGATCCAGGTTTCGAACCAGCAATTGACTGAAAACAGGCTGGTTTAGGATTCAATGCACTTCAAGCTTCACTTCATATTTACAGGAAGGCTTAAACCTTTTTCATGCAACACCATGAGTGAATTCTGTGAAGGAAAACCCATGGACTGTAAATAAGCAGAATTCACGCAGAAATCCATTGAAGCCTCTGTAGGAATTTAACAACCTAATATAGAACACCTTTCGTCTTTGGAAAAACTTTGGCTTTTGCATTATCAATTGTTAAATGTTACTTTACTTAGATTTATTCATATATTTTATTATGATCTCTCCGAGTACAGATTAAAAGCACCCAATACCACAATATCAAATGAACTGTATATTTAAAGAGGTCCCATCACGACCAGCTAAAGGTGCAACAAGCCAAGCTAGATAGAGGTCTGAAAAGATAGAAGTTAGAGGTTTCACGATTGAACCAGATCAGTTAAATTGACCCGAACAAGACCTGATATTTCAAGTTTCAGGTTTATGATGATTTTTAAGATAGCATATGGCCCTGATCTTATCTCTTTCAGTTATTTTCCTTTAAACGAAAAACCTAAACTATAATTTAGACTCAATTGCAATAGCAATCATGATGTTGACTGCTATCTACATATCCTTCTGTAAATTATATTATATATATGCATAAACTAGAAAGTATGAAATGATCTCAAATCAAACATTTCATCGAGTTCAATTGGACCTGATATCTAAGTTGATGATACCAATTTTAGTTTCGACTAGATTCGTATGATGCATTCAAATCCAGAAAATTTCATATCAGATACAACCTAGACCCATAATTCCAATTTACACTCCTAGTGTAAGCAAGTTATCATCTAGTACGGTTTCGGCTGTGTGCAAGACTTCAAGTTGTGCACAACCGGGAACATCAAAGACTTGTTGCTGTTTGAAATTCTGGTTCCTGTATTTGGCGAGCTAATTGGCTTTGCCATTTTCCTTTCGAGGAATGTAAGTTATGCTGAATTCCTAAAAGAGCTTAATAAACTTTCGGAACCATTCAATCCATCCCTTGACCTGATTGATGATTAAGAGGGACACTTCATTCACCATGTATGTACTTACTCATATTCCATGTGCAAACTCGATACTTGGGACGGTGCCAACGATGGTCGACAGAGTTGTGTAGATGTTTGTTTGACATGGCCGTACTAGGCATCGCCTTAGAGTAGGAAGAGTGGCTGAAGTAGCACATCAAAATGGCTAGAATGATGAAAGTGGTAGCATATGGCAGTACTATACAGAAAAATGGAGATTAGGCCTACTGAGAATGAAGGAATCGTCTATGGGATGTCACTGCTAGGTTTGGAGGATAGGATGATGTACAATATTTAAACTTATAAAATGACTATACCTTTGACTTGAATTGCTCCCGAGGTGCATACATGTATCAATCCATGCTGAAACAAACCGCTCCTTATAAGACTGTAGCCATGTCTCCCAAAGATAATTTAGGGCACCCTGAAATCGTATATACTCCTCGCACATGACTTCCCACTTCTGATGGTAAGACCACTGTGTCGATGAATTAATGAGCGAGTGTCATGACGCATTAAACTGGTTCCACTCCAAACCAAGCATAGGCCTGCATTTTTTCATTACACACTGATTTATGTGCCAAATACAAAGGATGTGACGTGCCATGGGAAAACATGTTTCAATGGCATTAATAAGGGCCATATGAGTCTGTAGACTTTCGG
>KZ452033.1:11251-55367 GCA_002786265.1 Apostasia shenzhenica
GGATTTCGATATATAACCTACTGGCCAGAGGTTTTCAGATATCCTCAAAAGAGGAACAGATTCATATTCTAGTCAAGTTCAGATCCGTCATGGGCCACATAGAAATGACTTCCAGCATCAAAAGAGTCAAACCACATGACGAGTTACGGTGCTCATTCAAATTTACTTGACTAGTCTTCACAGCATTTTCTGAAATCCAAACAAGATAAGCATTTTGCAAATATGCAATAATCATTCTTCATGTGTTAATCAAATATTTCTTTTCTAACTTCTAACATTCTTATACACAAGCAGTCATTATTATAGCTCGTGGAGTCAATGCAGATATCAAAACATATCAAAATATTTTTAAGTCAATAGAAATTCTTTTAAAAATTTATCAGAATATTCATGTTAATTAGAAAACTAAGCAAAATCGATAAATTCATCACAAAAGCCATGAAATCTACTTACAAAGGAGTTCCAATTAAATCCGCTAAAAATCCTTCTTTTCTTTCTCCTCTTTCTTCTTCTTTTCTTCTTTCTTCTTCTCCTTCTTTTTCTGATTCCAGCCAGCAGCAGGCAGCTGCATGTTGCTTTTGGTTGGCGGAAGAAGGCAGGCGAAAAAAAAGAAAGAAGGGCTAAACAGAGGAGGGAAGAAGGAGGACAGGGGAAAAACAGAGAGAAGCAAATTCCTTTTTTCCCTTTTTTCTTTTTTATCCTCACACACGCGGCAAAGGAGAGAGGAAGGCAGGCGGTAACTTGGCGCTGCTGGCTGCCAGTAAGTGGCAGCTTGCGACCCTCCAATCTTATCAGAAATAATTCAGGAAAAATTACATTTATGGTTCCCAGCTTTCAAAACTCTTATAAATAGAGTCCAAAAATTATTTCTTTTAAAGTCCAAAATTATTTCATTTTTAACCCTTCAAAACCAGGTATTACATTCTACCCTCCTTAAAAAGAATTTTAGTCCTCCTTAAATTCATGTTACCTGATTAATCAAAGACGCTCGGATAATTATTTCTGACTTCATTCTTTTCTCGCTTTCCCATGTTGCTTCTTCAGAAGTATGATGCTGCCAAAAATTTTCACCAGTGGAATTGTTCTGTTGCCGCAAATAACCTTGATCTTTTCCGATCCAAGGAAATTCCAATAGGTTTCTCTATTATAAGACATATCTCTTCGATCTCTATTATCCTTACTGACTGAGAACATGAAGAAGGATAAGGTCATATTTTCCTTAACATAGAGACGTGAAAAATATTATGAAAATCCATCAATTTAGGTGAGTTAATTGCCCAATCGATAAGCAAACATTTTCCCAACCTCTCCAGTATTTCAAAAAGCTCCAATATATCTTGGGACTTAACTTCTCTTTTCTTTCCAAAATCTCATTACACTTCATTGGGGATATTTTTCAAAAAATAGCGTCCCCCACTAAAATTCCAAAAAATCTTCTGCGATTATTTTCTTATAAATGATAAATTCTTATTTAATCATAACGATCGCAATTTAATTTTAATGTTTTAAAATACCTTAATTTACGGCGATTCAAAAATCTTATTTTATCCGTATAATTTATTTAGAAAATATTTCTCTTTTAATTAAAATAATTCCGAATTTCAGTTTGCTTGAATATATAAATAAATATCACTGACATCTTTTTCCGTCCCCTCCTTCCGCATCACCTATGGGCTTAAACATGTAAGAATGTGGCTTGGGGCTTAAGGCTTTGTCCTTTGGGCTTCTGGGATTCATAGTTAGTCCTATATCTTCCAGAAGCCCAAAAGCCCAAAAGCCTGAAGACCTAAGCCCGAAGAACGAAGAACAAAACTTAAATCTAGAAGCCCGAAGTTCAAAGGCCCAAGCTTGAAGCCCGAAGACTACAACTTAAATCCAGAAGCCTGAAGTTCGAAGGCCCAAGCTCAAAGCCTGAACCCCAAATACTGAAAAACTATTCTCAGAGCCCAAGCACAAATCACGAAGCTTCGAACTCAAAGATCAAAAGCCCAAGCATAAAATACAAAGCAAGGAGAATAAAGCCAAAATGCCCAAGCCTGAAGCTTGAAGCATAAAGCGCAAAAGGCTATGCACGAAGCTCGAGTCCTGATGGACTAAGCTTGGAGTTTGAACCCTCTATGTGCAAGCTTGAAAATCAAATCCCGAAGACCGTAGCCCGAAGCCTGAAGCTCGAAGGCCAAGGCCCGATGGCCTAACCTAGAAGCCGAAAATCTTAGGCCTGAAGCCAAAGCTCGAAGGCCCAAGCCTATTGTTTGAGATTAGAAGTCCGAAGCCCGAAGCCTGAAGTCTGATGGAAGGACAAATCCTAAACCACTAAAGACCAAGCCCAATTGCTGAATCTTGATGGCCTAAGCCCGAAGGCCAAAGCCTAATGGACAAATGTCGAAGCCTGAAGCCGGATGGCCTAAGCTTGAAGATTCAAACCCTCCATGTGCAAGCTTGGAGACCAAAGCTCGAAGACCATAGCCCGAAGCTCAAAGCTAGAAGGCCGAACGTCGAAGCTAGAAGCCCAAATTCTTAAGCCTAAAGCCAAAAGCCCAAGGGCCTGTTTGAATTACCGCTTCAAGCGGTTTCAAGCGGGACAAAGCGGATTTAATAAAATTAATTAGCCAAATAATTTTAATTCATCTCAAAAATCTGAATCTGTTTTAGAAGCATGAAATGACTTCAAGGTCACGAAGCCGAAACTATCTTTTACTCATAACCACATCTCTTAAATATCTCAAATTTTGATATATATTTTCGTAAGACTTTTAAATTAATAATATTCAAATAAATTATAAAATTTTAAATAAATATTTTTTTATTTACTTATATTATAAAATTTATGTATTTTTATTATTTTTGAGATTTTATTGTAAGATGAAGTGATTTTTAAATTAATATTCATCCAAACAAAAATAAATCAAAGTAAATTCAAAACTAGTTTCAAGCTACTTTTCATCCAAATAAAATTTAAGTTTGAAACTACTTCATTTATCTGAAACTGTTTTAAACTTTGAATCCGATTTTATTTATTTTGAACCTGAATCCGCAGTCAAACAGGCCCCAAAGGCCCAAGCCCAAAGCCACAAGGCCTGAACTCGAAGCCCAAAGGCCCAAGTCTAACCTGACAGCCAAAGCCTAAAGCCCAAAGATCCAAGCCCGAAGATCCAAGGCTGATGGCCAAAGCCAGAAGACTAAACACCTAATCTTGAAGCCAACTTAAATCTCAAATCCTTAATAGACTACTCGGGATTCATTTCGAATAATTCATAGTCATGAATCAACATATTTATCTTTGATTCCTTGACTTGATTTGTCCCCTCATAAGTTACCTCAAGCTTGGACCATTCCTCATAAGCAGTGAGGAGGGTAAAAATTCGGTTAAACTCACTAGGAGATAATCCATATTGAAAATGGCTGAGTGTTTTGGTATTTAATTGTGCTAATATTTTCTCCTCAACCGTCATCTCGGAAAATTTCTTAACCCTATTTTCCTTCATAGGCGAGACAAAGGGCTTATGAGTTATTTTCCATAGCTCTATGTCAATCCCTTGAAGATATATCATCCGTCTTTTTCAAAAGTTATAGTGCAAACCTTTGAAAAGAAAATGACGATTAGCCGAAAAACCCTCACAAATAGCATCATCGGGTATGTGCATGGGAAGAGCCATGGATCGACTTTAGGATGTTAATCCTGAAATAAAAATAATGAAAAGAACACAAGAGCGTGCTCTGATACCACTTATTGGCCCTTAGGTAGCCCCAAAAGGGCGGGTGAATTGGGATAAAAAAAATTCTGAATAAATTGTACTTATGAAAACAACAGCAGGTAAAAGGCCTGTACAAATATTCAAAATAGAGAGAAACAAGTTAAAGTTACAGCGAAAATAGGTTAAGCAAAGTATCAAAAAATAGATTAGTCAATTTACCAAATAGACCGAATGAATAAGAACAGTGTAGAAAAAGAAACAGAAAAATCGGTTGATTTGGGCAAATAAACCAAAACAGCAATATCAACACAAAAATAACTCAGAGCAAAAAACGTTAGAGATATAATTTAGATACTATATAAATCAATTTTATTAAAGTAATTTGAGCTTAATTTTAAGTTAAAATCAGATTTAATAATTTTATGTATTGGTCAAATTTTACCGTGTTAGAGATGAGAGAAGATACACAAGCAATTAATAGTGGTTCGGCTTTCTGCCTAGTCCACTCCCCACGCTCCTCAAGTGGGATTTCAATCCACTAGCAAATCGGCTTTTCAACGGGAACCAAAGCCGAACAAACTTGATTACAATCACACTGGCTTTTTCTAGGAACCAAAGCTGACCAAATCTTACAAACGCACCGGCTTTTTCTAGTAACCAAAACCGACCAAATCTTACTATGAATTTTTGCACGAGAAAAATTCTAACCCACCTACTTTCCCACTTCATAGGAAAAACTAAAAACCTCTACAAAAGAAGAGAATAAGAGAAAGAAGTGAGTTGCTAGTCTAGCTAGCTAACGTTACAACTTAAGCACAAGAAGAAAAAATTACACAAGGAGCTCTATACGCGTAGAGATTTGCCAAGAGAGAAAACTCGTGAAAACCGAAAATGAGTTACCAACAACTCATTTAAAAACTGAAAGAAGCTAGATCAAAAAAATTGTTTTCAAGAACTTGGAATGCTTAAGGAAAAATGTCTTCAAGAAAGTCTCAAATAATCTTTTTTCAAAACACAAGTTTGCTGATTTCAGAGAAACCAAATGCAGGAAACAGAAACAGAAAACCTGAAGTTGTTTGCCAGCAGAAAGGAAAGAGCAGCTTCAGTTTTTGCATGATTGCTAGCCAAACGCTTCTCCAAATGATCACTTCTTCAAGAGTGTATACAGATTTTCGCTAGAAAAGAAGTTTGGAAACACTTAGCCCTATTTCGCGCGAGGACCAAAACAGGACCAAAATAATACTAATTTAAAATAATAATAATAATAATAATAATAATAAATAAATAAATTATTTTAATTATTCTACACAAATTTTAATATAAGAAATAATATTTTACTTCACATACTCAATAATTTTTAATAAAAATATAAACTTTATTTCACATCTTAGATCAAAATACTATATTTGAATATTTTGGTCTAGAATGTGAAATAAAATTGATATTTTTATTTTAAATTATTGACTATGTAAAGTAAAATAATATTTTTTATATTTGAATTTGTGTAAAATAATTTAAAAATTTATTTATTATTAGTATTGTTGTTTTTTTTATTTAATACCATTTTGATCCTATTTTGGTCCTTGCGCCAAACAGGACGTAGAGCTTGAGAGAAGAGCTTAGAACACTGACTCTGTTTGGTAATAAGAAAAAAGAAGATTCGATTAAAATTTTTAGTTATTTTTGAAAAAATATGTATGATGTGAAATAAAGTAAGTTGATTATATTAAAAATTATGCAGGATGTGAAGTAAAGTTGATTAATGTATTGAGAATTATGTTGGATGTGAAATAATATGATTGTTTAATATTATAATTTGTGTGAGATGAAATATAAAATAATTTTTTTAAATTTTTTTAAAATAAATTTAAGATTTTGGCCATGGCTAATTTTAGCCATGGTTTTTAGCTCATTGCCAAACAAGGCCTTAGAAAAAATTTTGCAAGTGAATATTGTGCAGTTCTACAGTTTGGACGGCAAAAAAAATTGATTTAGCTGAAGGAAAATGCCTTTAATTCAAACTAATCAATAAAAAATTTATATGTGTTCATGTCCTACCCAAAAACCAATGAGAGGAAAACAAGTGGAAAGCATTTTGGATATTTTTTGAGCTTAAGAAACAGTGAAAATATTTCAAATTTTCTTAACATATGTTCCAGAAAAATGACATTAAAAACAAAAAAGTTGGAGCGAGAAAAATTATTAAAAACACTAATGTGTGCTTACTTAGCATGAGAACAAATGAAAGGATATCACATAGGATTATTTTACCCTTAAAACATGCTAAAAAGGACCACCATATCTGAGCACAAGTACAAAAAATCTGAACAAAAGAATATGGTTGGAAAACATCAACTCAATATTTCTTCTTTTGGAAAAGGACAAAATAGGAGAAAAATAAAGGCTTTGTGGACTTTTTATAAAAAGGGAAAAAAGGCACATCACAAAGCTTTGAAAATATCAAATAATGCCTTTTAACACAACCAAATAATGAAATAACGGTCAAATAAAATTCTGGGCGGGCTGGACGGGTCTGTCCAAGCCGAGCAGAACCAAATCAACTACCGATTGTGCAATTTTGGCTTAAAGGTGAGCTGTTGTAAATTTTTTGGGCCACTTAAAAGATAAAATAAGATAATATTCTAAGCCTACAAAAGCAAGTAAAAAGAAGGAGAAAACATCTAAAAAAATGAGTAAAATCTTTTGGCAAACTAATGCGTTTACATTAAGTCTTATGAAGCATAAGGAAAAATAAATGAGTTCCGCTTTACTTGGACTTGAGAATATCCATCTCTAACGAACAATTAGCCCGTAAAAATGTACTTAGAAAAAAATTATTACTAAACCTAAAGTAATTGTGATCATCAAAATCAATGGAGTTCAATAGTTCAAGCATTTGGATTTGAACCTCAGGAATGGTATTTTGCGCATTGTGCTTTACGCTTCATGCTTAGGCATCTGGGTTTTAGGCTTCATGCTTTGTTTTTTAAATTTTAGCCTTTGGCATATGAGTTTGAAGCTTCGGGATTTTAGCTTCAGCTTTGGGCTTAATCTTTCGATATTTGGGATTCACGCTTCTGGCTTCGGCATTCGAACTTCGGGCTTTGGGATTCAAGCCTAAGCCTTTGGTCGTTGAGCTTTGATTTTCGGGCTTGGGCTTTCCGGCTTTAGGTTTTGGGCTGAACCTTTATGCTTTAGGCTTCGGCATTGGGCCTTTGGCCTTTGGACTTTGTGCTTCGGGACATAAAACTCTGGTTCGGGCATCAGGCTTTGAGCTTTGGGCTTTGGGCATTGAGGTGTGAGCTTGAGCCTTCGTTGTTTAGGCTAGTTTCGAAGTTCAAGATTGGGCCTTCGGGCTTTGCGATTTAAGCTTCAGGGTTTAGGCTTTGGCCTTCCTATTCTAGGATTTGGGCATGAACCTTCGAGCTTTGGTTTTGCAGCATCGATCTTCGTGCTTTAGGATTCAGGCATTAAGCTTGGGCCTTTAGGTTGTGGGAGTGGACTTTTGTCTGTTGGACTTTGAGCTTGGGACTGCAAGCTTCAGGCTTTGGGTGTGACCCTTCGGGCTTTGGGCATGACCCTTTGGGCTTGGGCTTTGGGCATCGGGTTTCAGGCTTCGAGGTTGGTAATTCGTTTATCTGGCTTTGGCCTTTGGGTTTAGGCCATTACGCTTCAGCATTTAGGCTTGGCGTTTAGTGGATTGTGCTTCGATATTCCAGATTTAGCCTTCCAATTTTGGGACTGAGGCTTTGGCATTTAGACTGTGGTACGGGTTTTTGGCTTTAGGATTTAAGCTTTAGACTCCGGGAATTGTGCTTGAGCCTTGGGGCTTCTAGATTGGGCTAGGGGTTTGATCTTCGACCTTCAAGCTTTCGAGCTTGGTCTTGGGCCTTCTAACTTTTGGCGTTGAGCTTTTGGCCTTCGAGTATTCGAGCTTCAGGCTTGAGCTTTCGAGTTAAGGCTTCAAACTTAGGTCTTTAGGCTTCTGGCTTTGGCCATCAGGTTTAAGAATTTAGGCTTTTTGCTTCAGCCTTCTAGCTTCAGGCCTGGAGCAATGGTCTTCGGGCTTCGGTCTTCGAGCTTCAGTCTTCATGCTTGGACAAATAGAGTTCAAGCATCGGTCATTGGGATTCGAGCTTCAGGCATGGGATTTTGCGCTTTGAGCTTCAAGCTTTAGGCTTGGGCATTTGGGTTTTAGGATTTAAGCTTTGTATTTTGAGCTTGGGCCTTTGACCTTTAAGTTTGAATCTTTGGGATTAGAGCTTCGGGCTTAGACTATTGGTGTTTGGGGTTCAAGATTCAAGCTTTGGCCTTTGAACTTTGTGCTTCAGACTATGGCTTTTGGCTTAGACATTTTGGTTTTAGGCTTCGGCATTGGGCCTTTGGCCTTTGGCCTTCAGACTTTGTGATTTGTGCTATAAGATTCTGGACTCGGGCTTCCGGTTTTGCGCTTTGGGTTTTGGGCGATAAGCTTTGGGCCTGGGCCATCAATGTTTAAGCTTCAAGCTTCGGACATTGAGCATGGGAATTCAGGCTTTGGGATTTAAGCATTAGCCTTCGAGAATTGTGCTTGGGTATTCGAGCTGTAGGATTGGTCTTTGGAATTTGGGCCTTTACTTCGACATTCAAGCTTTCAGGCTCGGTCTTGGGTCTTCGACCTTCTGATGTTGAGTTTTTGGCCTTCGGGCTTCGGGCTTCACCATTCAAGCTTCGGACTTGGGCCTTCGAGTTTAGGCTTTTGCTTTGACCATCAGCCTTTGAGTTTCGAGATTCGAGCTTTGGGCTTTAGCTTTTTGGTTGGGCCTTTGTGTTTCGGCATTCGGCTTTCGGGTTTCAAGTTTAGGCCTTGTGGGTTCGTGCTTGGGCTTTGAGATTTTTTCTTTTTTTTTTTTTTAGAACCCTCACACGAAGGGGGGATTTTATTCATCTAGCCCCCTACTTGCAAATAAGAGTCCTAAATACAAGCTAAGTAATAAAAGATAAATAAGGAGTACTAACTCCCTTACATAGAAAAAAGGACAAAAGGAGTCAAGCAGAAGTAGCCAATCATCCTTCAGCTCTGAAGCCAGCTAAGCAAATGAGAAGCTCAAAACCAACCGGAGTAAAAGCCAAAATAATGTAAGAAAAGCTACTGCAGCCATCAGAGAAATAAGCAGTCCGTCTGCAATAACCAAACAAAAAGAAAGACCACCACAAAAGAAAAACTGCTAGCCATTCAAGGGAAGCAGTCATCCTGTCACAACAATTGACACAGTCAACAAGAAGAAAGACACAGTTCAAGACAACCATCAGCCAAAACAGAAAAGAAAAGCAGAAAAAACAGCAACCAGAAAAACTGCAATAAGAGAGAGCAGCAATCATATGTAGTCAAACTAAAACAACCAAAAAAGAAATAATAACTAGGAAAAAGCATCGAAGGAAGAAGAGGCAACTCCCAGTAATCACCAGCTCCAGACTGCAGTAAACCTCCCTCCGAAGAAAGGAAGGCTGGGAGAAAACAAAAGGAGTGCAGGGAGGTCCAGTCATCCAAACAGCCTGCTGCACTAAGAAAAAAAACTGCAGCCAATGAAGCAAGAATCGCAGCAGCCAAAGTTCAATGCAGCCAATTATGAAATGAAGCTGCAGCAGACCAAACCGCAGCAAACAGCAGCACAGCGTGCAACCCATAACAATCCTGAAAACAGCCTGTAGTAGAAACAGCAGCCAGCAAACTCAACAACCTTCCGCTGTGAACTGCAGCCGGAAAACCATCTGCAGCCTGCAGCCAAAAAGGAAAGAAGCTGCATTCAGACTGCAGCCAGCAAAACACCACCGCCTCAGACAAGGAAAAGATTGCAGGAAATCGAGCCAGCAGCAATCTGAAGAAGGCCTGGAAACCAGCCATGCCCTCAGAGAAACAGTAGAGCCAAAATAAACTCTAGCAATCAACTCAGCAGAAACCAAGTCAACCTGAAGCCAGCTACCAAGACCTGCAGCCTGCTGAAATGAAAGTGCCTCAACAATGAAAGGAGCTCCAAGGAATAATTGGAGCAAAATCTCCCAAACATAAAACCAGCCATTGTAACCTGCAACCATTCCTCAAAAAGCAAAACTGCGGCGAAGATAAATAAAATTCTGCAAAATTCAAGATTTATCATCCCTACTAAGGCCACTGTGGAAACTAATCCAAAGAAGATCAAAATCTGCAGCCAACAAAAGAAACAGGAGATAAACAACCAAATAAACCAACGCAGAGAAAGGAAAGGGGAGCTGCAGCCTAAAACAGCCTCCAATAAACAAACCAAGCAACGGCCAAATGAAAGACAACAACCCAGGTAGAAACTGCATTCCAGCAAACTCTAAAATCTAAAATAAAACAGCCTGCACCAGAGGAAAATAAAGTAAAAAAGCAGCAGCCTGCAACATCAGCTGCAGTCTGCAGCCAGAACACAACCTGCAGCCTGAAAACTCACTCTGCAAACAGAATTCACAGCAATCTGCAGCCAGGAAACCACCTGCAGCCTAAAATCTGCAGCCAAAACAAGTGTGAAAACAGCAACCTAAAATAATGTGTTATAGCATCTAACAGTCTGCAAAAGCCTTCTTGCAACAAGAAAAGCTACAACACAGCAAGCAGCAGTTAAAGAAGAAAGGGGGATTTACGTAGAGAACATTGAATTCATCACAAATTACGCATTTCACCATCATTTAGTAAATATTACGCATATCACACTCTCCTTATTGTTACAATAGAAATGTAAAACCCACAAGTAATATAAGGAGAGTGTGATATGCGTAATATTTACTAAATGATGGTGAAATGCGTAATTTGTGATGAATTCAATGTTCTCTACGTAAATCCCCCAAGAAATAAAGGACAAAAAAGGACCAACAACATCTACAAAAGAAATAAAAGGGAAAGCAAAAACAAAGAACAAAAAAGGAGAAATAAAAAGGAGAGAGAGAGAGTTAAAACCCTCTAATATAATTCTTTCCATCCTTATCAGCTTTGATTAAATTCCGAGCTGCCTCAAGAATTTCTTCCCAGCAGTCAATAATCCGAGAATTATCATGCAATTTGGAAAAAAAATTAGCTACTTGATTAGCTTCCCTCTAAACATGGCTCACTTTATACTGAGAACCCTTTAATAACTGCTTAATTCTTAGAATATTAATGATATAGAGCCAACCAATATCATAATCACCTGTTAACCAATTATATAAAGTTAAAGAATCAAGTTCAAGATGAATGGAAGTTATACCTCTATTGTGACAATGCTCCAAACCATACATACAAGCAAAGATTTCAGCTGATAAGGCATCCTTGGCATTTAAAGAGCAATGGAAAGCAAATATAAAATCACCTTCATTGTTTCTAACAATGCCACCTCCTGAGGAGCCATTGGAAGTAAAAGCACCATCTGTATTCAACTTAGAGAAACCCAAATCTGGTTTATGCCAATTAACCCAAGCAGAATTATCGTGTAGGTGATCAGAAAAAACAGCTTTATGGTAGTTCAGAAATTCAAGTTTATCTTCCAGTTGCCAGTTCTTATAATGAAAACCTGAGTTTTGTAAAAAAATCAGATGCCTGATATTGGAGATAACTTGGTTAATAGTCTCCTTAATATATCTGAACCGACAATTGTTTCTAGCTTTCCAAAGAGTCCAGAAAGTAAAGAGCATAACATGAGTAGAAATGTTGCCATCTTTAGAATTAACAGATCTTTTGCCCCAAAACAGGATAATATCGAACAAATTATTGAAATCCCTAATATTGAGATCAAACCAGTGGAAAACAATTTTCCAAACCTCCTTAGCAAAACTGCAATTCCATAAAATGTGAAAAGAGTCTTCTTCTTCCTTACAACCCAAAACACATCTAGAAGCAAATTGAAAACCTTTCTTTTTGAGATTCTCATCAGAAGGAAGACAACCAACTAGTGCTTGCCAGACAAAGAAGGAAATTTTAGTAGGAAATCTTCTCAGCCAACTATAAGAAAAAACCCCAGAGCTAGTATTCTTTTTTCTAAAATTGTTCCAAGTCTCTTTGAAGGAGAAAAGACCATTAGAAGATAAATCCCAGATAATCTTGTCTTTATCATGAAATGGGATGCTAGTAATGATATTAGAAAAATTATGAGGTATAAACTGATTGATCTCATCAATGTCCCAAATACCATTATTAATATAATAGGAAATCTTTCTATCTCTTTCGGTATCAGGCTTAAATCTGGAAATGTCACAATTGTTCCAATTATCATACCAGGAGAACTGTAATAAGGAGCTTTGTATACATCAGGATGAACCCCTTTGAAATATTTATTCTTTATAAAATTAGACCAAAGAGATTTACCTTCTCTATATTTCCACCAAAGCTTGCAATCAAAAGCAGTTTGGGTGTCATAAAAATTTCTGAAACCCAAACCTGCTTCCAAAACAGGATAACAGATGTCCTTCCAATTAGCCCAATGAATACACCTTTTAGCATTATAATTAGACCAAAGGAATTTGGAAAACAGGTTATCCAGAGAATTAATGACAGCTTTAGTAGGAGCAATAGCCTGAAAAATGTAAGGGGGAATAGCACAAAGAACATAATTTATAAGAATGAGCTTAGCACCTTTAGATAAAAGTTTGTTTTCCCAGCCACCAATATAAGATCTAACCTTCACAAAAATAGAGTCAAATAAACTATTCTTCATATTACCAATATTAATAAGACAACGTAAATAATTGACAGGGAAAGGGATGTGATTAAACTATGTAATATTCTGCCACCTGCTGATAAGATGGTTAGACGCATTCTTAGAACAAATAAAACCACTCTTACCTTTGTTAATTTTCTGCCCAGAGCACCTTTGATAACAATTTAAAAAATCAAAAACACCATTAATAACATTCCTACTACCGTTACAGAAAATAATGCAGTCATCAGCATAAGCAAAGTGAGAAATAATCATATCACAATGAGTAAAATATCTAAAACTAGACTTATTATTCAAGAGCTGATTTAAACATCTAGATAAGAATTCAGAAGCCAGAATAAAAAGTAGAGGAGAAATAGGATGGTGGGGACACGACGACATCGGACCGTCGATTTATTTCAGGCAGAGTATACTCTCGACGGCCGAGATCTCAGCACATGACGTCGATCTGGATGGAGGATTGATCTGCAAATTTGGCAGCTGGCACGAGTGGTGGCTGATCGTGGATTGAAAATTCCCATTTAAATCAATTTATTGATTTGAATAGAATATTCCAAATTTTGGGAGGATCTCATTTATTTCCTTCTATTTTTAGTTATTCATATTTGGCATGTTGTAATCAGTTTTTATTTTCGCATTTATTTCTGTAATTTGAAATTCTATTGTAATCGCCTATATAAAGGCAAGAACTTGTACTGTTTTTTTTAATCCTGGAATGAAATTATTGAGTGCTTGAAATACTGTGTTATATCCCGGTGAAGGGAAGGGTTGGGACCTTGGGTGAAAATCCCTAAATACCTTAAAGAAATTTGAGGTATTTCCCAACTCTTCTCTCTCGCAATTCTCAGTTTCAAGCCGATCGAAATCCAGACCCCTGTTGGTAATTTCCCAGCCCTAATTCTTCAAACCGAGCCCCGGCTCGGCCTTTGTCGCCGATTCCACGCGCGCGCCGTCCCGGTCTTCTGCGGGACCAGCTCCGCCCGCCTCGCCGCCGCCCGGCGAGCTCGCCGGCCGCCGCTGGACGTCGCCGCTGGTCGTCGCCGCCAGCCCCACGCGCCGACAGCAGCGCCCACCTCCGCCTCCGCCTCACTGCCGCCTTCGCCTCCGCCTTCGTGTCGTCCGCCGACATCCGGCGACGCCGGCGACGCCGCTATCGCTCTGGCCGCACAGTTCCACTATTTCTTCTTCCTCGGCTGCGCTTTGGCTCGCTCGGCCACGCCTCGCTCTGCTCCGCCTCCTCTCTGCTGCTCCGACCGCCCGGTTCCGCTACTTTCTTCTCGCTCGGTCGCGCCTCGCCCCGCCCGGCCGCACCTCGCCTCGCCCGGACACGCCACGCCTTGCATTCTCTGATCGCCGCTCTGACCCCTCCCGTAACCTGCATCGCCTCTGGTTCGTCCGCCTCGACATCATCAGCTTCGGTCGCTTCGACTCATCCCGCTGGTCACGGAATTTCTTCTCGGAGGTAAACCTGAACATCAACTGAATAATCTTGAAAATTCTGCGAGATTTGGTTGTGATAACGGTTGTCGGGACTGTTTGATTTGCTCACCTGTGTGATCTGACATTATTGTGCTATTAAATTGCTGTTGGACAATATTATATTGTGAGGATACCTATAGCTACTGCAGTATCCTAGATCTGACGTGTTGAGATAAGGTTGCCTAAAATTAGTTGGTAAATTTGTTAAATATTATTTGAGCATGCTTCTAATATTTGAAATTGATTTACTTCTCGACCTTATGATTTCTTGATTATTGCATAACTATCATCAGCATTATTCCTAAGATAAATTTTATTTCATCTGTTAAATTGCTTACTGATCTCTAATTAGGATTGCATCACGCATATTATCCCGCATCATCTGGTATAAGAGCCAGGTTGGAATAGGGTGCATTTAGGCATATTTATTTCTGTCTGCATATGCCCACTAGGTCTGGTTTAGAATACACTAGGTCTAGTTCCCCTGTCCCCATGGATCCCAAACTAGAGACTATATTGACCACTCTCATGGCTAGAACAGACTGTCTGGATGATATAAAAATTAAACTGGATGAGATGAGTGATCGAGTCGCCCGCATTGAGGTTGAGCGACGCACCCACACCTCAGAAATTGAGGTCGATCAGCCTAGGAGAGAGCCTACTGTTAGGAGAACTATTCACCAGCATACTGGTCAGGCTTATGAGCCCCGTGATCCTGACGAAAACTACCTGCGCAGTATTAAGGTGGAAGCCCCTAACTTTGATGGGACATTAGATCCCAAGGCATACTTAGAATGGGAGGATGGTATGAACCACTATTTTCAGTGGTATACTATGAGTGAACAAAGAAAAGTCATGTTTGCTAAAATGAAGCTCACCTTGCAAGCAAGGCTTTTTATTAGCAACGTTGAGAGTCTGCGCCAGCGCCGTGGCCTAGAGCCAATTGAGGCGATCATGAGGGAAAAGTACGTTCCCATTACTTATCATGATCGACTCCTTGATCAGTGGCAGCGCTTGACTCAAGGGACTCGCTCTGTGACTGAGTACATCGCTAAATTCGATGAATTTATGATGCGATGTGGTGAGGCTGAGAGTCCCTCGACTACCTTATCTAGGTTTAGAGCTGGATTAAGAGAGGACATACAGCGTGAGCTATATTTACGTCGCGTTGCTACGCTCGAGGAGGCTTACCAAATGGCCCAGGACTACGAGCGATTTCAGAAGCCTCTTATCCCCCGACGTACTGATACTCGGGAAGGATATGCATCTGTTAGACCAACACCTATAGGAGTTAAGCCATCTGCAACTTCTGCTCCTGTCAATCGCCCACCTTTTTCTAAGGAGGAAAAGGGCAAGACTGTAATTGGCGAGTCCTCACGTAGCAATACTGGACGTCCACTACGTTGTTTCCGGTGCCAAGGCTTTGGCCACATTGCTGCTGAGTGTGCTTCCAAAGCCTTAATGATAGAGCAGGTCCCTGAGGATGCTCCTCTATTTGCTGAGAGCATAGAGCCGACTTATGTTGCTGATCCCGCATATGCAGAGGAATTTGAGAAGTACGAGGAAGAGGTGTGCGATCCTACTACTGATTCTACTCCTCTGGGAGTAGTCAGGTGTGCTCTGGCACAACCTAAGGAGAGCGAGGACTGGCGTAGAACGTCGATCTTTCATACATACATTAAAATAAATGAAAAGATCTGCAAAGTCCTTGTCGATAGTGGAAGTTGTATTAATGCAATTTCCACTAAGACTGTCTCTTATGTGGGGTTGACCACAGTTGATCACCCACATCCTTATCGAGTAGCGTGGATCGACGCCTCCTCCATCGAAGTTAAGCACCGGTGTCGAGTTCCTATCAGCTTCAACTCTTATCAGGAGAACATTTGGTGTGATGTACTACCGATGGAGGTAGGAAGCGTGATTCTAGGTCGGCCTTGGCTATATGACCTAGATGTTACATTATTCGGTCGCTCGAACTCTTGTGCTTTTAAGTACAAGGGTGATCGCATCGTGATCGGTCCATCGCCACCGCGATTGACCTCAAAGCGAGCGACAGTCGCGCCAAAGAAGCCCGACAAGAAGAAGGAACTCCACCTGATTAGCGCTAGCGAGATAGAGAGAGAGATCACATCAGGAGGGTTTGTTTGGGCCATTGCCATTCATGAACTCCAAGAGGCCCCCACCGCTGAGCACCCACCTGAGGTGATCCCACTATTAAGTGAGTTCACTGAGATCTTTCCTGACGATCTCCCGGATAGTCTCCCTCCTATGCGTGACATTCAGCACGCTATAGACCTTATTCCGGGATCCACCCTCCCGAACTTGCCTCATTACCGCCTTAATCCTACTGAACACGCGGAATTAAAGAGACAAGTTGAGGATCCGTTACGGAAAGGATTCGTTAGGGAGAGCCTTAGCCCATGTGCCGTTCCAGCCCTTCTTACTCCCAAGAAGGACGGCTCATGGCGGATGTGCGTGGATAGCCGCGCCATCAATAAGATTACTGTGAAGTACCGCTTTCCCATTCCCCGCCTAGATGACATGTTAGATATGATGGTTGGAGCCACTATCTTTTCGAAGATCGATTTAAAGAGTGGTTACCATCAGGTTCGAGTCAGGCCTGAGGATGAGTGGAAGACGGCCTTTAAGACGAAAGATGGGCTATATGAGTGGATGGTCATGCCATTTGGGCTATCCAATGCCCCTAGTACATTCATGCGTTTGATGACGCAAGTGTTACGACCTTTCATTGGCATCTTTGCTGTCGTATACTTTGACGACATCTTGATATATAGCCGGACTAGGGAGGACCACTTAGACCATCTTCGCCAAATCTTTCAAGTCTTAAGAGCGGAAAGTTTGTTTGCGAATCCTAAGAAGTGTGCCTTTCTTACTGACCATATAGTCTTCCTGGGATTCGTCGTCTCCCCAGACGGTGTCTCAGCTGACCCTGAGAAGGTTCGCACCATATCTGAATGGCCAAAACCTCAGAACATTCATGATGTTCGTAGCTTTCTTGGTCTAGCTACATTCTATCAACGATTCATACGGGGGTTTAGCACCGTCACTGCTCCTATTACGGACTGCATCCGGAAAGGAGCTTTTGAGTGGACGAATGCAGCAGCAAGAGCCTTCATTGAAATTAAGGCTCGCATGTCTGCAGGTCCTGTTTTACGACTCCCAGACTTTTCCAAAGTCTTTGAGGTATCCTGTGACGCCTCAGGAGTTGGTATAGGTGGAGTCCTAAGTCAAGAAGGTCATCCTGTGGCTTTCTTCAGTGAGAAATTAAATGATATTAGGCAACGATACTCCACCTATGATAAAGAATTTTATGCCGTGGTTCAGGCTCTCAAACATTGGAGGCATTATCTCCTACCCCAGGAGTTTACCCTTTACTCCGACCATGAAGCTTTGAGATACCTGAATTCACAGAAGAAGCTCAACCCAAGACATGTCAAGTGGGTTGAATTTTTCAAGAGTACACTTTTGTACTCAGGCATAAATCAGGGGTTGAGAATAAAGTAGCAGACACTTTGAGTTGCCGAGCCTTTTATTGACTACGATGAGCACGAGTTGTCGTTTGACAGGACTAAAGGAGGTTTATGCTGATTGCCCCGATTTGGAGTTATTTACCACGACGGTGAAGCTCGGGGCCGACTAGTGTTCCCAGACTACCTCGTCTCACGATTGGTTACCTTTTTTCGCGATTCATCGCTTATGTTTGCCCCGAGGACTTCTGTGAGAATTTATGGTCTGGGAACTCATGCTGTGGCCTCGCCGTCACTTTCGGCGAAATGAAGACCATCGAAGCGGTTGAGAGTTCAATTTTATTGGCAAGTCTAAAAGAAAGATGTTAGCTCGGATTGTTGGCCCAGGTCGACTTGCGCTGTTGCCAAAACAGCAAAGCAGAAACCGGCTTTCTAATATACACCTTTGCCTATTCCCTGATAGACCTTGCAGGACTTGAGTAATTGACTTCGTTCTAGGTCTGCCTCGAAACGGTTGCACGGCACGACTCAATTTGTTTGTCGTGGACAGTTTTGCTAAATGCGCATTTTTCCCTTTCGAAGACCTTGACGTTCGAGGATTAGCCGCCTCTTCTTTGATGGGGTTGTTCCGTGCATGGGTGCCTAAAAGTATGGTTCGATAGTACGTAAAATTACAAGTATTTTTGGAAGAATCTGTGGCATCTCTTAGGGACTAAGCTTAAAATTTCAACCGCTCATCATCCACAGACTGCATGGCCAGACCGAGGTGATCAACAGGAAGTCTAGGAAACCTTCTTAGGTGTCTTTAGGGAAAATGTCAAGAATGGGATCTGATTCATACCTAGGCTGAGGTTTGCATATTTATCTATTCTGCAATAGGTCCATACGGTATGAGTCCATTTGAGGTCGTGCATGGTTATAACCTAG
Source organism: Apostasia shenzhenica (assembly GCA_002786265.1). Lineage (NCBI taxonomy): Eukaryota > Viridiplantae > Streptophyta > Magnoliopsida > Asparagales > Orchidaceae > Apostasia > Apostasia shenzhenica. The sequence continues at coordinate 29,528 of KZ452033.1, forward strand.
GACCCCACCGACCTTATTCCTTTTACCACTGCACCATAGAGTTTTCCAAGTCTTGCACAATCATATTGCTCCGAGCATATATAAGACATTTGCCATCAAGAATATCAGTAAAAAAATAAGTCTCAGCAATGAGGCTTAGTAAAAAATTAGCAGTTGCTCATAAAATATTTACAGGAATTTCTTGAGGTGACTATGTAATGATTCGGATAGACCTTGAGCGATCCCTTCAGAGTCGTTAAGAAGTTACAGCTCGTGGGCAGTCCGTTTTAAAATATTAAAGAAGTTGGGTCAAATGTATATGTGTTGACTTTACCCAATCGTTTTTAGGATCAGTACTACCATTTAACATTTCAGATCTGGGCTACAAAACCAAACAGCAAATACATATCCATTTGAGCCTTCTTCCCCCATTGAGAGAGAAGCCTACTCCTGAGTTGTCCACTTTCACAACCTCCACAAAAAAAAGCCAAATTGAACAGAATTCTGCACAACTTCGTATTATCCAATATCCTCGACCAGAAATCGCGGACTAATCAAGTTGAATTCAATCATCAATCAGACTTTCTGGTCAGGTGCCGAAAGCTCTATTTGCTCAACATCTTCAATCAGAAGGCATTCTCTGCTAGACATCACTCAGAGATAGATGCCGCAACATCAACATGCAGCCAGCTCTGATCCGGACAGTATACCTTACGAGACGTCCTGAGTTAGACGATCTCGCATCCTCCCTTACCTCGACGGAGCCGTACGCAGTTAATCACTCCATCCCACAGAGAGCACGTTTAATGCGCAGCGACACGACCACATGCGTTAACCCGTTCGCAACTAAGCGTTCATGCAGCAGAGCGTGACTTCTGCGACGCCGCACGATCTCGATACATGTCCACTCGCCCTGTCGCATTACATGGACTGGATCGCTGACTTATCCTGCAGCATTCTTTGCTGCAGCAACAAGTGTGGGATCGTGGCATCTGATACCATTCCCATTTAAAATCCACATTACTCTGATTCATATCTGCAATGCGCAACTATTCACCAACACTTTGCGCGTAGGCGAATCTCTGTGCTTTTATTCCTTCAATGATTTCTTTTTATATCCACACACCTATGCATGTTGTAACAGTTTTATTTCGCATTTATTGCACTGTAAGTTTGAAATCTATTATAATCGCCTTATATAAAATAAGAACTTGGACTGTTTTTTTTAATTCCTCGACAATGATAATAGTATTGCACGATTGCTTGAAAATACTGCATGTGTTATACTCCCGGTGCAATGGACAACGGTTGGAGACCTTGTGCATGCAAAAATCTCCCATAACTACTCTATAAGAATTTGATACATTTCCGCAACTCCTTTTCCTTCCTCTCGCAGTTTCCAGTTCAAGCCCCTCGATCGAAATCCCAGTAGCCTCAACTGATTGGTAACTAATTTTCCAGCCTCCTAATTTCAAACGTAGCCCCCGGCTCTGGCCTTTGTCGCCCTGATCTTCGCACCCAGGCGCAGCCCTCCCGTCCCGGTCTTTGCCGGAAACAGCTCCGCCCGCCCGCCGCCCGGCCGGCGAGCTCGCCGGCCGCCGCTGAACGTCGTCCGTTGGTCGCGCGCCAGCCCCACGCGTACCTCGACAGATGACTGTCTTACCTCCGCCTCCGCCTCACTGTCGCTCGCCTCCGCCCTTTCGTGTCGCCCGCCGACCTCCCGGAACGAACGCCGCGACGCCGCTGTCGCTCTGGCCGCACAGTTCCACTATCTCCTTCTTCCTCGGCTGCGCCTCGCCTCGCTCGGCCACGCCTCGCTCCGCTCCGCCTCCTCTCTGCTGCTCCGACCGCCCGGTTTCGCTACTTTCTTCTCGCTCGGTCGCGCCTCGCCCCGCCCGGCCGCGCCTCGCCCCGCCCGGCCGCACCTCGCCTCGCTTGGACACGCCACGCCTTGCATTCTCTGATCGCCGCTCTGACCCCTTCCGTAACCTGCATCGCCTCTGGTTCGTCCGCCTCGACATCATCAGCTTCGGTCGCTTCGACTCACCCGCTGGTCACGGAATTTCTTCTCGAGGTAAACCTGAACATCAACTAAATATCTTGAAAATTCTGCGAGATTTGGTTGTGATAACGGTTGTCGGGACTGTTTGATTTGCTCACCTGTGTGATCTGACTTTATTTTGATTTGCTCACCTGTGTGATCTGACTTTATTGTGCGATTCAATTGCTGTTGGACAATATTATATTGTGAGGATACCTATACTACTGCGTATCCCTAGATCTGACGTGTTGAGATAAGGTTGCCTAAAATTAGTTGGTAAATTTGTTAAATATTATTTGAGCATGCTTCTAAATATTTGAAATTGATTTACTTCTCGACCTTATGATTTCTTGATTATTGCATAACTATCATCAGCATTATTCCTAAGATAAATTTTATTTCATCTGTTAAATTGCTTACTAATCTCTAATTAGGATTGCATCACGCATATTGTCCCGCATCATAGGATCACCTTGTCTTAAGCCTCTTGAAGAATTAAAAAACCAGTACTTCTACCATTAATCAAAATAGAGAACCAAACATTAGAGATAAGGTTGTTGATGAGATTGCAGAAATTGTTAGAGAACCCAAATTTATTCAGCATCTTGATGATAAAATTCCATTCCACTCTATCATAAGCCTTTTCCATGTCTAACTTGAGAGCAATATTTCTGCCTTTGCCATCAAAATTAATCGTATGGAATACTTCTTGAGCCAAAAGAATATTATCAACAATGCCTCTACCAGGAACAAAACCAGTTTGATTGGGGGATATAATTTTAGGAAGAAAATAACTTAACCTTTTCACCAATATTTTAGAAAGAAACTTCATTTTCACATTGCACAAACTGATAGACCAAAGATCCTTCCAAGTGTTAACCTCATTAGATTTGGGGATTAAAACAATCAAAGTACTAGTATAAGCCTTATCAAGTTGATAACCAGAGAAAAAACCCCTAGCAGCATTCAGCAAATCATCCTTCACAATGTCCCAACAGCATTGAAAAAAGCCAGAATTAAAACCATCAGGACCCGCCGCTGAATCCTTGTGAATAGAGAAAACAGCATCTTTCACTTCATCCAAATTAGGCACAGCAGTTAACACCTCATTGTCATGATCCACAATGAGATTTGGAATAAAATAGAAATCAGTATCTGAAAAATGGCAACCTTCCGTTTTCAACAGATTGCTATAAAAAATAGTACCAGAATTTTCAATATCTTCAGGAGAACTGATCCAACTGCCTTCTTCATTCCTAAGCTTATCAATATTGAGCTTCTTTCTTTTCTTTTTAACAGCATTGTGAAAAAAATTAATATTGGAGTCACCTTCTTTCCACCATTTGACAGTAGCTTTTTGCCTCCAGAAAATCTCCACAGTTATACCAAAATTGGAGTTTGGCTTTAGCCTCATTCCACTTGCTTCTAACATCCTTATCATGAGTTTCATCAAACTTGTTCTCCAGGATTCTAATCTGCTCTTTCTACTTTTTGATGTTCTCAAAGATATTTCCAAATTTATTTTTATTCCAAGAAGAAAGAGCAAATTTCAATCTTTTAAGCTTCAGATGTAGTGACGTTAGGGGGCAATTGCTATTAATTGGTTGCTCCAAAGAGTTTCTAACCACCTCCAAAAAATCCTTATGCTTGCACCACATGTTCTGAAATCTGAAACTGGGCTTGACTTTACAGTTGTTATCCTTTACCTCAATCAGAATTGAAGCATGGTCAGAACCAATTCTATCTAAATGGCTGATAACAGTATCATTAAAATGTGAAATCCAAACCCTGTTGATAAAAGCTCTATCAATTCTTTCACTAAGCCTAGAATTGGACCAAGTATAAGGGTTACCAGAGTATCCAGCATCCTCCAAACCTGCTTCCATGATGGCGTTATTGAAGTCATTCATAGCATGAAAATTAGGTAAGTTTCCTCCGATTCTTTCCTCCACCTTAGAAACAATATTAAAGTCACCAACAACTAACCAAGGGAGATTGTGATCATCAAAATTCTTAAGATCATCCCAAAGATCATTTCTTTGACATTTGTAACAAACAGCATGAATGAAGGTAAAAAGTCAGGTTTTGCTGAGTAACTTTCAAAAATAAAGCTTGATTACAATCCAACAGCACTTCACAAGTCCAATCTTGATTCAAAAAAATCCAGAAAGAATTACTATTAGAAGCCAGAAAATTGTCATAACCAAGCCTTCTACCAATATGCTGAATATTCGTTTTCTGAGTTTTGGGTTCAGCAAGGGCAGTGATACTAATATGATTGCAGCAAATATACTCCTTTAGAATACCAATAGTTGCATTATTACCAACCCCTCAGATATTCCAGAATAAAAACTTAAAATTCATCATGAATGCTAATCAAAGACAAAGGAAAACAATTATTCTGAATATAATTCAGCCATAATGGCTCTCTGTCCATCCTTGTTCTGAATTTCTTCATCATTTTCTGAAGAGTAATTATGGCTACAATCTTTTCTGTTATAATTCCTTTTATATTTTAAATGCTTGGTCTCTGCCTCCATAAGATCTTCATCCAAATTGTCTAAATCAAGAGCTGAAAAACTATTGGAGCATTCCAATAATCCATTACTAAGGGAATATTCTTTGTTAAACAAACAATCAGCCTCTCTAACTTCTTTTCTTATTTCCGAAAACATTGAATGATTTTCAACAATAACATTATCAACTTGCTGTTGCTCCAGATTTTGCTTTTCACCTTCTATGTTCTGCAGACAAGAATTCAGTTCCAGAGTACTCTGGTTTGCATTATTCCCTGAGAAAACCTCCAGACCAGGTAAACTGTTCTTTTTAACCCAGGTTTTCTTTTTCTTAATCATTTGAAAACCTTCTTCATCCAAATCTGAATGTTTTTTATAAGTATCATCTCTTTCTTTAGTAAAGTTTTTCTGAGGCTGAAATCCTTTATCCTTTTTCTCAGATATACCAGAATTCTTCTCCTTTCTCAGCAAAGGATTTTTTAAAAAACAACTTTCAGCATTATGTCCAAGTTTGAAGCAATGATTGCAATATGTAGGCATATTTTCTATCATCACATTCTGAAAAAACTTTTCTTTTCCATCCACATCTACCAAAAAGCCATCCTTATGTTTCTTATTAACATCCATTTCTACAAGGACCCGAGCAAAGCAAGGTTTAAGAAATTTTGATGTGGCTTCATCAAGTTTAATAGGTTTTCCATATATTGAAGCCCAATTCATCACTTCCCCTCTGAATTCAACAGGAATTCTTGGGAAATTTATTCAAACCAGAAAAATAGAAGATTCCTTCTCAACTCTGAAACCCAGATACCATTTGGAAAGCTTCATAGGACATTTTTCAACATAATAAACTTGTTTTTCCCAAAATCTGTGGTAATCAGAAGAATCTAAAAAATTTATAAAAAGGTGTCTATTATCCATTAATCCAAAATTACATCCCCCTTTCAAATTTAAAGAAATAAAGAACCGTCTGATATCAGCTAAATCAGGTCTCCCATAAAGGAACTTACCCACCAAAGAAAGATCAAAAGGGCTAGCCATCTTTTTAATATCATCAGAACTATAAGAAAAAGAGATAGAATCCTTATCATAATAAGGTTGCTTGTTCACAGATATCAGAGAAGGAGAAACAGCACATGAAATCACAGCCGCAGCAAATGAAATAGGAAGATTATCCATAAAAACCTGCAAATAAAATGCAAAATACCAAGCAAGCAAAATAACAAACAGTTGGTGTGCAATTGAAAAACCAATGCAGAAAACACTCAACAGAAGCAAGAGATCACAAGTAAAAATAGCAATAAAAGAAGAACCAGTGCAGAAAAATAAGAGGAAAGGAAAAGAAAGCACCAGTGCCTCCAAGGAAGACAAGAAGCAGAAAAAATGCCTTCTAGCAATTCAGTCCCCCTCAAAAACAGAGCAGGGAGAAGAGAACACACCTAAGCAGTCCAGAAACAAATCCTAACGCAAGCAACCACAAACTGAGAGCGCACCTTCTCAGCCACAAGCCGGCGAATTCCAGCTGCTTCCACGCAGTTCCAGGCGCCAGGTAATCGACGAAATTCCAGCAAAAGGAAGCCCACCAGTGAAGGAAGACCCCAAAGTAAACAGAAGACAATACCGTCCTCCCCAAATCAGCGAGGCGAACCTTCTCAAAAGAAGCTCAGACAGAAAGAGAAAGCCTGATCTCCCGTTCCACCTCCCGCCTCACCCACCCCCCAAGCGAGAAACAGAAAACGTACCTTCAAAAGCCGCTAATCTCACCGCCTGAAAGCGCTGAAGAAAGATCCTCCGCCGATCTGCAGAAATCTCGCAGACAGCCCCCTTGCCAACGATCTTGCACCGTCAAGAAGAACAATGAAGGAGCCAATTCCCCTTAACGTGCGAGAATCTCCAGGACCGAAGAAAACTCCGCCACCCATATAGAATTCGCACTCCTATCTCCCTCAAAATAATCGCCGAAGAAGCCCCAGCGATCTAGCCTCCCACAAAACCAACGAATTCCGAGAATTACCGGCGAGATGCCGGCAAAATTCGCCGTCTGTGAGAGGCAAATCACAAAATCCCTCACAATTCTAGAGAGAGACACTCCCGCCTAGAGAGAAAAAGACAGGGCGCGAATGGTTTAGGGTTTTTGCTTGGGCTTTGAGATTTTGACTTGCCTATTTTATACAAATTTAAATATAAAAAATATTATTTTACTTTACATATTCAATAATTTAAAATAAAATATCAATTTTATTTCACATTCTAGACCAAAATATTCAAATCAAGTATTTTGATCTAAGATGTGAAATAAAGTTTATATTTTTATTAAAAATTATTGAGTATGTGAAGTAAATATTATTTTTTATATTATAATTTGTGTGGAATAATTAAAATAATTTATTTATTATTATTATTGTTATTTTTTAAACTAGTACTATTTTGGTCCTGTTTTGGTCCTTGCACCAAATAGGGCACTGTGGTTAAGAATTTAGGCTTCTAGCTTCAGCCATCGGCCTTCGACATTCGAGCTTCAAGCTTTGGGATACAGTCTTAAGGCTTTGATCTTCATGCTTGCACATAAAGGATTCAAGCTTTAAGTTTAGGCCATTAGAATTCGAGCTTCAAATGTGTGCTTTTGCGCTTTGGGTTTCAAGCTTTGAGCTTAGGCATTTGGGCTTTAGGCTTCATGCTTGGGACTTTGGCCTTTAATTTTAAAGCTTTAGGATTTGAGCTTTGATCTCTGGGCTTAGTTTTACAGTATTTGGCATTAAGGCTTTTGGCTTGTGCCTTCAAACTTTCGAATTCAGGATTATAGCATAGGCCTTTGGTCATTGGGTTTCGATATTTGGGCTTGGGCTTTCGAGCTATAGGCCTTTAGGTTTTAAGCTTCAGTAGTGGGCCTTTAGCCTTCAAACTTTGTGCTTCCTACTATAAGTTCTGGATTCGGGTTTCATGCTTTCGGCTTTAGGCTTTGGGCCTTTGGCTTTGGGCATGGGGCTTGGGCTTTGGGCCTGGGGCTTGGGCTTTGGGCTTTGGGCTTTGGGCTTTGGGGTTGGTCCTTCAATGTTTAGGCTTCGAGCTTCGGACTTCGAGCTTAGGCCTTCCGGCTTTGGGATTTAAGCTTTAGGCTTCGAGGTTTGGGCTTTAGCCTTCGAACTTTGGCTTCAAGTTCTAGACTTTGGGTATGGACCATCAATCATTGGTTTTGCAATTTCAGTCATTGGGCTTTAGGATTCTAGCATCAAGCTTGGGCTTAGGACGTCGGGTTTGGGCTTCTGGCTTCAAGCTTCAGGCTTTGGCATTTGTCCGTCGGGCTTTAGCCTTCTGCCTTCGGCCATTAAGCTTGGTCTTTACTTGCTTAGGCCTTCCGATCTCCGGCTTGAGGCTTCAGCCTTTAGCCATCGTTGTTCAAGCTTTGGCCTTAGGATTTGAGCTTCCGACTTCGCTAATTGTGCTTGAGCTACGAGATTTGGGCCTTATGCTTTGCCTTCAAGCTTGCGGGTTCGGACTTTGGTCTTCAACCTTCGGGCGTTGAGGTTTTTGCGTTCGAGCTTTCGGCTTTGAACTTGAGCCTTCGGGGCTTCGACCTTCGATCTTCGATCATCATGCTTCAAGATTTGGGATTCAGGTTACAACTTTTGGCTTCTGGATTTAGGCTTGAGGCTTCGAGTTTAGGACTTTTGGGTTGGGCATCTGGCTTGGCCCTTCGCACTTTTGGCTTTGGAATTTGGATTTCGGGTTTTAGGCTTTGGGATTTGAGCTTCGGGCTTTGGATTTCGGGTTTCGGGTTTCGGTGATGAGGCTTCAGGCATAGAGCTTTAGGATTTGGTATTCAGGATTTGGGCTTAGTTCTTCGTGCTTTCGGCTTTAGGTTTTGGGCATTAGGGCTTTGGCTTAGACCTTAGGCCATCGAGGTTCATTTGAGATTGGGCCTTTCGACTTCGGCTTAGACCTTAGGTCATCGAGGTTTGTGCTTCATGCCAAGAAGGTAAGTAAACTAGATGCTCACATAAGGCCAAAGAGTTGGTAAGTTCTTCTCAACCTCTTGAATTACTTCATTTAGATTTATTAGATTCGCACGGAGTAGTGTCCATTGGCAGTAGTAGATATGTTTTAGTTATTGTTGATGATTATAGTAGGTTTAGTTGGATACTATTCCTTTAGTCATAAAAATAATACTCTTAAAAGATTCATTATTTTTTGTAAAAGAGTTGAAAATAAAAAAGTATCAAAGTCAACCGAATTCGTAGTGATCACGGTGGTGAATTTGACAACTTTAATTTTCAAAATTTTTGCAAAGCTAATGGATATTTGCATGAATTTTCTAATCCTAGAATACCTCAATAAAATGGGGTTGTGGAAAGAAAAAATCGAGCTCTTCAAGAGGCAGCACGTGCCATGATTAATGAAGACTCGTTGCCTAAATATTTTTGGGCCGAAGCTATTAGTACGGCATGTTATGTCCAAAATAGAGTGTACCTTAAACCTCTTTTGATGAAAACTTCATATGAACTTTGGAATGAAAAGAAACCTAAGATCCACTACTTTAGAGTGTTTGGATGTAAGGTTTATTCTTTAAATACCAAAGATCATTTGGGCAAGTTTTCACCAAAAGCAGCTGAAGGAATTTTTGTTGGATATTCCCTCACTAGTAAAGCTTACTGTATTTATAATAAGCGGACACTAGAAATTGAGGAAACATCCAATGTCTCATTTGATGAATCTAACTCTGTTTATCCAAGATATTCCCCTGTAGATGATGATATTGAGGAGGAGGTAGGCAAGAAGTTAAATCAAGTCCAAATTCATGGGCATATGGATGAACTAAAGGATCAAGTTCAACAAAAAGGTGAAACAAGCTCATCCTACACCTATGCTCCACCTCCACCTCAAGCTTAGAAGGTACTTCCTAAACACCCTTAGATCAAGTTTTAGGTGACCCATCTCATGGTGTGAAAACCATATCATCTTTTAGACAATTAGATAGTAATTTTGCATTGATTTCTCAAATTGAGCCTAAAAGTATTGATGAAGCATTGGGCGATCCAGATTGGATTATTGCCATGCAATAGGAACTTGCTCAATTTGAACGCAATCAAGTTTGAGAATTAATTCTAAAACAGGATGATTACCCAATCATTGGTACTCGTTGGGTTTATAGGAACAAATTAGATGAAAATGGGGTCGTGGTTAGAAATAAGGCTAGACTAGTGGCCTAAAGTTTCAACCAAGTTGAAGGTCTTGACTATGACGAGACGTATGCTCCCGCAGCTCGTCTCGAGTTGATTCGCATTCTTCTGGGTTTTGCTGCACATCGTGGTTTTAAATTATATCAAATGAATGTGAAAAGTGCCTTTTTGAATGGTTTTATTAAAGAACTTATTTTTGTTAAACAACCACCAGGTTTTGAGAATATTGATTTTCCTGATCATGTTTTCAAACTAAAGAAAGCGCTTTATGGATTAAAACAAGCTCCGAGAGCTTGGTATGAGAGGCTTTCGATTTTTTTAATTTCTAGAGGCTTTAATCGTGGAACAATAGACCCCACATTAAACAACAACAACAACCAAGCCTTTATCCCACTAGGGGTCGGCTACATGAATCCTTTGTTTCCATTGCGCTCTATCAGTTACCAAATTCTTATCTAAGTTTAAGTAACTAAGATCACTCCTTATAGTTTTTTGGCCATGTCTTAAATTTTGTCTCGCCTTTCCTCTTTGTACATGGGCAAAAATCCAATAACATCATTTTCTAACTGGAGCTTTCAATTGGCCTACGATTTAGATGTTCAAACGGGTGCAATCCGAAGCTGACTTCTCTAAGTTTATCCTCAATTGTGCAACACCAACTTTCTTTCGGATATAAGCTTCATTTCCTCATTCTAATCCTTTCCGTGTATATCCACACATCCACCTTAACATTCTCATTTCTGCAACATTTAATTTTATTTGTATGTTTCTTCTTTGCATGGGCCAGGGGCAACATCAGCACGCATATACATCGTTGGTCTTACTACAAGTTATTAATTAAAATTTACCCTTAATTTTGGATGGGATTTTTTCTAATCGCATAACACACCAGAAACATTTCTCCCATTTTACCCAGCTTGGCTTGAATCCTGCATACTATTTCGCCATCATTTTGTATATAATTGATCCAAGGTATCTAAAGCGCTCACTCTTCTTGAACAATTTGATCAACCAATTGTCACATCTCCAATATAAAGTATTTTCTTTTCTTGACCTAAATGTCAACTCCATATATTCAGTTTTTGATCTACTGAGATGCAAAACCTTTAAGATTCTTAGGAGCATTCCTCCAAAGCTCTAGTTCGCCTTTAAGCCTCCTTCTTTAGTTTTCTCAATAAAAGCAATATCAATCTGCGAAAGAGCAATACACCAAAGGCACTTCATCTTGGATATGTCCCCAGTCTGACTTTACATAATCAAAGCAAAAAGATACGGACTTAAAGCCAAGCCTTGGTGTAAATCCAACTGTAATAGGAAAAATCCTTAGTCAAACCTCCTTGTGTCCGAACAGAGGTAACAGCTCCTTCAATACATGTCTTTATATAGCTTGAATATAAAGCAGTGCAACTCTTTCTTTTTCTAAAACCTCTCCCAAAGTACTTTCTCTGAGACTTTATCAATAAGCTTTTTACTAAATCAGATAAAAACCAATAAATATAAAGTTTTCTGCTTTGTGCTGCTCCTTAAATTCGTCGCATTAAGACTCTTCATTAGTAAATGAATGGCTTCTAATGTCACGATCATACTGGCGATAAAACCAGGAACATGATTCCTCTAATACCTTAGGTATTATGGTGTAACTTGTTCGATCCCCTCTCCAAATTTTTAAAGTATGACTCAAATTAATTTAATTCATCTATAAATTGACATTAATTTTGTACATCGGCCTTTATTCTTATAAATAGGTACTAATATACTCTTTTCTACCATTCAGTTGGCATCCTTTTAGTCTTCAAAAAATTATATTAAACAATTTAGTGAGCCAAGAACTCCTCTCATCTCTTCTAAGCACTGCCAAAACATCATTGGGATGTTATCTGGTACTACTGTTTTTTATGCTTCATTTTCTTTAAAGCTTTTCAGGACTTCGGCTTTACTAATACGTCGGATGTAAGAGTAATTTTTTACTTTCTTTTAGGGTATTGAATCTGTAAAATTCAAATTTGAAATTTTCACAATTTTCATTTGAAAAGCTGTTGAGAGGTAACTCATCGCATCTATTTTTGATATCTTTCTTCCATAAAAAGTTAACTCTTTGATTTTCATCTTTAAATACATTATTTACTTCAATTAAATCTTTAGTTTTTCTATCTCTTGCCTTGGCAATCCTATATAATTTGTCTTTTTCCCTTCTTTTAGTGTCTAGGCTTCTTAATATAAATCCACATTATTTAATAAAAGTAATGTAAAGATATTTTCATCTTTAACTTTCATCTTTAATTAGTTTTCTCTAAGGTCCCATTAGCTTCATGTTTAAAGATATTGTAAAAGCATATTTTTCATTAGCTCTAATATAATTTTCATTCTTTAATAGACCCCACATTATTTAATAAAATTAGATAAGATATTTTCATTGCACCAAGTTTATGTAGATGATATAGTTTTGGTTCCACTAACAAAGGTTTTCTTGAATGAGCTTTACCACTCCTCATGGAGAGTGAGTTTGAAATGAGCCTTGTAGGTGAGCTTACATTCTTCTTGGGATTACAAGTCAAGCAAACTAAAGAGGGTATCTACATCTCCCAAGAAAAATATGCCAAAGAACTAGTGAAGAAATTTAGCATGGAAAAATCAAAGGAGATAGTTACTCCAATGGCAACAAATATAAAGCTTGACAGCGATTAAGGAGGTAAGTGCATTAACTAAAAATTATATAGAAGCATGATATTGAGTTTGCTCTATTTGACTGCTAGTAGACCCGATATTATATTTTATGTTTGCCTATGTGCTAGATTTCAATCAAATCCAAAAGAGTCACACTTAGTTGCCGTTAAACAAATTTTGAGGTATCTTAAGGGTACACTTAATGTAGGCTTATGGTATGCTAGAACAAGCACATTTGATTTGATTAGATATACTGACTCAGATTACGCAGAATGCATATTAGATAGAAAAAGTACTAGCGGAGGTTGTCAATTTCTTGGTTCCTCCCTTGTAAGTTGGTATAGTAGGAAACAAAATTGTGTGGCTTTGTCATTTACTGAGGCTGAATATGTTGCAGCTGGTAGTTGTGTAGTATGGATGATGCACACCTTAGAGGATTATGATTTGACCTATAGAAATATGTTAGTTCTATGTGATAATATTAGTACAATAAACTTAACCAAAAATCTCATAAATCACTCTAGAACCAAGCACATTGAAGTGAAACATCACTTCATTAGAAATCATGTAGCTAGAGGTGACATAGTATTAGAACATGTTGGATCTAAAGCTAATTTAGCTGATATCTTCACCAAACCTCTCCCGGAAAATGAATTTATAAATTTAAGGAGAGAATTAGGAATGTGCAAAATAGGACACTAGTTTGATCACTTCAACTAATCTATATCAAACCATAGCATTGTTGAACCCTTCACATGCTTTACATGCACAAAATGCCTAAACATGGATTGCTTCATATACTATTAATAATATTATTGACTTGTGTGTAATTCGTGTTATTTCTATCATTTTATTTAATGTGGCTCAACTATCATTTAGTTTGTACTGCAAATAGCTAAATTGCTTTGACACTAAGTGCTTAGAATTTAGTGCCTGCCAACGTTCATACCAAAAATCACATGAGCATGTTCATTTTTGATAAATTTAGACGGTTTAATTAAAATTGAGACTTTTTTTTGGGACAAGTCAACCTATAGGATCAAAATCTCAATTTAACTTTATTTTGAGCTAAAATTTTTCTTTACTCTTAGGAGATGATGATAAATGTGTCTGTAAATCTTCATATTTTTTGTTTTTATTTTTTGAAATTTCAAATTTCAAATTATTTTTTTTAACAAACTACAGTTACAGGAAATCCAAGGGTGACCTCAGGGCGACCCCAGGGCGATTCGAGGGCGACCCGAGTGCTACCTCAGGGCGACTCGAAGGCGACCTCAGGGCGACCTCAAGTGAAACTAAATAGTTATTTATTTTGTTTTAACCCTCCCGAACCCCGACGCCCTCGCTTCATCTTCTCTGCACTCTTCATCTCCCATTCACAATCGCCATCGCCGTAGTCGTCGCCGTCTCCGATGGCATCATCGCCAAAAAAGCTCGTCGCCAACAGAAGCTCCAAGCCCTCTCTCGCCTTCCTGCTTTCTTGCAAGGCGCCGTCGTCGACGACGTCTCCAGCCACGCCGAATCCCCGTCGTGCCCTAAAAATCTCATCGCTGCCAAACCGCCGCAGACGGCCGCCACGCCGCCGGAGATAGTGACACCGTTCACCACGAAAGTTGGTGAGCTTCATCACTGTTGTCCTCCTGCATTTCAGCTGCATTTTTCCGCTCCAAATCTGGCAGCCACCACCCTATCACCAACGATCTTGCTTGGCTGCCGATGACTGCATCGTTGTTGATTGGATCATCACACTGAGCCCTTTCACCTTGGTTCTCCACCTTCTTTAGAGCTCATCATTTTCTCTAAGGTCGATTTTCTTTCTTTACTTGTTATCTCTATTGGTTTATCTATCTTAGAACCTCATTACAATGGTGTCACCGAAAAGAGTCTTCAAACAACTCAAGAGAGGTCTTACAGCACCATACTTAAGCCCAACTTTAGAACCCACCTCCACATCAGCTCCACCGTCATCTCTACCTGATTTTTCACCGATTCAGTCTCCACCTCAGCCCATCCCAAACCAACCCCAACCTACCACTCAGTCTATTCTTCAGCCTAGGGAAGCTGCAGATTTTGATTGCTATCAGTTCTCTTCCAAAATTAAAGAAGTAAACTTTCGTCGCAACTTCTATGAGCCGATGAAAGTTTACTACTTTGATTTGAGCTTTTTTGAGGGCAATTGTAGTTTGTGCCCTCTTATTGATCACTACAGGTGGCGCAGATTCGCCACTTGTAGATCAAATATTAATATTGATCTCTACAGCCTCTTTTTTCATAACTTGGAGGTTATCCCTGACAGACCTCATCATATGACTACTCATATTTAGGGACAAACTATTGAAATCACTCCCAGTGGTTTCAATAGTTTCTTAGGCATCGAGGACATTGACTCCTATTTTTTCTCCTTTCCTGATTATTTTCTAGATGAGATTGTGACAGATCCTGTAGAGGATATGTTCATGTATTTTTTTCATCAGGCTCCTGACTATGGGTCTCATACTATGCTCAGCAAATTCCTTCGATCTGAGCATATCCCTCTCTACCATTTTACTCTTGATTGCGTCATTCCTATAGCCTCTAGGAACCGCACTCAAGTTCGCACTTGCCACTTATTTCTTATGTATGCCATGGTTCACTATCGTCCCTTGAATCTTAGTTTTATTATCTTCTCTTGGATTCGTAGCAGACATATTCTCATTCACAGTGATAGAGTATTTATGCCATACTGTCATTTTATCACTGCATATTTAGAATCCTTGGGAATAGATATCTCCAAAGGTGCCATCAAAAAGTTAGAAAAATCAGCCAAAGTAGGTAAAGGCAATATGCTCCAAGTTGGATTAAATGTAAATGTCTCCCCACTTGCTTGGGTGACGGAAAAGGACCTGAGGGTGCACCGCAAGATAAGCTTGAGGCTGATGCTGAGGAGACCGATATGGATAGACCAGGACCTTCTCATGCTCCACATCATTAGCAGCCTACTTATTCCCACTCAGACACCTTGACTGCTATTCATGAGCTTTAGTCTCAGTTTGGGGAGTTCAGAATTGAGGTGCGCGATCACATGCACTCTATGGAGACCAGATTGATGGCAGGCATGCAGAGGATGACAGATCACTTTTCATAGCAGTTTAGATGGCCTCCATTTCAGGTCTTTCCCCCGCCAGAGCACCATTATTTCCCCCCGGAGCACCGCACGATCATGAGCATGATGGTGACCAATGACTGACTTGCTCCGTTCCTTATTGATATTATCTTCTGTATACCATATTACACTTTTGAACTTTATTTTTGTTGTACTATTTCTATTATATCATCTTGTGTGAACTTTCTTTTTCCTTTGTGATTTTAGTATGGATGTTTTGTTCTTATTTACTTTCTGGCTCACTTGAAGTCTTGCAGACATCACCTGACTCTATCAGTAGATCTCATTTATATACCCTTTTCTTTCTCTCCCTTTCTTTTTGATGATTGACAAAAGGGGAGAAGATATACATTTAAGTTATATAAAAGTTATTAATTTTCTTTAAACTTTTGAATGATATGAAAATGTTTAGCCTTTGATATATTCATATGTAGATGCTCTGCGACTTATATATTCATGCTCTGTGGTGTATAAGTAAATATTTAGTCTTTGATGTATGAATGTGTATCTTGTTTATGAGCATTATTACTGTGTATATCTCTCATATTGTATCTTACTTGTTTTGCTTTTTTTAAGTCCATTTTCTAGGGGAAACTCTGCCGAAATTTTTTGAAAATTATTGAGCTAAATTTCACTCATAAGGAATGTTAATCAATATCCTTTTGAGGGGGAGATTCTTCATTAAGGGGGAGTTTCTTTTTACAAAATTATTCTTTTATATGATATATTTTTTCTTTAACTTAAACAAATTGCCAAACATCAAAAAGGGGGAGATTGTTGGTTCCTCCCTTGTGGTAATATTGTAATTTTGATGTTTAACAATATGTTTAAGTTAATTTGTACTAACATAATTGTTTAGTATTCTTAATCTCAGGTTTATTAATGTTGCATCTCAATTTTATACTAAAATTGAGATCTAATTAAATTGGAGAGAAAAGCTCAAGTATTGAAGATCAAGTGAAGCATATGTTATTATTGTTACTTTT
The DNA here is from genome assembly GCA_002786265.1 of Apostasia shenzhenica. Taxonomy (NCBI): domain Eukaryota; kingdom Viridiplantae; phylum Streptophyta; class Magnoliopsida; order Asparagales; family Orchidaceae; genus Apostasia; species Apostasia shenzhenica. The sequence continues at coordinate 46,033 of KZ452033.1, forward strand.
CATTTTACTTGAGAGTAGAATTATTGTGAGGTTGATCTTGACTGTTAGAATAGTCTGGATATGAGTTTGAGCACTTAGAATCTCTGCGAGTTAACTAGATAATCTTAAAAGTTTAAACTCTCTTAATTATGTGGCCTAATAGTGGTGAGATTGCTCTAGATATTTTCTTTTGGTTGTGATTGCTCCAAGGCAACTTTGGGATAGTTGAAGGGTGACCTTCAATAGTGAGGTCGACCTTCAGCAGTGACCCTCAACAGAAACTTTAGTCATCTTGGGGGATTTTTCGAGGTCGGCCTGAGGGCAACCCGAGGTCGACCCGAGGTCGACCTTCCGCAGTGACCCTCAACAGATATTTTAGTCATCTTTGGGGATTTTTCTAGGTCGACCTGAGGGCGACCCGAGGTCGACCTTCCGCAGCGACCCTCAACAGAAACTTTAGTCATCTTTGGGGATTTTTTGAGGTCGACCTCTTCAGCAGCGACCATCGACAAAAACTTTAGTCATCTTAGAGGATTTTTCCAGGTCGACCTGGAGGCGACCTCAGTGGTGAGGTCGACCTTGGAAGTGACCGTTGGCCTATTGTTATCCTCCAACAGCTAGCTGGGGGTCGACCTGAGGTCAACCTCCAAGTCTTTTCCAGCTCATTTTTCTAGCCGTTGGAGCTCTTGTTATATAAGGAGATGGGGGTTGTTGGTGTATTACTTTTGGCTTATAAAATTCTCTAAGTGCTCCCAATATTCACCTTCATTCTCCACCATCCTAAGAGTTGATAAAAACATTCAAGTGGAGTTTCAATCAAGATTCAAGGTGATCTAGGTAAACTTGGACTCAAGTGCTCAAACTCTTCATCCATTCTTCTTCTAGCTCTCAAGATTCAATCATAAGAAGAAAGAGTGAGTGATTTTCTTTTTTTATAATATTTCAGTTGTTCTTTTCTGCCTTCACTGTGTGTGTGAAGAGGGCCTCAAAATAAGGGTTGGAGGAGGTGAGTGAGTGAGCCCTCACTTAAAAGTGAAGAGGGCCTCTAGTGAGTGGATAGAGGAGGATTTGTATGGGCTTCTCCGTCTGAACCAAGGAGTGTGTTATAGTGATATCTTTCTGATCGGAGTTGGGTGGATTAGGCTTTAATTTGAGCCGAACCACGTTATATCGTGTGTTCTTTGTGAATGTTATATTTTCTTCTTGTCTGCACTTATATTTGCTTCCGCTTGTATTTTGCACTAACTGTTTTATTTAGTAAATTAAATTAAATTAAATTAAATTAAATTTTAATTATGTCTATTCACCCCCCTCTAGATGTCATACTTGATCCTACAGTGGATCTCTTTCCTTGCATGGCCTCCGATCCTGTTTATTCTGATGTATATGAAATGAACAAGTACCTTTATATGAAGTTTGAGATGTTCTAACTGTAACTCCACCCTTTGTAATAATTTAATAATAAAGAGCTTTGAATCATGTGGCACCTCTTCGGTCTGAACTTTAAAACCCTTCATAAGCCTGCACAGGAAAGAAGTAACGATAGTTTAGAAAATTCCACCTAGAAAGAGTCATCCAATCCGATGTCACAAGGACAGATCGTCTGAAACATTGTAGCCGATATTTGTACTTGAGACATGGGCAGATCCTAGGAGGTTTCCCGAATTTGGAATTGTACCCCTTTACGCACCTGCACAGGAAAGTAGTAATAATAATAATAGAGATCCTGCCTAGAAGGAGTTATCTGACCGAATGCCAAAAGGACTTGATCGTTTGAAACATCGTGGCTGATGTTTGTACTTGAGGAAAGGGCTGACCCACGTTAGAGCGACAAATCCTAGTGAGAAGCGAAGGCACTCTGCTTAGAGAAGACCTGTATCATGAGTAGATAACAATGACTACCCTAAGGTTATGAGGAGACCTTCAGACCTTCCGCTAGCCAGATGGGATAATAGAAGTGTTCTAAATGTAGGTAGGAGATCCCGCCTGTCAGGTGTAACTAGGCTCAGTGACCTTCGTATATGAAAGGTGAGTATAACGAACCATCGTATACGAGGCTCGGAAGCCTTGGGTACGATGGTTGAGAGTTTTGAGGTTGAAATCATACCTGAGTGATAGACGTTAGGTTGATATGAATACCCCAATATGAATTAATAGGTAAAAAATTTATCGTCACAAGAACTCCTAAGTTCATGACATAACTTTTGGGAGAGCATAAAGAAATCCAGATATATATATATCGAGAGAGCCCGAGTATATTTGATAAAGAACGTCCTAGAATTTGTTGATTGAATCCGTACAATGAATTCCTGAATGAATCTGCACAGAGAATTCCAGAATGAATAAAGAATTTTTGCGTAGGGAGAATAAAAATAGGTTGTCATTTTGAATCAGGCGTAAAATCTCTTCAGGTCATCTCCGCTACATGTTCTGGGGAGTTGAATGCCATCAGAGGTCATAAGATATTATGCGTTAGGTCCCGCAACCTCGTGTACATTATAAGGGCCTTCCCAGTTGGGCTCAAGTTTGGGAACTCCCAAGTTGCTGCCAGTGAGGAGTCATCGCTTGAGCACCAAGTCTCCTTGAATTAAAGCCCTGGGGTTAACCTTACGGTTGAAATATCGTTCGACCCAGCGCTTATGCTCTAGACACTTGAGCACTGCCAGTTGTCTTTTCTGCTCCAAGAGGTATAGATCAACCCATCGTGAATCATCATTTTCATTCACCCAAGTTTGCAGATCCTCGGGATCGAGGTTGGCCGCAGCCTCCACTCTGGGGAAAAAGTGTTCCAGCTCAACCGGTATGACAGCATCCATTTCGAATGATAGAGAAAAGGTGACTCTTGAGTGACTTTAGAGGGAGCAGTATTGTACGCCCAAAGAGCGTCTGGTAGCTCGTCTAGCCAGTGGGCTTTGGCGCCGTCGAGTCATTTCTTCAAAATGTTCAAAATGTTCAAAATATTTTTATTAGCAGCTTCTGCCTGTCCATTAGTATAAGGGTGCCAGACAGATGTATACTTGAGTTCGATCTGATAATGGGCACAAAAGTCATAAATTCGTTAGTTGGCAAATAGAGTGTCATTGTCTGTGATGATTGATCTCGACACGCCATATCTGTAGATGATATTAGCCCATAAGAAGTTCTCAACGTTCTGAGCTATAGATTGAGTAAGTGGTTTAGCTTCAATCCACTTTGTGAAATAGTCGATGGCAATCAGAATCCACCTGTAGCTTCTCATAGCAGTAGGCATTAGGCCTAGAAAGTCCAGCCCCCAAACAGGGAAGGGACAAAACGAGTTGATAGGCCTGAGATATCTGGCAACCTGTCTTTGCATGTCAGCATAGTACTGGCACTGAGAGCACTTCTCCACGAACGACTGAGCATCTTTGTGGATATTGGGCCAGAAGAATCCTTGGCGTAGAATCCGCATGACCAAGCTTTGGCCACGAGCATGGGTTCCACATTCCCTTTTGTGAACAGCTTCTATAACTTCTTGAGCTTCTTTAGGCCTCAGGCATTTGGTGAATCTGGTATAAGATCTTCTATAAAGTTCTCCATCAATGAGGACGTACTTAGTGCATTCGAGCTTTAGTTTTCTCGCCTCCTGCCTATTGTTAGGTCGTGTCACATCTTTTAAGTAACTGATGATCTTGTCCATCCAGCAAGGCAGATGCTCCTCAGAGTGGATTTCCACGCATTCAAAACTGGGTTTGTCAAATACTTGAGTTCAGCGAAGGTCGGGGAGCCCCCCTTTTGCTAGCCGATCTGCCACTTGGTTCTCTTCTCTAGGGATATGCACTAGGGAGAATTCTTCAAATTGAGAGATTAAGGACTGAGCTTTTTGCAAGTATTTTTTCAGAACTTCATCCTTTGTTTCGCAGGTGCTATTCACCTGGTTGACAACCAGTTGCCAGTCACTGAACACTTGTATGCACCTTACGGCCATACTGAGTGCGAAGTTCAGTCTTGCGCTGAGAGCTTCATACTCTGCTTAGTTGTTTGTGGCTCTGAACTGGAGGGTTACTGCTTGGTGTAAGGTGGCTCCCATTGGACTGGTCAGGAGGATTCCAGCCCCCTGGGATTGCGATTTAGATGCACCATCAATATGTAGGGACCATAGCACGGCCCGATGTTTGGAAGGCGGTGGTTCTGAAGTAGAAAGCTCGGCGACAAAGTCTGCTAATGCCTGAGCCTTGATTGCTGTTTGTGGGATGTATTTGATGTCGTACTCGCCCAACTCAATGGACCATTCGAGAAGCCTCTGTGAGAATTTAGGAGTGTGCAGTATCTTCAGAAGTCGCTGATCAGTGATCTCAGCTTCCTTGCCGCCATTAGGAGAGCTAGAGCGAGCTTTTCCAGAGTGGGGTATTGGGTCTCAGCATCAAGAAGTATGTGGCTGATATAGAATATAGGGTGTTGTACCCCCCTATCGTCGTTGACGAGGACAACTGAGACTGCAGCGTTTGATACGCCTAGATACAAAGACAAGACCGCCCCTTTCTTGGGTGCCACCAGTATCGATGCTGAGGTGAGATATCTCTTCAGCTCTGCGAAAGCAGTTTCACACCCATTAGTCCACTGGCTCCTTTTATTGTTACGTAAACATCAAAACAAGGGTGAACAACGGTCTCCGGCCTTTGAAATGAACCTGCCTAGGCTGTTGATTCTTCCTGCTAGCTTCTGAATTTCTTTTGCCATTTTAGGAGAGGGCATGCTCAGGATATCCAAAATTTTATCTGAATTGGCCTCTATCCCTCTGGCTGAGATTAGATAGCCCAAAAACTTTCCTAAGACTGCGCCGAAGGTGCACTTGGCGGGGTTGAGCTTAAGGTTAAACCTTTAGAGGGTGTCAAGTGTCTTCTTAAGGTCGGTGAGGTGCCCCTCCTTGCTTCTACTTTTCACCAGATTGTCATCGACGTATGCCTCAAGATTTTTGCCTCTCTGACCTTTGAATACAGTGTCAATCATGCGCTGGTAAGTGGCGCCAGCATTTTTGAGGCCAAAGGGCATGATGTTGTAATAATATATGCCAAAGTCGGTGATGAAGGCAGTCTTTTCTTTGTCTCCCTCAGTCATTCGGATTTGATGGTATCTAGAGAAAGCATCTAGGAAACTCATAACCTTATATCCAAAAGTACGATCCACCATCATGTCGATGTATGGGGGAGGATAAGTATCTTTGGGGCAGGCCTAGTTTAATGTGCAAAAGTACATGTATATCCTCCACTTCCCGTAGGCCTTCTTCACCATGACGATGTTGGTGAGCCATTGAGGGTATTGAACTTCCCTGATGTAGCCTACTCCAAGCAATTTATTGACTTCTTCTTCGATAGCACTTTGCCTTTCTCCTGTCATAACCCTCTTTTTTTTTTATGAGAGTGGTGGTATCAGGCACATTTAGATGGTATTCGCAGACGGTTTTGTCAACACCTGAAATATCCTCGAGAGACCAAGCAAAGATGTCGATGTACCCAGAAAGCAATGCAGTGATCTCTGCCTATTGCTTGTTATTTATAGAAGATGATAAATTTATAATTTTAGAAGTGTCTTCCCCCTTAAGGTTACATTGATGACCCCCTCCTATAGCACAACTGGCCAGTTGATCAATGACGAGCTATGCGGTGATCTGGAAGCACCGGGTAGCCTGCTTGACATCTCCGCTGATGGTGACAATGCCAGTGGAGGTAGGGAACTTTGCACAGAGGTGTGGCGTGGAGATCACCATCCCAAAGGAATTAAGAGTCATCCTTCCAAGGATGGCGTTGTAGCCAGATTTAGCTCTTATGACAGCTAAGTTCACCATGCTCATGGCATAGTCGTTGTCATTGTAGAAGGAGACGTGCAAAAAGATGAAACCTAGCGGCTGTACTCTCTCTTTAGAGAAATCAAGTAAGGTGGTTCTTGCACTGAGGAGGTTTACTTCCTTGAGCCCCATCTGAAGGAAGGCAGACTCGAACAGGACGTCAACGACACTCCTGGAGTCTAGGAGCACCCGTCGGACATCGAAATCAGCGATGCAGGACATGACCATGATCGGTTCGTTGTAGAGGTTGCCCATTGGGGGAGATCTTCTTGGCAGAAGGTTAGCGGGATGGAGGAGGCATGCTGCTGAGAGATGCCACCGACCTCGACCACCTGGCAATGAGCGGCGACGAGATCAATGCTAAGGATGGCATTAGTCGTTCTTGTGGGAGGAGGATAAGGGCGCCCCGGCTGACTGGGGCCTGGAGATGGCAGGGCTTTAGCGGGGGCTCCAGTATCTTCGAGGGCCTTCCCTTTCTGGGCAGCGTTGAAGGTCAGTGTCATCTCCAAGAACTCCTCGAGCTTGCTTTGATCTGCTAGTTTGTCAAGCAGAGCTCTGAGGCCTTGGTACTTATGAAGCCTGTGCTCGTAGTTCTCATGGAACTCACAATAATTGTAAGGGTCCACTCCGACTGGAGGCACTGGCTTTGGTCTGGTAGGTCGGACCCAACCTTGATTTATGACCGCCGCATAGACTTTAGGAAGCGGCCAAGAGAAGAAGTGCTTCTGGTGCTGGATGTGTCTCGGTTTCCCTTCATCTCGACCACGACCTTTGAACATATGCATCGTCGTGGCTGGGGGTTCGTCGCCCCGATGTTCCTCTTCTTCTTCTTCTTCTCCTTTGCTCTAGAGACACCGGGGGAGAGGACTCAGCATCCTTGAGGAGTATGAATTGACTGGCCCTAGCCATTAGCTCTGGGTAGCTCCGAGGCTTGGCCAGTTGCAGGGATTTAGACAGATCCCCAATCTTGAGTCCCCTCCGAAAATTATGCATGGCCACTACAGAGTCGACATCTTCAACTTCTGTCGTAGTAGCAAAGAAGCGGTTGGTGTAATCCCGGAGGCTTTCCTTCTCGACTTGCTTAATGTTGGCGAGCACCATGTTAGAAAACGTCCATTCGGGTTCGACCGATGAAACAGGCGATCAGCTCCCATTTTAAGTGTTCATAGGAGGAGATGTGACCCCTTGGGAGCTTGATGAATCAGATAAATGCTGCCCCTTTTAGAGTGTTTGCCAAGATGTGGCACTTGGTAGCCTCATCTGGCTGGCGATAATGGACCGTAGCTTCAAATCCTTGTATATGCTCGCGGGGGTCAATTGCACATTTATAAGCTTCAAGCCACGGCGGTCTGAAGTCCCCTGGGATTGGGGCTAGAGGGATTGGGGCTAGACGAATGGCGTTGGCAAAAGGAGCATTGCCGTCGATTGGGCCGAAGAAAGGGTCAAGCCCATGGGGGGTCTAAACACCTGGGAAGAGAGGATCTCTCCCGGCGAGGAAACAGGGGAAAGCAGGTGGGAGATAGGCAGGTTGTGGTAAAGGACATTGTGGAAGTGGATTTTGGTGGACTTCCTAGAGGTGAAAAAGGCTTCTGGGTGGCTGAGAGGAGCCAGATGACTGAATGGAGGGCGCCGCAACCGGTGGTAGAGGGGGAGCTACCGCCACCAGCGAAAGAGGATCTCGGGCCGCCGCAGTCGACGGAGGATGATCACAAACCACCGCAGTCGGTGGGAGATGACCACGGGCCACCGCAGCCGACGGGAGAGGTTCAGGAGCCACCACGACAGCCGGAGGAGGAAGTACTACTGCACAGACCGGCTGGGTCTGTTTGAGAATCACGGCTTGTTGGGTTGTGAGGCCAGTGACCTGATTAGTGAGGTTCGCCAGCATCCCCTGAAGCTCTGAAATGTGGGTACCCCTAGAGGAGGAAGCAGATTAGGTGTGATGCTGAGAAGTTGAGGCTGAAGCTCTGTCTCCCGGCTCCCAAATGGACGGTTCACCTACATGTGTACTGCGGGCAGTGGAGTTGGTTCTGGGAGTCCTAGCCACCATCTTCCCAGAGTCTCAATGAAAGCATCAGAAGATGTTGACGTGAGATGTAAGGGATCCAAAGAAACATTGAAAAAGAAAGAGAATCCTGAGAGACGGCGGCGCGCAAAGGGGTAAACTTGTTCATTAAGGCTTAAAGAAGAGAGAGAAAGAAACACCCAGAGCAACACACAAAGGCTTAAGGTGGTTCAGGAAAGAGTTCCCCTATGTCCACCAGACGATCAACTGAAGGATTTCACTATGGACAAAAGATAGCCGTAAGGGCTCATACAATGCTTAGAAAGAAAGAAAAAGAGAAAGACAGAGAGAGAGAGAAAGAGAGCTCCTCAGTTGGGGCTCTCATACAGTATGAACAAGGGGATCAGAGAATTGTCTATGACCTGGTAGTTGTTCTCCCCGCTTCACTTTTTTCACCTTTCTTTAGCTAAAGACTGTTCAAAGGTATTTGTAGGCGGTGGACTGCTAGAAAGATCAAGTGCAATTGATTGGTAGAGACAATACCACATGCGTTCAAACCTGCAGGATGATGAGTAGACATAACACTCTTAGCCGAAATTGGGGAAATGTCCTTAGACACTCCTTTTATTCGGAATTTCTTAGCAAACTCAATAGCTCCTGAAGAAGAAATTAGGGACTTTTGTTCCGAAATCTCAACTTCAAGTTTACTAATATAAGTTTTTTATATTACTGCAACTTGTTCATCAGTGATAACAACATCATCACCTAGAACGGCATAATCACAGAACTTTTTGCCTTTGTATACCTGTTCGGCTGCACACCATATCAATATATGATGAGACAGTGAAAACAGAGGCCAAGAAGCGTGGTAACCAACCCTGCTACAAATGATATCCATTTATTACTATGAGCTCCCGCTCCCTTAACCATCGAAAGATGGAATAAGTTGGTAGCCAAGCATGAATTCACTGATGCAGAAGCTTTGCTTCGATCAAACAAAACACATACCAGTTCGAATAAAAAGCACAAAGGCCACCGCTGAGCTTAAATCGAACGAGTAGCATTTCATTCTGCCAACTAGTTTATCAAGAGGATTGATTAAATGTCCCATCCATGGGTAGACGTCGCAATAATTGCGACAGCCACTCATGAAGAGGCATTAACAGTCTCTGATTAACTACGTTTCCAATGGCAAACAAACGCAACTTGCCGCCCCCTTCCACCTTCAGGCCAATCCTTCCCGTTATTACTTCTCCACAAGCATTATGCCACGGAGGTAACTGCCGGACCGATCCTGGACTCTTTATATTATAGCCCAATATTGGAAAGATCTTTATTGTAACCATCGAAAGCATATCTGGTAACTTCATACCTTTTAGTGCCCTGACACCATTGCTCTTCCCTACTATTAGTAAAAATAACTAAGTTCTAAAAGCTGCTAATTCAAAAGTTTGAACAAGAAAAGGTTGTGAAAACTCTTCTTTAGATAGCATAGGACACATTCGTTTATAAGCAGGGTAAGAAAAGAAGGTAAAGCCTTCCAAGCAG
>KZ452033.1:55377-65844 GCA_002786265.1 Apostasia shenzhenica
ACCAAACCGGACCAGTTCGGTTTGGTTGATCTTCCAATGTTTTGTTACTAAAGGCGCATCTAATAGTGTGTCAATGCTAACCTCAGGATGACAGGCTACACAGAAATACCATCGCACATAGTGACGCCACATCACCATCCATCCTCGGAGCTGTGTGTACTCCTTACAGTCACACTGTTCCTGTGAGAAAGAAAGAAAAGAAGGAGGCAGACGTATATCCTTAGGTATTAATGCATCTCGTAAGAAATGCACTAAGAAACCTCGGATATAGGGATTCAGAGGGAGGCCTTGACCAACCCAAAGGTCGGTTGGAAGCCTTCGAAACCAAAGAGCCTGTAACCTCTTAACTCTTTTAGAGGAGATTGCAGGCAACTTACTAAGAGTTTTATACCCTACTTTTCCTAATCGGAGATATGTTGAAAATCTCTTTATAGGATTTGCATTTGCACATGCGTTCAAACCTGCAGGATGATGAGTAGACATAACACTCTTAGCCGAAATTGGGGAAATGTCCTTAGACACTCCTTTTATTCGGAATTTCTTAGCAAACTCAATAGCTCCTGAAGAAGAAATTAGGGACTTTTGTTCCGAAATCTCAACTTCAAGTTTACTAATATAAGTTTTTTATATTACTGCAACTTGTTCATCAGTGATAACAACATCATCACCTAGAACGGCATAATCACAGAACTTTTTGCCTTTGTATACCTGTTCGGCTGCACACCATATCAATATATGATGAGACAGTGAAAACAGAGGCCAAGAAGCGTGGTAACCAACCCTGCTACAAATGATATCCATTTATTACTATGAGCTCCCGCTCCCTTAACCATCGAAAGATGGAATAAGTTGGTAGCCAAGCATGAATTCACTGATGCAGAAGCTTTGCTTCGATCAAACAAAACACATACCAGTTCGAATAAAAAGCACAAAGGCCACCGCTGAGCTTAAATCGAACGAGTAGCATTTCATTCTGCCAACTAGTTTATCAAGAGGATTGATTAAATGTAATTGCAAAATAAGGTCTTATTTGAGTTCAAAGCGAGGAGTTGCTGACTCTATCTTCGAAAGAATGCAATTGCAAAAGCCAACTTCTAAGAAGCAACTTTCCTTTAACTTTAAAGAGGGGAAAAGAAAACAATGGGAGAGAGAGAAAGAAAAGGTGAGCTTAACATATAATAAATCGGGTTTACACACTAAGAAAAGATAGATTCTAGTTAGCCTACCCGACTACACAAGATATTCTACATGTGGTTAACAAAAGAGAGCACAGCACTGAGTTTGATTTATTGGCTCAAGGAGGAGACGAGCGCTTTACTTTATCGAATATGAGCGTTATGGAAGCGACAAAAGAGATTCGTTCTTGTTATAGCGCGGTAAATGCTTATTGACTGAACTTCCCTTGCTCTCTCTCCGATAGCACCTTTATCTATAGAAAGATATATATAGAAAGTGCTGCAGTGAGGGACACAAGCAACGGCTTTAGCCCGTTGCCGCTAACCGCATCCTAGGGTGAAAAATGAAATCAGTCGGAATAAAAAAGGAGGGTTGGTATAATAGAGCAAAGACGATGGCTTTGGAGCTTTAAGCGCCGCTCCAAAGCAAACAAAGAATAGCAAGGCCCCTTCACCCACCTCAATTGAAGTGAGTGTACCTACACCTACCCTCTTATGCCCTGCCTCTCTTCTACCGCCTATCCGATAGAATGGAATCGGTATGCCCGATGACCTACCCTACTCGCACTCGAAGTAGTCTCATTTCAGCGAAGCCCAAGAACAAGCCTGGGGAACTGGGACCCAACAACCTTGAAGGCTGTTGTTACCCCTCTGCATCCCATGGGATCCCCCACCCCCACGATGGATTAAGGTGTGAACTTCGATGGCTCCGTTAAAACAGAACAGTGCGCAGTGCGCAGGGTGGAGTTGTTCGAGATCATCACGAGCAACTTCCTAGCAGCAATCGGTTCTAAGCTTCCATACTCAGTGCCACTCTGACAGACGCAGAAGCGAGGGTGCCCTCATTGCGATGAACAGCCGCCCAGGAGTGAGCGGATTACGACGTGACGAGGAGTATGGATAGAGGGCGGACTCAGCTATCACTATGCGACCTTCAGCGGGCGGCCCAGAGGACACCCTCCAGATAAAACCACGGCCCAGATGTCCGACCTTTTTGCGCTTCAAGGCATTATAGGATTTCTCATGTATACAGAGCCGCTAATAGAGCGGGACCGGATTTGTTGTAGCTTCCTCTTTCTTGTCTAGATGATACTGAGTGATCTCCGAGTTAAAATAACTTATTATGCAATGAATCGTACTATAAATGCTTGTACTCCACTTGAATTCAACGTAATATAATGAATAGCTGCAAAAATATCACTATTTAACTCAAATTTATTGATATGTCATAAATAAGTCCTTAAAAGAGCCTATCTCTTAAACTTGAACGGTATAGTGACAAATAGATGTGTAATTATAGGTATTGCATTCAAATGCAATCAAATATCCCTAATAGATCGCCAAATATTAATTTTAAATTGAAATGCATCGATATAGCAAATATTAGGTGTGTAATTATAGTATTATGTTAAAAACCTCCATATAGAAAAGTTTAAAGTCAAATTGCACATATTCTCTTCAAATACAATAAAAACTAATTGAATACTCACATAATTGCTTTTATTCAGTTAAAATAACCTATTATGCACTGAATCATACTTTGAATGCTTGTACTCCACTTGAATTCAATGTAATTCAATGAGTAGTTGTAAAAATATCACTAATCAATTCAAATTCATTGATATGTCATAAATCAGACCCTTAAAGTGCCTATCCTCTTAACATTGATTAATATACTAATAAATAAATATGTAATTATAGGTATTACATTAAAACATAATCAAATGTCCCTAATAGATAGCCAAATATCAATTTTCGATTGCAATACATCAATATAATAAGCATTAGGTGTGTAATCAGAGTATTATGTTAAAAAACCTTCATATAGACAAGATTAAAGTCAAATTGTATATATTCTCTTCAAATACAATAAAAACGAATTGAATACACACGCAATTGCTTGTATTTAGTTAAAATAACTTAGTATGTAATGAATCATACTCTAAATACTTATACTCAACTTGTATTCAACGTAATGCAATGAATAGCCGCAAAAATATCATTATTCAACTCAAATTCATTGATATGTCATAATTCAGACCCTAAAAGAGCCTATTCTCTTAATATTAATCGATATACTGATAAATAGATGTGTAATTATAGATATTATAGTAAAACACAATCAAATGTCCCTAATAGATCGCCAAATATCCATTTTCGATTAAAATACATCAATATACCAAATATTAGGTTTGTAATCAGAGTATTATGCTAAAAACTTTTATATGGATAAGATTAAAGTCAAATTGCATATATGCTCTTCGAATACAATGAAAACTAATTGATTACTCACACAATTACTTGTATTCAGTTAAAATAACTTATTATGCAATAAATCGTACTCTAATTATACTCCACTTGAATTCAACATAATTCAACGAATAGTTGCAAAAACAACACTATTAAACACAAATTCATTAATATATCATAAATCAGATCCTAAAAGAGCTTATTCTCTTAAAATTGATCGATATACTGTCAAATAAATGTATAATTATAGGTATTATATTAAAACACAATCAAATGTCCCTAATAGAATGCCAAATGTCATATTGCGACTAGAATACATTAATAAAGTAAACAGTAGGTGTGTAATCAGAGTATTATGTTAAATAACCATCATATAGAAAAGATCAAAGTTAAATTGCAAATATTTTCTTCGAATAGTATAAAAACTATTGAATACTTATACAATTGTTTGTATTCAGTTAAAATAAATTATTATGCAATGAATCGTATTTTAAATGCTTGTACTCTACTTGAATTCAATGTAATGCAATGAATAGCAGCAAAAATATCACTGTTCAACTCAAATTCTTTTATATGTCATAAATCAGACCCAAAAAGAGCATATTCTCTTAAAATTGATCGATATACTAATAAATAGATGTGTAATTATAGGTATTATAGTAAAACGCAATCAAATATCCCTAATTGATCGCCAAATCTTAATTTTCGATTAAAATACATCAATATACTAAAGATTAGGATTGTAATCAGAGTATTATGCTAAAAAATATTCATATGGACAAGATTAAATTCAAATTGCATATATGCTCTTCGAATACAATAAAAACTAATTGATTACTGATGCAATTGCTTGTATTTTGTTAAAATAACTTATTATGCAATGATCGTACTCTAAATGCTTATACTCCACTTGAATTCAACATAATTCAGCGAATAGTTGCAAAAACATCACTATTCAACTCAAATTCATTAATATGTCATAAATCAGACCCTAAAAGAGCTCATTCTCTTAAAATTGATCGATATACTGTCAAATAGATGTGTAATTATAGGTATTATATTAAAACACAATCAAATGTCACTGATAGATCGCCACATATCATTTTTCAACTAGAATACATAAATAAAGTAAACATTAGGTGTGTAATCAGAGTATTATATTAAAAAACCTTCATATAGACAAGATCAAAGTCAAATTGCAAATATTTTCTTCGAAAACTATTAAAACTAATTGAATACTTATACAATTGCTTGTATTCAGTTAAAATAACTTATTATGCAATGAATTATTCTTTAAATGCTTGGACTCCACATGAATTCAATGTAATATAATAAATAGCTGCAAAAACATCAGTGTTCAACTCAAATTCATTGATATGTTTTAAATCAGACCCTTAAAGAGTTTATTCTCTTACAATTGAACAATATACTCACAAACAGATGTGAAGTTATAGGTATTATAGTTAAACGTAATCAAATGTCCCTAATAGATCGCCAAATATCCATTTTCGATTAAAATACATTAATATGCCAAACATTAGTTTTGTAATCAGAGTATTATGCTAAAAACATTCATATGGATAAGATTAAAGTCAAATTGCATATATGCTATTCGAATACAATGAAAAATAATTGAATACTTATATAATTACTTGTATTCAGTTAAAATAACTTATTATGCAATGAATCGTACTTTAAATGCTTGTACTCCACTTGAATTCAATGTAATGTAATGAATAGCAGCAAAAACATTAGTGTTTAACTCAAATTCTTTTATATGTCATAAATCAGACCCTAAAAGAGCCTATTCTCTTAAAATTGATCGATATACTGACAAATAGATGTGTAATTATAGGTATTACAGTGAAACGCAATCAAATATCCCTAATAGATCGCCAAATCTTAATTTTCGATTAAAATACATCAATATACTAAAGATTAGGTTTGTAATCAGAGTATTATGCTAAAAAACATTCATATGGACAAGATTAAATTCAAATTGCATATATGCTCTTCGAATACAATGAAAACTAATTGATTACTCATGCAATTGCTTGTATTTAGTTAAAATAACTTATTATGCAATAATCGTACTCTAAATGCTTGTACTCCACTAGAATTTAACATAATTCAACGAATAGTTGCAAAAACATCACTATTCTTAAATTCATTAATATATCATAAATTAGACCCTAAAAGAGCCTATTTTCTTAAAATTGATCGATATACTGTAAAATAGATGTGTAATTATAGGTATTATATTAAAACACAATTAAATGTCCCTAATAGATCGCCACATATCATTTTTCGACTGGAATACATGAATAAAGTAAACATTAGGTGTGTAATCAGAGTATTATGTTAAAAAACCTTCATATAGACAAGATCAAAGTCAAATTGCAAATATTTTTTTTTGAATACTATAAAGCTAATTGAATACTTATACAATTGCTTGTATTCAGTTAAAATAACTTATTATACAATGAATTGTACTTTAAATGCTTGTACTACACTTGAATTCAATTTAATACAATGAATAGCTGCAAAAAATCAGTGTTCAACTCAAATTCATTGATATGTCTTAAATCAGACCCTAAAAGAGTATATTCTCTTACAATTGATCGATATACTCACAAACAGATGTGAAGTTATAGGTATTATAGTAAAACGTAATCAAATGTCCATAATAGAATGCCAAAATCCATTTTCGATTAAAATACATCAATATACCAAACGTTAGGTTTGTAATCAGAGTATTATGCTAAAAAACCTTCATATGGATAAGATTAAAGTCAAATTGCATATATGCTATTCGAATACAATGAAAACTAATTGAATACTTACATAATTACTTGTATTCAGTTAAAATAACTTTTTATGCAATGAATCGTACTCTAAATGCTTGTACTCCACTTGAATTTTAACGTAATGCAGTGAATAGCTGCAAAAACATCAGTGTTCAACACAAATTCATTTATATGTTATAAATCAGACTCTAAAAGAGCCTATTCTCTTAAAATTGATCGATATACTGACAAATAGATGTGTAATTATGGGTATTATAGTAAAACGTAATCAAATGTCCCTAATAGATCGTTAATATTAATGTTCGATTAAAATACATAAATAGACCAAATATTAGGTTTGTAATCAGAGTATTATGCTAAAAAAATTTCATATGGATAAGATTAAATTCATATTGCATATATGCTCTTTGAATACAATGAAAACGAATGGATTACTCACACAATTACTTGTATTCAGTTAAAATAACTTATTATGCAATAAATCGTACTCTAAATGCTTATACTCCACTTGAATTCAACATAATTCAACGAATAGTTGCAAAAACAACACTATTCAACTCAAATTCATTAATATATATTAAATTAGATCCTAAAAGAGCTTATTCTCTTAAAATTGATCGATATACTTTCAAATAGATGTGTAATTATAGGTATTATATTAAAACACAATCAAATGTCCCAAATAGATCGCCACATATCATTTTTCTACTGAAATACATCAATAAAGTAAACATTAGGTGTGTAATCAGAGCATTATGTCAAAAAACCATCATATAGACAAGATCAAAGTCAAATTGCAAATATTTTCTTTAAATACTATAAAAACTAATTGAATACTTATACAATTATTTGTATTCAATTAAAATAACTTATTATGCAATGAATCGTACTTTAAATACTTGTACTCCACTTGAATTCAATGTAATGTAATGAATAGCTGCAAAAACATCATTATTCAACTCAAATTCATTGATGTCATAAATCAGACCCCAAAAGATCCTATTCACTTAAAATCGATAAATATACTCACAAACAGATGTGAAATTATAGGTATTGTAGTAAAATGCAATCAAATGTCCCTAATAGATCGCCACATAACATTTTTCAACTGAAATACATCAATAAAGCAAATATTAGGTATGTAATCAGAGTATTATGTTACAAAACCTTCATATAGACAAGATAAAAGTCAAATTACAAATATTCTCTTTGAATAATATAAAAACTAATTGAATACTCACACAATTGCTTGAATTCATTTAAAATAATATATTATGCAATGAATCATACTCTAAATGCTTGTACTTCACTTGAATTTAATGTAATGCATTGAATAGCTGCAAAAACATCTGTGTTCAACTCAATTCATTAATATGTCATAAATAAGACCTTAAAAGAGCTTATTCTCTTAAAATTGATCGATATACTGTCAACTAGATGTGTAACTATAGGTATTATATTAAAACACAATCAAATGTCCCTAATAAATCGACACATTTCATTTTTCGACTGAAATACATCAATAAAGCAAATATTAGGTGTGTAATCAAGGTATTATAATAAAAAAAACTTTCTTATAGATAAGATCAAAGTCAAATTTCAAATATTCTCTTCGAATACAATAAAAACTAATTGAATACTTACACAATTGCTTGTAATTAGTTAAAATAACTTATTATACAATGAATCGTACTCTAAATACTTGTACTCCACTTGAATTCAACGTAATGCAATGAATAAGTGCAAAAACGTCAGTGTTCAACTTAAATTCATTTATATGTCATAAAGCGATCCTAAAAGAACTTATTCTCTTAACATTAATCGATATACTGACAAATAGATGTGTAATTATAGGATTACAGTAAAACGCAATCAAATGTCCCTAATAGATCTTTAAATATCAATTTTCGATTAAAATACATCAATATACCAAATATTAGGTTAATAATCAGAGTATTGTTCTAAATAACCATCATATGGACAAGATTAAAGTCGAATTGCATATATGCTCTTTGAATACAATGAAAACTAATTGAATAATCACACAATTCTTGTATTTAGTTAAAATAACTTATTATGCAATGAATGGTACTCTAAATGCTTGTACTCCACTTGAATTCAACATAGTTCAACGAATAGTCGCAAAAACATCACTATTCAACTCAAATTCATTAATATGTCATAAATCAGACGCTAAAAGAGACTGTTCTTTTAAAATTGATCGATATACTATCAAATAAATGCGTAATTATAGGTATTACATTAAAACACAATGAAATATCTCTAATAGAACGCCATATATCATTTTTCGACTGAAATACATCATTAAATAATAGATTAGGTGTGTAATCAGAGTATTATGTTAACAAACCTTCATAGAGACAAGATCAAAGTCTAATTGCAAATATTCTCTTTGAATACTATAAAAACTAATTGAATACTCACACAATTGCTAAAAACGTTCATATGGATAAGATTAAAGTCAAATTGCATATATGCTATTCGAATACAATGAAAAATAATTGAATACTTATACAATTGACTTGATCCAGTTAAAATAACTTATATGCAATGAGATCGTACTTTAAATGCTTGTACTCCACTAGAATTCAATGTAATGTAATGAATAGCCACTGCAACAAACATCGTAGTGTTAAACTTCAAAAATTTATTGATAATATATAGAGCCAGACCTAAAAGCAGCTATTCTATTTTAAATTAAATCTATTATACAAACAAAATTTATAACAGAATTAGCGTTAATTAAATGTTCGATATTACAGGTAAAACAAAGTCACAAACCTCACATATAAGGAGTTGTAATGTCTGCGACGTAAGTAGATTATATCTGTTATACATATCAAATTTGTGTGAGTTATATAGAACCAATTAATGAAATAATAATGAACTAATCAGGTCATTAGGTATTACCATCCTATCACATTCAAGATAAAATAGTATAATTTATGGGCAATAAAACACACACGTACACACTAAAAGTGGACTATGATTTAATAGTAATTCGATATTGCATTATATTCTCAATCGAATATAATAAAATTAAACAATAATGCCTATGATCGTATAATATTCACAACACAATTCTATGTGTTTATTCAGTTAAAATTAAACACTTTAGAATATCAATTGAATGAATATGATACGTCTAAATACTTGTACTTCTGCTGAATTCCAACATCAATATCTGAAATGTATAGTCACAAAACAAAATACACATTCAACTCAAATTTATAAATTAAATGCGTCATAAATTAGACCTATTTAAAAGAGTGTCCTAAATTTGTTTTCTCTTTGAAAATATGTACAAATATGATTGAGATTATATATCCCACTAAAGATCAGAAATAGAGTCCTATTATCTTAATAAATAGATCGAATATACCTGATGAAGTAGATGTGTAATTATAAGGTGTTTTTAATATTTATTATAAATAGGCCTCAGATCCCCAATAAATTACACTTGCGCTAACAAAAAAGATCCAATCAACACCAAATAAAATCCCAAATTTTCGATTCATAAAATATTCACACTAAACATAAGCCAAATGTAAGCAACCACTATAGAGTTCGTACCACATTATCATCTCTCGACTGGGTTTAAAATCAAGATACATTTAGAATTAATATATGTTTTTAAAACACATCTCTATTAAAAATAAACAAATAAGAGGTTTATTAATAATGTCATAATATCCACAGTAATATTTTCCAAATAACGAACAAATACTGTGTTTATATATAAACCTTGTTCATATAGAAATACACACACACATTGGGAACTTGTGTCAATATATTCATAGTGAAATAAATTCTAACCTTTTATGCAAATTGTGAATCGTTGCCTTTTAAATAAAAGCTTATTAAAAACTAATTTGTAATACTCACTACGATAAATTGAATTTCTTTTTTCAATTAGAGAATATTCAAACGTAACTGTGCATATTTATGTAAATGAATCATGGAATAAGTTCTTGAGAGTGCATCAATAAAACATCTCTATTTATCAAATTCCTTTGATATGTCACAAATTAACATGCCCTAAAGAGCCAACTTCCTCTTGTTACAAAACAATTTATAGAATCACGATAGAGAAGTCAACGTAATGCAATGAATAAGTCTCGCAAAAACATCTTTGATGGGCTTCAACTCAAATTCAATCTATACCTGTTACTGAAAAAATAAAAATAAGAACTCGCTAAATGGTAGAGCTAGGG
>KZ452033.1:78057-114980 GCA_002786265.1 Apostasia shenzhenica
TCTGTTTATTTTCTAACGTCTGTTACGGCCCAAGGACCTATATGCATATTTCATCAAATTAGAGGGACCAGTTTGCTACATTTTAATATTCGAGGGACCTATTTGTTCATACGAGTAAACTAGAGGGACCCAGATGTTATTTACCCTATAATTTATTATATAATGAATGGTACTCTAAATGCTTGTACTCCACTTGAAATCAACGTAATGCAATGAATAGCTGCAAAAACATCAGTGCTCAACTCAAATTCATTGATATGTAAAAAATCAGACCCTAAAAGAACCTATTCTCTTAAAATTGATCGATCTACTGTCAAATAGATGTGTAATTATTGTATTATATTAAAACACAAGCAAATGTCCCTAATAGATCACGACATATCATTTTTCGACTAAACTACATTAATATAGCAAACATTAGTTGTGTAATCAGAGAATTATGTTAAAAATGTTCATATAGATAAGATTAATGTCAAATTACATATATTCTCTTCAAATACAAAAAAAAGTAATTGAATATTCACATAATTACTTGTATTCAGTTAAAATAACTTATTATGCAATGAATCATACTCTAAATACTTGTACTCCACTTAAATTCAATGCAATTCAATGAATAGTTGCAAAAACATCACTATTCAACTCAAATTAATTGATATGTCATAAATCAGACCCTAAAAGAGCCTATTCTCTTAAACTTAGTCAATATACTGACAAAAAGATTTGTAATTATAGGTTTTACATTAAAACACAATCAAATGTATCTAATAGATCGTAAAATATAAATTTTAGATTGAAATACATCAATAAAGTAAACATTAGGTATGTAATCAGAGTACTATGTTAAAAAATATTCATTTAGACAAGATTAGAGTTAAATTACAAACATTCTCTTCAAATACAATAAAAACTACATGAATAATCACATAATTGCTTGTATTCAGTTAAAATAACTTATTAAGCAATGAATCGTACTCTAAATGCTTGTACTACACTTGAATTCAACGTAATTAACTCAAATTAATTATGTCACTATTCAACTCAAATTCATTGATATCTCATAAATCAGACTCAAAAAGAGCCTATTCTCTTAACATTGATCGATATACTAACAAAAAAATGTATAACTATAGATATTACATTAAAATGCAATCAAATGTCGCCAATAGATCACCACATATCATTTTTTGACTGAAAAATATCAATATAGCAAATATTAGGTGTGTAATTAGAGAATAATATTAAAAAACCTTCATATAGATAATATTAAAGTTAAATTGCATACATTCTCTTCAATTATAACAAAAACTAATTAAATACTCACACAATTGCTTGTATTCAATTAAAAAAACTTATTATGCAATGAATCGTACTCTAAATGCTTGTCTCCACTTGAATTCAACGTAATTCAAAGAATAATTGCAAAAACATCACTATTCAACTCAAATTCATTGATATGTCATAAATTAGACCCTAAAAGAGTTAATTCTCTTAAAAGTGGTAGATATACTGACAACTAGATGTGTAATTATAGATATTACATTAAAACGCAATCAAATGTCCCTAATAGATCGCCATCTATGAAGTACGAGTACGATACGACAATGCGAAAATGATACAATACGGATACGACGATACACCAAATTTAAAAAAAGAAGGATACGGATACGTCAGGATACGCCTGTTATATTTATGTATAATACGTCATATTCTCATATTTAAGATATGAATTTATGGTAGATTATACTAGCTTATACATTTTATTGTTATAATTTCCAAAAATATTTTTTAATTTTTTTTAAACTAACTATATTTTTTAAACATTATTAATATCACTAAAAAAATATTAGACAATTGAACTACAAAAAATAAAAATATCATTCAACAACTATTGAGTTTAAAAAATTTTAAATTAAAATAATATTTTAAATTTATTTAATTACTTTAAACCTATTACAGATCATTTTAGTGGGATGAGAGTTTAAATATATTTCAGTAAATTAGTTTCTTAAAATTCGATTTAAATTAATTAACTCAATGCAAATGACATATAAATGAAAATAACATAGATAATGTGACATAAACTCATATACACTAATTTAGTTAAAATAGATATATGCTCTCCTCTCTCTGAGTATTAACTAAAAAAATAAACAAAATACAAAAGATTAAAGTTCTATCGTTTTCATAATATGAGCTTGATTAAAGTAAAAAAAAAGGATCGGTGTCTAATAGAAGCAAAGATAGTATGGTTGATATAGAAAAACTAGATAATACAGTTGCTTGCAAATACCAAATTCTTTTTCTATTGTCGAAACACTAGCGTGCATTAAGCATTTTGTAATCCCAATTATGTGAGTTCAGTATATCTCTCAATCTTATTATTTGAGTCTATGCATGAGTTGTGTTTTATGTATAATATATTTTTTATTTTTTATCGTATAGGCCAAACCAATTATTTCAACATTTTTTTTCTTTAATTAGAAGTATCGAAAAGTATCGGGCAAGTATTGGGCAAGTATCGGGCAAGTATCGGACAAGTATCGGGCGAGTATCAGATTTTTTAAATTAAAAATAAAAATCGATATGCCACGTGGCGTATCGAATACGTATCGGTGGAGTATCGGGGAGTATCGGTATCCGATACGGATACGATACGAATACGCTAGGCTTTACGAAGTATCGGTGCTTCATAGATCGTCATACATCATTTTATGACTGAAAATACATCAATATAGCAAACGTTAGGTGTGTAATCAGAGTATTATGTTAAAAACCTTCATATAGCTAAGATTAAAGTCAAATTGCATATATTCTCTTCAAATACAATAAAAACTAATTGAATACTCACATAATTACTTGTATTCTGTTAAAATAACTTATTATGTAATGAATGGTATTCTAAATGCTTGTACTCTTCTTGAATTCAACGTAATTCAATGAATAGTTGTAAAAATATTACTATTCAATTCAAATTCATTAATATGTCATAAATCAGACCTTAAAAGAGCCTATTCTCTTAAAATTGATCGATATACTGTGTAATTATAGGTATTACCTTAAAACGTAATCAAATGTCCCTAATAGATTGTCACATATCATTGTTTGACTGAAATACATCAATATAGCAAATATTAGATGTGTAATCAGTCTATTATATTAAAAAATCTTCATATAGATAAGATTAAAGTCAAATTACAAACATTCTCTTCAAATATAATAAAAACTAAATGAATAATCACATAATTGCTTGTATTCAGTTAAAATAATTTATTATGCAATGAATCATACTCTAAATGCTTATACTCCACTTGAATTCAACGTAATTAAATGAATAGCTGCAAAAACATTACTATTCAACTCAGATTCATACATATGTCATAAATCAGATCATAAAAGAGCATATTCTCTTAAAATTGATCAATATACTGACAAATAGATGTGTAATTATAGGTAATACATTAAAACTCAATTAAATGATCCTAATAGATCGTCAAATATCGATTTTCGATTAAAATACATCATTATAGAAAATATTAGTTGTGCAATCAGAGTATTATGCCAAAATACCTTCGTATAGACAAGATCAAAGTAAAATTGCATATATTCTCTTAAAATATAATAAAAATTAATTGAATACACACACAATTGCTTATATTCACTTAAAATAACTTATTATATAATGAATTGTACACTAAATACTTGTATTCCACTTGAATTCAACATAAATTACTATTCAACTCAAATTCTTTGATATGTCATAAATATATCTCTCAAAGAGCCCATTCTATCAAAATTAATTGATATACTAACAAAAAGATGTGTAATTGTAGGTATTATATTAAAATGCAATCAAATATCCTTAATAAATTGTAAATATCGATTTTCAATTGAAATACATCAATATATCAAACATTAGGTGTGTAATCAGAGTATTATGTTAAAAACCTTCATATAGACAAGATCAAAGTCAAATTGCAAATTGACGCGTGGCTCCGGCGCTGCATCTCAGCCATACACATGGCGTTCTGGGAGGTCTAACCCGTTGCTTTTCCTTATTATTATTCTTTACAGGAGTCCAACCTCTTGGCCAGGGTTTCAGTCAACCATCGAGCCCAACGATCCAGTCATCCGCCAGTAACGTCGATGATGACGTTCTCCAACTTCGCCAGCCACTATCAACATGCCACAACTGCATCGATCCCACAGCAGCATTTTCTCCCTGACGTACAAACTAAGGACTCGCATGCTCGAGCCGACGTGGATCCCTTGAAAAATCACCACAATCGAGAAGGTTAAGATGTGACATCCCGATTTCTCGGATGCTAGAAAAGTAATATTCTTTCTATTTTTTTAACAATATCTTAACTCAAATTCTTAAATATCACATCTATATCACAAAATTACCTTCAACTTCTCTTCCTTTGTCTCGCGATCCTTCTAGTGCCACACCTGCCACCAAAAATAGCAGGAGTCTGTTAATACAGACCCAGTAGATGAAACAATATCCCAAATAATAACAATGATCAATTCAACACAACATACAGATTGAATACATCTTATGTATTAAGAAACAAACCAGAAATAAAATCAATCTCTACTACAACAAGTCCAATATGCAAGATGCTCTTAAAAAATATTATTCTTTAATATCAATATCACAATCATCTTTACTCATTATTATTATATCTCTAGGCCTCAGGTTTCTCAATCAATCACCTTAAATGCCTCAATCATTTCTCATCAGCCAAAAAGGGCCTTGGACGCCATCGCGCCAAATTAAGCTCGAGCTGGCATGTGTGGTCGTTTGTGAGAAACCTGCCTTACTCATCATCGCATTTAAATTATGAATGCAAATATCATCTCATTACTCAATAATAATATTACATACCATATCATAAATCTTAACGGCATAATATCAATTGTAATATACAAATTAATTATCATAATTTATCATTGAACATATAGAATTTCGTCACAACATAATTTCTGTTTAGTGACGTGAATCTATTATTTTTATACCATTTCACCTAAAAGCCTGATAAAAGTTCCTACAACTTGTTATTCTAAAAGCTTTGACAGGAGCCACACCTAGCATCAGTGATTTCTTTTTCTTAGAACATCACCTGGCATACACTCCCTGCTCTCATCAAAATAACATGGAAACTCTCCGCCCTCGTCGGTTCTTGATATACAAAAATCCATTAGTACATCACCTCACAGACAAGCATATCTTACGCAATTGACAGAATACGAGATATGATAACATAACTCCTAAAGCCTGACAACATTCATCCATTTTTACAAGCAATAATGTATCAATATAAACTTTAGGGACAGGATTACTTACCGATCAATCGTTAAACAATGCTTAAAATCTCTCCTTTATTCCCCTAGTTTTCCTCTTCTTCCCCTTCTTCTTCTTCTCGTTGGCTACGGCTGCAGCTGCTGCTGGTTGTTGTTGTTGCCTTGCGCTCGACGGAAAGGGCGAAACGAACAGAGGGGCGCGGCACCGAGCGGAACAGAGAAATAGAGAGGGAAAGAGAGAGGAAGCTTTTTTTTCTCTCTCCAGGCGCAAACGACACGCGAAAAAGGCTCGCAGAAGTGGTTCCCGCGGCTGGCCTTATCTAATTGAAACAATTGCAATTTAGTCTCTCTGTTTCTAACCTTTTATAAATAAGTCCAAAATCATTTTTTTAGGTCCAAAACTCTGTACTGGCCTTTTCGGTCATTTTCTTTCTTTTTAGTGAAATCTTTCACTTGACTACCCAGTGGACGTAAAAGTTTTCTTCCCTGACCCACCTTAAAACTTTGTGTGCTGCCTAGGTGTCTTAGCTCTCTGCGTGCCGCCGTCTCTCGGGACTCTCCCTCTTTCTCTCTGTGTTCTTTGAGATTCCCTACATCTCACGTCAACACATATATTCTCTTCAAATATAATAAAAACTAATTGAATACTCACACAATTGCTTGTATTAGTTAAAATAACTTATAACGCAATGAATAATATTTTAAATGCTTGTCCTCCACTTGAATTCAACGTAATGCAATGAATAACTGTAAAAACATAGTGATTCAACACTGATTTATTGAATGTTATAAATCATTCTCTGAAAGAGCCTATTCTCTTAAAATTAATTAATTTACTAATAAAAAGATGTGTAATTATAGGTATTACATTAAAATGCAATCAAATATCTCTAATAGATCACCAAATATCAATTTTTGATTGAATTACATCAATATAGCAAATATTAGGTGTGTAATCGGAGTATTATATTAAAATACTTAAATGTAGATAGGATTAAAGTCAAATTGCATATATTCTCTTCAAATAGAATAAAAACTAATTGAATACTTTCACAATTGCTTGTATTCAGTTAAAATAACTTATTATGAATGAATCGTACTCTAAATGCTTGTACTCCACTTGAATTCAATGTTAATACAATAAATATCAGTAAAAATATTATTATTTAATTCAAATATAATGATATATCATAAATTGGTCTCTAAAAGTACTCATTCGCTTAAAATTGACTGATATATTTTTAAAAAAATATGTAATTGCCGGTATTAGATTAAAATACAATCAAATATCTCTAATAGATCGCCAAATATCTATTTGCAACTAAAATACATCGATATAACAAATAATAGTAGTGTATTCAGAGTATATGTTGAAATAATATAATATAGATAAGATCAAAGTCAAATTGTATATATTCTCTTCAAATATAATAAAAACTAATTAAATACTTATATAATAATTAACATTCAGTTAGAATAACTTATTACCTAATAAATCGTACTCTAAATACTGGTATTCCACATGAATTTAATATAATGCAATGAATAGTTAAAAAAAATCACTATTCAACTCAAATTCATTGATATATCATAAAATAGTCTCTAAAAGAGATAATTTTCCTAAACTTGATCGATATACTCACAAAAAGATATATAATTGTAGGTATTACATTAAAATTCAATCAAATATTCCTAATAGATTGTTAAATATCAGTGTTTGATTGAAATACTTTATTATTAGAAACATTAGTTATGTAATCAGATTATTATATTAAAATACCTTTGTATAGATAAGATCAAAGTTAAATTGCATATATTCTCTTCAAATACAATAAAAACTAGTTGAATATTTACATAATTGTTAGTATTCATTTAAAATAATTTATTATGAATGAATCATACTCTAAATGCTTATATTCCACTTAAATTTAATATTAATACAATGAATATCAGTAAAAATATTATTATTTAATTCAAATATAATGATATATCATAAATCAGTCTCTAAAAGTGCATATTCGCTTAAAATTAACTGATATACTATTAAAATGATGTGAAATTATCAGTATTGGATTAAAATGTCCCTAATAGATCGTCAAATATCTATTTGCAACTAAAATACATCAATATAGTAAATAATAGTAGTGTATTCAGAGTATATGTTGAAATAACATAATATAGATAAGATCAAAGTCAAATTGCTTGTATTCTTTTTAAATATAATAAAAAATAATTAAACACTTATATAATGGTTAGCATTAAGTTAAAATAATTTATTACGTAATAAATCGTACTCTAAATGCTGTTATTTCACTTGAATTCAATATAATGCATTGAATAACTGCAAAAATATTACTATTTACTCAAATTCATTAATATGTCATAAATCAATCTCTAAAAGAGATATTTCTCTTAAACTTGATCAATATACTCACAAAAAGATGTAATTATAGGTATTATATTAAAACTCAATCAAATATCTCTAATAGATAGTAATTATTAGTATTTGATTGAAATACATCATTATGAAAAATATTAGTTATGTAATCAGAGTATTATATTAAAATACATTCGTATAAATAAGATCAAAATTAAATTGCTTATATTCTCTTCAAATATAATAAAACTAGTTGAATATTTACACAATTACTTGTATTCAGTTAAAATAACTTATTATACAATGAATCGTACTCTAAATGCTTGTACTACGCTTGAATTCAATATAATGTAATGAATAGTTGTAAAAATATCACTATTCAACTCAAATTTATTGATATGTCATAAATCAGCTCCTAAAAGAGGCTATCTCTTAAAATTGATCAAATACAGATAAAAAGACGTGTAATTATAGGTACTATATTAAAACACAATTAAATGTCCCTAATAGATCGCTAAATATCAATTTTCAATTGAAATACATCAATATAACAAATATTAGGTGTGTATTAAGAGTATTATGTTAAAAACCTTTATATAGACAATATCAAAGTCAAATTGTATATTTAAAATTCCTTCATATAGATAAGATCAAAGTCAAATTTAATATATTCTCTTCAAATATAATAAAAATTACTTGAATACTCATATAATGGCTAGCATTTAGTTAAAATAATTTATTTGAAACTCTCGCAGGTTTCAAATCTTGGTCAAACTTTGGCCACGCGGGTTCGGTCAAACATCCTCCACGACGATCCAGGATCACCTTTTAGCAAACATCGATGACGATGTTCCTCAGCTGCGCCTATCACAGTCGACGTGGCCCGACCGCGCTGTTTCCTGTACAATACACTTTTTCCTGACACACAAACGAGGATTCGTATGCTTTAGCCATCACGGATCCCTAGAAGTAGTACTAAGATTAAAAAGCCTAGCTCTCCTTTTGTTACTACTGGTTCCCCCAAAGATCGACAGTGACATGGGCTCAGCGTTTGTTTATTCTTTTCCCTAAAGCAAAAACAGGATGAAGCTGCACCACCTGTCGCCTATAAAAACCCTTGAACAGGCTTCAAGAGGAAGAGGGGACAGGAGGGAAGAAAACCTTTTTTCCAGAGAGCTGAATTCTTTTGTCACTCTTGCAAACGAGAGTTTGAGATAAGGGAAAGCTTTCTCTCTCTCTCTCTCTCTTCTCTTTCTTTTATTAGCTTGTTGTACTAATCTTTTCGACCATTTTCCTTTCTCTAGTGAAATCGATCACCCGGCTGCTCGGTGGACATAGGAGATTTCTTCCCATAACCTCCTTAAACCTCTATGTGTTCTCTGGATGCATTTTGTTCACCTAAGCCTCAGTCAACAGGCTTAACTCATTGCGTGCCGCCTCGGGTCTCTCCTTCTCTGTGTTTCTTGGGATCTCTTATATCTCACGTGGTGCTTTCATTGAGACTTGAGAGAATGGCAGCTAGAACACGCAGAGCCGACTCTGCAGCCCGCAGCACATACGCAGGAGAACCATCTGTCAAGGCGCTAGGTGAAAAAATACACTAAATAATTTGTATAAAAATATACTATAAAAACTCATAAATATACATATATACTATCACTTTAATAGATTCAAAGTCAATATTATAAAACTATTATAATACAACTGAACCGGCCCAACCTTAAAATCATATTTATACATGAGTTATTTAATAAGCGATCAATTCAGTCAGTTTAGTTTTTAAACATGTGAAATCGAACCCAAACTAATTAACCAAAATATTCAAAATATCAAATCATCACTAAACTGTTAGATTCTAAACCAAACCAAATCGCTAAGTTTAAATAGTTCGGTTCGATTTTTTGGTTTAAACTATAGTTTTCACACCCCAAACCCTGAATGTCTTCTGATTTCACTTTCTATGTTCATCTCTTTTTGAATGTAGCAAGAGTTAATAGAATGACTAATTTGAAACAATGAGTGAAGTATGAGAGATATTTGCCAAAGATGATAGGCTGTCAGAAATTCATATTTACCCTTTAGAAAAAAAAAATTTAATCATGGTAAGCAACATTAACTTCAATTATAATACGAGCAAAGAAAATAATATATTTGTCTAACATTTTAAAATTTGGATCGAACCATCTAGTTAAATTTGTTAGATTGTAAACCGATCAATTAGTTGGCTTGAGCTAAGTTTAAAAATAGAATCAGTTATGAACTACGTAAAACTAGTCTAAATCACTATTCAACTAATGAACTGGTAAACTTATAGGTAGCGGTGAGAGTTTGGCTAGAAGATTGAAAGTTGCTCGATATTTAAATTGATATTTAGCTCAAATTGAGTTGTACTCAAGTATATTGGGCTGAAGCATGAATTACGGTCAGATT
This sequence comes from Apostasia shenzhenica, assembly GCA_002786265.1. Taxonomy (NCBI): domain Eukaryota; kingdom Viridiplantae; phylum Streptophyta; class Magnoliopsida; order Asparagales; family Orchidaceae; genus Apostasia; species Apostasia shenzhenica. The sequence continues at coordinate 88,172 of KZ452033.1, forward strand.
GTATTAACTTAGCTTAATTTTTATTTTTTAAATATAAGTAATAAATTTAGCTATTTATTGCTAGTACGTGTTAGTCAAGATTAAGGTATTTGTTAGCTGATTATGTAAATATGATTAATTTAATTTAAAAATTAGTAGAGATAAATTTTAAAAAAATAATTTAATTTTTAGAAAATTTGAATCGGTCCAATTAAAACTAAAATTACTTGAATTGAATGCTGCGCCTCTGGGATCGTTCTCACGCCAATCGCTCGCGGTTGGACCGGACCGACCGGTTCGTGCTTGTATTAATTAATTAAAAAAGAAACCCTAACTTCACTCGGGTGTGCTAATCGCTGCTCGCTGCTCCCCTGATCCAGCCTCCATTTCCTCCTAAGTGCGTCTGCGAGCGACGCCACCAGAGCAGGCACCGACGCTCCGACGCAGTTGACGACGTTGCGACGCCGACCCGGCAACGCTGATTCCGACCCTGCGGCGCCTACGCGGCGACGCCAACGACTTCGACATGCGAAAACTTCTCCTAACCCTTTCCGGTAGAGACGCTGCTCACCCCTTCTTCCTTGTCTTCGGCACTTTGTTCCCCTCACATCAGCTACAAACTCGACAGTAGCACTTATTTGGCTATTTCCCATTGTGTTGTCCTCATAATCGGCATCTATTCCCATCATCATCCTCATCATCAGCTTGAGGTATGTTGATATTTCTTTTCACTTTTGGAAACTACACATGTTTCTTAGTTATTTTTTCACTAGGTCCTCTTGATAGATCACTTTTGAGGCTCTAGCAGCTTTCATTTATTCTTGAACTTGTAACAATAGACATCTAGTACATTCGTATATTGTGTATTCTAGAAATTCATGGAATGACCCTTTCAAGGTTTTATCTTATCTATTTAACTATTAAGTACCAAAGATTTTTCTGAGTGACTCAACCATATTGTGCAGAATGGATCCTTCAAACATTGAACTTGTATCAGCTCAATTGGTTTGTGAGAATTCAGATACTGCATGGAATTATTTTAGTGAAGGTAAAAGCTCTAATGGTAAGAGATAATATAAATGCTTATAATTTGAGGTGGGCATTAGCTTGGGTACCTGCTCGACCCAAATTGACCTGACTGGAAAAATAAGAACTTGGGCAATAAGTTGAGGTCCAATCTTTTATTTTGACCCAAACTGGCTAGATTTTGAGCATAATAACATTTGCCCACTTCGACCCGACCCGACCCGACTCAACCCTAACATAAGAATGTTTTGAATTAATGTATTATTTTTTATAAATTATAATCATTTTGATTTTTTATTTAAATTTTTATTGTTGTTAGCTCTAAAATATGATGTTTATTTATTTATTTAATTTTGATGTATTTTTGATAAAATATTTAATTTTAAATATTTATAGTTTTCTCTTCTAAATCTTTATAGTCATCTGCATATGTTAACAATTCTCTAAAATGTATTACCATAGTTTATATAATAATTATTGGGTATAGGTTAAATCCACATAATAAGTAAAATATCTAGTGTTTTGGAAAATATTCCTATTAGTTCTTGTCATATTAATTTTTGAGAATTTTCTAAGAATTCCTTGATCGGTTTATGGTTTGATTGGTTGAACCGGTCTGGTCTGATTTTTAAAATGTTAGACAAATCTATTGTTGTTTATTGCTCGTATTATGGTTGAAGTTAATGTTGCTTACCCAAATAAAATTTTTATTTCTCTTGAGGGTAAATTTGGATTTAGACAACTAGTCAGCTTTGACAAATATCCCTTTTACTCCACTCATTGTTTCAAATTGGGTCATTCTGTTGACTCTTGCTATATTATGCATTCCAAATTGAATGTCAAGAGTCAAAAAGGGATGAATCTAGAAAGTAAGAAGTCAAAAGATATCCATTGGGAAGCCCACTCAAGAATTAGCAGCATCTGTAAAGTGAAAGTGTTGAGAAAATTCAAGGCCTTTCGAAACTTCTAAAACCCAAGAAGATGCCTCTTTTTCAGTGTTACATGAAGGCCCATTAAGGAACAAAATTGAAACTCGTCCATTACAAATTGGAGATCAACTATTGATCCATGCCCTAGGCCCACACAAGGTGGATTTAGATGTTGACCATGATTGGGATCAGATTGCGGATGATTTTCATGTTGATTAGTGGATTAAAGTTGAAGAAAAACAATTCAGAAGGAAGGAAAAAGCCCAAGAAAAGAAGGCCCAACATGAACCATATTGTAGAAACACAGAGAAAAAGGTGAAATTTCCTAATTAGATGGTATATTACTGTACTTCGATCAAATATTTTTTATTAGACAATAAAATGTTTTGTATCAAGATATTTCAACAGAATGCTGATAGTTGCAAACTTATTAGAGATATATTGAGATAATTCAACTGAATATTTGCTATAAGATAAGATACTAATTCATTTTATGTTAAATACTAGCCCAGATTGAGATTTGGACTAAATTGGGTTTGTTTCATTTTCGAGTTAGGTATTCGAATCAGCCTATTTAATGCATAATCTAATCAAAATTTGCATCAAAACTTTGCCTAAAATGAATGCTGGAATATTAACTATTTAACATCCTCAGCTCCTAACAAATCCAATATTTATGTTGGTAGAAAATTATATGATACAAATATAAACACACCCATTGCCCTATATTATGGTAAATTCTTGCGAATCCTCTCTTGTGAGTTTGTGACTCTAGAATCAGCCACATTGCCGATTCCCTACACCCGCGTTTAATGTCATATAGTATGCATTGCTGCCCTAGTCGGAGTCGTGCTTCTAGAACGACAATCTGATACCATCGTTAAAGTCGTTCAATTCTTCTACTACTCTGCAATTTTGTTGCTGTCTTCTTATTTTCTGAACCAAGTAATTGCTTAATCTATGTTATGGGATTTGTTTAACTCAATTTTGATTGTTTTATGTTAAGGGAGTGGATAGAACTAATGTGCTTTGTCTTATTGAATACACTTATACTCTTATCTGGTTTAGTACTTCAAGCTACCTTCTATCCCATTTTATTTGTATTCAAAGTTTGAATCGCGCCAATTACTTGAATTTATAAGCATTCTGAAAAATGTTGCACCTACTGTGATAATAGTTCATTTTAAGTTTGCTTATCTCTTTAATTCAGATCCCATACTCTCATTATGCGTAAGACATTCTTCATCTTTCAACACTTTAAAGGCAGCCATTAGTCTCAAACACACAGCTTTTCTTCTACTTATCTATGCTCATCCATATGCCCATTCTCTTGCATAACAAAGCCAAGATGTCAAAACCTATGATTCCACGGGTATCTATATCATTCATTGTTTTAAATCTAGACCCATAACTATTTTTAATGTTAACAAATGAACCTATGTTTGAAAATATTAGTTCATTTTAGTCATTATTCTAAGTGCCATATGATATGGAGGTTAGAGCTGTCTTATGATATTTATGTTTAGCAGAAATGGTAGATCTATGATCTACCAACGGGTGCTAAAATGAGTGCTAGATATGTGAAGCAAGTTAATATTAGCAACGAGATTGCTTATGAAACTTTAAGAAATCTGAGAATCAACACATATGACAAATAGCAACTTCATTAGTGATTGAAAAAACCTAATAACAAGAAAATAGGGATATGGTTGGAAAATGGATGTATCTGATAAATATGTTGCAAGATTTATGTAAGTATTGAGGAAGCTCGACAGAAATATATAAACAAATACAAATAGGTAGGAATGAAAAAAAGATAAGGATGTTGGAAAAAAGAGTTTGAAAATTCATCCTCTTTGAAGGATTCATTGATCCACGGCTAAAAAATAGATCAAAGCATATTCAACACCTAAGCTTTTTTAGTTAATGTTTTAGGAGTTCATTTTCTCCATTTTGTCTAGAAGTGCCTTATAGATTTATTTCTTTAATTAAGACTCATGGGTTGATAATAAAAATTTGTGAAGTTTTTTTTTTGTCTCTGTGTGCTTTTGTTCCTTTGATCCACTACTATTTTGATATTTTTTCTTTAACCTATTTTCTGCTTATTGTTGCTCTGTCTATGATATGCTTGTTTTTTGAAGTGTTGGTTATGCTTGTTGATTTACTATTGAAATCAGAACAAATGGGTTAACCTTTTATGGCATAATTTTAAGTGTTATACTCTTTAAGCCTCAAATTTATAAGCAGGAATGAAATTCTTGATAGATATTTTTGTTGCAGGAGTAGAAAGTTTTGAGTACCAAAATTATCTAGTTAAAAGATAAAAAGAACAACAAAATGTCTACCATAGCCATAACAAGCATCTTAGAGAAGGTATTTTTAATTAGTTCTACTTTTGCTATTATTTTGCTATCCTTTCTTACAAGTTTTATTTTTTATCGTATGATGATGGCTTCAAGATGACGGGTAAAGATAAAGATTATAGATACATGGCAACTTCCGATCTACTCAATGAGTTGAGTAAGGATGGCTTTAAAGCTGATATTGAGCTAGAAATGAAGTTATCACATGTTATTCTGCAGCAACTTGAGGATGTATCTGGAGATGTCTCTGGTTTAGCAGTGAAATGGTGAGTCTCTACATCTGGCCATTCATATCTACCTTTAGGATAGTCTTATCTAAAATATAGTCTATAGTGGTCATTTTATTCTTCCATAATTGTGGTTTTTATTAAAGAGTTAATTACTAAAATGTTCATATAGTTAACCTCTAATTACAGGTTGATTCATAGTTTATCTAATATTTCAAATAAGGTTTCTCTGTAATTATCATTAATAGATTTTCAATTTTGCCCTTCATGTTTCTTCAAATTTTTTAAAATATGCCATTCTCCTATATTCTCCTCTTCAACTTTTGCCCTCCTTGCTACCTCCGCTTCTCATTCGTCACCGCCATCCTCCACGCTAGCCCATTCTCTGGCCTCGTCCTCCATCATTGTTGGCTTCTTACACAGAGAGAAAGAGAGCAACTTGCTTTCTTGCGAGAGCAAAAGAAAGAGGGAGAGGAGGCCCCTCCGCCTGTTCCGTTGTGGCTTGCGGGGGGGGGGGGGGGGGGGGGAGAGAAAGAGCGAGATAGAGAGGAGGGGGGTGGATAGGCCACTCCGTGCAGGGGAGAGCCGATGCGGGAGAGAGACAGGCGGGGTGAGAGAGTGGGCAGAGGAAGGATGAGGGTTTAATTGCAATTTGAGAAAGTAAAAAAACAAAATATTCTGTAGATGCTGACAGAAATTGTCAGTTTGAATTTTTTGTGTAATAATTGTAATTTGTAGAGACTTTATACTATTATAAAGTTTCAAAATAGGGACCATTTTGAATCTGTGGACCACAATATAATTAGAGGTCAATTATAGGAAATTTTTAGTAATTAACCCTTTATTAATTAAAATAACTTGGTATTTGTAGTAGATATCTATTTGGATTATGTGACTCATGTATTCAGCCTATACTTTTACTACCCTCTTATCAACAAAAATACTTATCCTGCTTATTTGAGTTTCACAACTAATATTTTTATTTGGACATATCTAAATATTTATGTTATATATTTGAATTTAATTATGCACATTTTCTACATAGATGAGAAATAGTAACATATTTCATTTAATCATAGGTTAACCAATCCAATAATTTTGCAACAAAAACCTTCTCCCAATGTGAGCCCTTTTCATGTTATTAGTGTCCTCATCACTGTTGCCACAACTGCTTAGTACTCTGAGTGCAATTTAGCCTACCACTTCCATAGAATTTAGCCTACCACTTCCATAGGTATGCAATATTAGCAAAGTTGCTTGGTTATATGGTAACATATTTCCTTCTACTGCTCAGTCCCTATTGCTTGTCTAAATATTCCACTTGGTCCATACATTTGGTCCATCTATTATTTCACTTTTGATTTTTTGATTTGACTAAATGTTTATATTTAATAAAATTCGAGTTCTTTGTCATTTTGGGCTTTATATTTAGTTTCTTACATACTTTTAAATATATTTGGTTTGCTTATATATTTGTGGTCCTTGTAATTTTTATTTGAGTAAATTGCATTTGGGCTCTTGAGGTTAGAAAGGCATTACAAATTGATCTTAACTTTTTAAAAATCTCAATTTGGGTCCTTATTGTTGTAAAAGAATTATCGTTTGGTCCTTCTTAAGACAATTGTTTATTTTTTATCATTATACTATAAGATTATTCACAATTATTAATTTTTTAGCTTTCTAGAATACTATTTTGAAATATTAATATTTATATTTTGAACTTTTAAATATTTTGAGTAATGAAAGCAAGAGATGTGAGATGAAATTTTATTTTTTTATTGACTTTTTAAAGAATAATGAGGATAGAAGGGTATGATGGCCCTTTAAAATGTGTAAAAGGTTCAAAGTAGCTAAAAAATGATCAGAGTTAGTGTTTTCTATTAGGAAAGACTAGCAAGAAAGGCAAGATTTTGAAACAGGGAATAAAACTACAATGCTTTTATAATCTCTGGGACTAAAATCTAGTTTTTTTTTAAAGTTGGGACTAATCTGCAATGCCTCCTGACTTGGGCCTGGATGCAATTTAACCTTTTTTTTTTAAAGAAAGTGACGAATGGAAGATTGCCTTCAAACGAAGGAAGGCTTATGTAAATGGCTCGTTATGTTCGATTTTTTAAATGCTCCAGATACCTTTATAAGGGTGATGACACATTTTACGCCCATTCTTAGGAGTCTTTCTTGTTGTTTACTTTGACAGCATATTAATAGTAAAACTTAGAATGAATTCTTGTCACACCTTAGAAAAGTATTTGAGGTATTTAGAAGAGAGAAGCTATCCGTGAATTGTGTGTATTTTCTTGAGTACTTCAGTAATCTTTCTTGGGGTCATTGTATGTAACGATAGTGTATCAGCTGATTTTAAAAAGATTAAAGCCATACAAGAGTGGCCAAACCCTAAGAATATTCATGAGGTCTGAAGCTTTTACGGACCTGCAACATTTTAACGACGATTTATCAGAGGCTTCAGCACAGTCATACATTATTTAAGGAAAGGAATTTCGTTAGACCAAAGCAGCTACTAAGGCTTTTAAAACAATTAAGACTAAACTGATCGAATCTCTTGTGTTAAGGTTGCCAAATTTTGGTAAAGTTTTTGAAGTAGTTTGCGATGCTTCAGGTGTTGTATAAGTGGTGTACTTAGCCAGGAAGGTCATCCCATCACTTTAGCAAGAAATTAAATGAGCCCCGACAAAAGTATTCTACTTTTGATTGTGAGTTTGACGCAGTGGTACAAGCTCCTTGATATTGGAGGCATTACTTATCACTACAAGAATGTCTTATAATGTGATCACCAAGCATTGCAATACGTTAATGCTCAGAAGAAGCTAAGTACTAGCACACGAAGTGGGTGAAATTTTTGCAGGAGTGCACATTTGTTTTCAAACATTGTTCTGGTGTCGAAAATAAACCTATAGATGCATTAAGTTGGATGACCATGCTATTGCATATTATGAATGCAGATGTGGTGGGGTTTGAAAAGGTTGGTATTTGATTGCATCTCTTGTTTAGATTTTATGGAAAGCTATGCATTTGACAGTGGACCCTACTTCTAGGAGTCCCGAATATCAAGTGAAAGATGGGTATTTATTTTGGGGTACTCGCTTGTGCATTCCCATTGCACTCCGGAAGGTTTTGGACACTTTGGTAAGATATGACCATAGAAATGGTCAAAGAACACTTTTATTGGCTGAAGCTAAAGAAGGATGTAGAGAGTTGTAGCTCGACGTCAAATTTGTCAGAGTGCGCAGACTAGTGGGAAGCATAGTGGTCTTTACACACCATTGCTGATACCCCATAAACCATAGGATGAGCTTAGCATGGACTTTGTTGTAGTCTTGCCTCGTGCGGTGCATAAGCGTGACTCAATTGTAATAATAGTAGATTGTTTTTTAAAGATGGCTTTATACCATGATATCAAATGTCTGATGCTTTTCACATCGCTTTCTTATTATTTAAAGAAGTCTTTAGAGTCTTTGGGCTTCCAAAATTAATAGTCTTAGATCGAAATTCTCGATTCATAGTTTATTTTTGGAAGACTGTTTGGAAGTTGGAAACTAAGCTCCTATATTCATCGGATTATCACCCCCAAACTGATGGGCATACAGAGGTGGTAAGACGTAGTTTGGGAAGCCTACTAAGAAGCTTTGTTGGAGAGCATACTTTGGGGTGAGATTTAATTTCATGTCTTGCCTAGTTTGCCTATAACGGTTTGGTACATCATTTTACATATTTGAGTTCATTTAAGATAGTCATTGGATATGAACCTAGAAACAAACTGACTTGATAGAGCTATCCATATTTTATAGGATTAGTGAGTTGCATTGGCATTTGTACAACATCTCTGTGAATTACATATAAAGATCAAAAGGAAACTTGCAATAAATTATGCTAAATATAAATCAATAGCTGACTCACAAAAGAGTGGAATTTACTGAAGAAGATTGTCATGTTACATGCAAATCCTGAACAATTTACTAAGGGGAAATCTTGAAAACTTGCAACATAGAGATTAGGACCTCATAAGATCCAGAAAAAGATGAGTTTTAATGTTTACGAGCTAGAGTTACTTAGAACACTGGCATTATCCCAATGTTCAACATAGTTGACCTTAGCCCGCACTTAGATACTTTACCAATAACTTCATCCTTCACCACCAACCCAATAAACCTACCAGAATCATATATCCCAACTCCTTATATTAACCTAACTCAAATGATAGAGGATACTTCCAAATCCACTCTGTAGGATCTCTCTTCAGCTAACTCTACCACCTCACACCAACCTAAATAGATCCTTGATCAGATTATATTTACTTCAGCTAGTAGTTAGTATAGATATCTGGTAAGATGGCAAGGTCTTTCATCGATAGACGACACCTAGATCATAGTAGAGGAGCTACAACATATACGACCAGATCTTTTGTAGGACTATTGATGACTCCACTCGTCGGAGTTGAGTTCTTTGCGGTCGAGAAGAGTTGATGTGGTTAGTCATGAGTTGCATTGACTCATCGCTATCATCTCCGCCTTTGGATATTGATACTCTATATATGTTTATGTGTTACGGTAGTATGTGTTTGTTATTTTATTTATTTGGTGGAGTTTATATATGAGAGGGCTTTTGGCATCTTGTATTACATATTTGTATTTGAGTGAAGTACATATATATGCGTTAGGTTATAAAATTGTAAATATGGAGGTTAATGGGTGAAATTAGCTATTAGGTGGACACAGTCGAACATTCCGACTTCAACTTGACTAGCCAGACGGAAACTTCAGAATTTTGAATCGAACAGCCAACCGGACCGTCCTGCTGTTGAATACCCAACTGGGCTGTCCTCATTAGGCAGGACTGTATTCCCTTCACAGGCGGGAGCAAATTAAAGCAAGCAGGATTGTTCTCCTTCTGAGCTGGACTGTCTGCCTTAGTATTTTTCTGTACTTTTTAGGTTTTTCAAATTTGAATTTCTCCTACTTCTTGGATAGTTTGGGGGGGTTTCAACTGACTTCTATTGAAGGAGAACAACCCTATTTGAGGCTTTGGACGTCTATTGAAGGGGAGATGCTTTTTGGTGAATTTTGCAAGTGTTGATGATCAAATTCTACTAGAGGTACTAGTGAAGGTTGGATAATCAGGTGAGTTCTAAGTGATTTCTAGAGCAAGGCAGTTGGTCGAGGCTCCAAGGATGCAGAGGTACTTCGTCCTCATATTTTAAATATGATTGGAGGTATCTCACATTTAGATCCTTTCCTTTGGTAGGATTTTCCTAGTTTTTATTGTATTTTTTATTTTCTTATTTCTCATCTTTGTTCTAACCTATTCACCTTTTGTTTTGTTGTTGTTCTTATTTAATTGTGGATTTGTAAGTATTGAATTTGTGTTTACTTGATTGATAAGTGTTTTTGTTCTAAAGTGTTAGCATTCTGTAAGATATGTTTAACTTGATATGGTTCCTCCATTAGATTTCATATGCTAGTGTGATAACTCTGTTTCGTGTTTGGTATACTTTATGTGAGTTTAATTTGATCTCTAAACTATATGCATGAAAAATACGTTAAAAGTTCTTACCTTGATGATCATGATGCATTACATTTGCATGTTTCATAGCATTTAGATTGAGAAAATCTAAATAAAAATCCTAATTCCATTGTAAGTTCCTTTACCTTGTTCCTTTTCAAATCTTTCTTAGTTTTTCAAGATTTTCCTTTATTGTGAAATAGATCTCTAGAAAATTTAATTCCTTAGTGGAAATAGGATAATTGACTCTTAGTTTCTTATACTTTGATGATCAATTTAATTCCATTATTTTTGTTGTACTTTATCAAATAACTGCTCTTTATTTATTTATAAGTATACAAAATTATTTTTTATAGTTTTTGCCATGCCTTTTGTCTTTCTTTTTTATACTAGTTTTTGGGCATGTGCGTTGCACGTGTTGTAATTTAAAAAGAATTACAACCGAAGGTTAATATTAAGAAAAATCAAGAGAATAAATTGTAATTCTTTAGAAATTAGAAAACATGAAAAACTAAATTATAATTTTCTATAATTTTGTAAAGTTTAAGATAAAGTCTAATGAAATCAGTAGACTAAATTATAAGTTTTTTTGGATTTAAAATCAAAATTAATAGAAATCATAGGTCCAAATTATAATTATTTTAGATGGATAAATGATTTTATGTTTTTAGGATATAAGACCAACAAATAAGAGAAGTTAAGAGACCAGATAATTTTTTAGGACCTAAGACTATGTCTTAAAGAAATTAATGACCAAATTATAAGTTTAATTGTAGAAAATTATGACCAAATATTAGGATTAAGAACAATTATGAAACTAAACTGTAATTTCTGTTATAGAGATTTAAGATATATGATCAAGATTTAGAGAAATTGGTAGAGGAAATTGTAATTTTATAGGATTTAAAGATGAGGTTTAATTGAAATTAGCAGACGAAATTATAAGTTTTTAGGATTTAAAATTAAGATAAATAAAATTATAGGTCCAAATTATGTGGAAGATCTAATTATATAGAAATCGAGGGACTAAATTATACTTTTTTTTGGATGTGAAACTACGATTAAGAGAAGTTAGAACACCAAATGATAATTTATTAAAACCTAAGACTATATTTAAAAAAAATTAGGTCCCAAATTAAAAGTTTAATTGTAAGTAGGATTAAGAATAAAGAGAATTTAGGGAGTAAATTATAATTTTTATTGTAGAGACATAGAAAATACGAATAAGATTTAAAGAAATTAGAAGAGTAAATTATACTTTTATAGGACTTAAGATGAAATCTAGTAAAACTTTAGAGATCAAATTATAAGTTTTGAGGATTTAAATCACCAGTAATGGAAATCACGTGTCGAAATTGTATTTTCTTTAAATGGACAAATGTTTTAGTATTTTTAAAAATTAGAGAACTAAATTATAATTTTTTAAGATTTCAGACTAACATTAAGAGAAGTTAAGAGACTACATAATAATTTGTCAGGACCTACGATTATGCCTAAAAGAAATTAGGGACCAAATTACAAGTTTAAACGTAGGAATTAGGACCCGAGATTAGGACTAAAAAATTGTGGGACTTGTCATTTCTTTTGTTGGAAATTAAGACGATTAATTTTTAAATAAGTTGGAAGACTGTATTATAATTTTATAGGACTTAAGATGAAATCTAACAGAAATTAAGAGACCAAATTATAAGGTTTACGATTTAAAATTAAGATAACACTAAAGTAAATCATTGGTCTAAATTATAAATTTTTTTAAAAAATTAAAATTTTAATATTTTATAAAATAGGGGACTAAATTATGATTTTTGGGATCTAAGACTGAGATTAAGAGTAAGAGAATAAATGGTACTTTTTTAAGACTTAAGACTATGTCTAAAAGAAATTAGTAACCAAATTTTAAATTCAATTGTAGGGAATTAGGATTTATAATTAGGACTATGGAAAATTGAGGGTTGTAAGTTTTGTTGTTAGAAATTAGAACCTAAGATTAAGATTTAGAAAAATTATAAGTCCAAATTATAGTTTTGTTGGACTTATGATGATTTATAAAATAAATTAGAGACCAAATTATATCTTTTTTATTAAGAATTAGGATCAAAGATTAAGAGTAAGAAAAATTGAAGAACGGAATTATAATTTTTTTAAGCCTATGATCAAACTAATACAAATTAGAGGGTCAAATTATAAATTATTTAAATTAAAAATTAGGATATAAGATTGTCTTATAAAATAAGGGATCAAATTATAATTCGTTTATAAAAATGTAGGACCTAAAGTAAAAACAGTGTGAATACAAATGATTAATTGTAATTCTCCCAGAAAAAAAATGATATGACATGTGGCTATGCATATGAATAGAAGTGGATTGCTGAGATTTTTAGATAGAAAAATGAATGGCTGGAATTTATTTGCAGAAAAAGACAAATTTTTTTCTTCAAATATTTTCATTTTTAATATAGTATAGTTATAGATATAGTTATGATTAAGATCAAATAACTTAACTTTTTTTACTGGAGTTTCAATCGTCCTATTATATATATGTTTAAATTATTTGGGACTACTCTCTTTGTGCTCATCCTTAATTGAGGTTATGCAACTTTCTCTTGAATATACTTATTTCTTATTCTTCTGTGTATACTTACTCATACACCTTATCATTCTTGTTTCTATAATACTTATTTTATTTATATGTTTTTGCTTTATTGGCTAGTGTTCTGTACAATATAACAATGGTTGTCTTACTGTTGTCTTATATATTAGTGAAAATTTTTTATTACACAATGCATCAGATACTATAACATTATCCTCTATTCATTGTCATATTGTATGATTGGTTTAAAATATTAAATTGCTTAATTTTCCTGATAACTTGATTACTAAATGTCATCTTCCTAATATAAGTTATTTTATCTTGAATAAATTTGCACTATGTATTTTTTTTGAGTCACAACAAGTTAGGATGACCTAAATGATAGTGCGGTAATATTTTTTCTTTGTTGTTTTTGGAGCTAAGAACAAAATAGTCGACTTTTCTTCAACTAACATCTGAGGTTGTCTCTCAAGGTATTCAATCATTTTAAACACATAAAATCACAAATTTAACTAGTACTGTCAATCATTTGAATGAAATTTTGCTCTTGAAAAGCAGAATTTTGACACTTGTGGTCAAATAAGGTGAGGAATTATTGTCAGATGATGTTTCAAGAGGAGGGAAATACTGAAGTAAGGTGCGGCTCCTGGCAGATGTTTAGGCTGATAAAGACTTGGAGAGAGAAACAAGATTGAATCGTCTCATATAAGAAAGAGAGTGGCGTTCTTGAGCTTTGTAAGTAGATATCGTGATCAGAAATAGTAAAAGCACATTTTGAGGCAAAACCGTGAGGTTAATGATAGAAAATTCTGTGGCTAGGTGTGCCTAGGCTAGAGAAGTACTAGGATGAATGAGCTTTTGGAAAGTATTAGTATTATAATGTAGTATTAGAGCTGACCTCTCATAGTACGATGTGATTCGAGGATGAATCAGAAGGAAGCTGGTGGGCTTATGACACTTGTTGCCAAAGAAGACGGGGCCTAAATGCCGAGTGATGTCCCAAGAGAACGAAATCACTGGAGTAAAGTGCCGCGTCTGGTAGGCTTCTAGGCCAATAAAGAATGGTCGGAAGGGCACATGAGTGAATCATTTCCATCAGAAAGAGAAGGGAGTTCCTGAGCTTTATTAGTAGATATCATGATCCTAAATAGTAGAGTTGCCTTTTGGCGCAAAACCATGAGGCTAATAATGGGAAACTTTATAATTAAGCGTGCTTGAGCTGGAGTAGTACTGAGATGGGTAATTTCCTGGGAAATACTCAAGCCATGTAATTCTTAGAAGCTAAAGTTGACAATATCTCTATATTTGGATCATGGGATGCTACAACAATGATTTGCAAAAATTTAGTAACATAATTCTTATTTCGATTGAGTTGACTTATTATAATAAAAGTTTACCAACCAAGTAGGATACCGGCTGAATTGATTCAATATTGAAGTTCTCTGAAATCATAGTAGAAGTTTTACTAGGCACCTTTGAAACAGAACCATCAATGATTTAGAAAGTTTGGTTGCTAGAACAATGTGTGAAATTTTGAATGAGATATGTATTACTGATCATGTGGTTAGAGGCTACAGAATGGACAATCCATGGACTTTTCTGTTCTCCTTTTTAAAAAAATAAAGGAATTTCTTTTTGAGCCATGGATGTTGTCATCGAGGTGGTATTATTGGTGAGATCATTGTTTGCTGATTTTGGGCAATCAATCGTTGAAGGATTCTCAAATGCTCCTTGATGAATTGACCGATCTTTGTTGTAGAACTTTTGATTGTAGAGTGATTTCCACGACTCGTTTTTGCATCAGTTTCCAATATGTGGGTTTCCCATGAATATCCCAATAGATGTCATGGGTGTTACCTGCATTTTTGTAATGATCACACTTCGGTCTCCTTTTTTCTTGATTGATTATCATCAGTTTGACTGGAATCCAAAGCTGATGCTTTTGCAGTTAGAGGCTGAACGGTTGCACCCAACATGACTATTTCTGACTCTGTTCATATCATGTAGGCTTGGCAGGGGTTTGATGTCTAAAATCCGATAACAGATTTTATCTAAATTCTTGTTGAGTGCCAAGGAACTTGTAAATTTGTTTCCTTTCACCTATCTTCTTGCATATGCAGATGCCTCTAATTACTTTTCATATAGGGCAAGATTAACCCTTTTTCTGTGACCTCTTCTTATAGAGGGCGAGATATATCCTTGCGATTTAACACCCTCTTGATCTTAATTGAAAGAAAAAGAAAAATACAATAATAATTTTTTAATAAAATGATGTGTACAATGAGAAAAATTGAGAAGAAGCAAATTAGAGAATGATTTCCTTCACACCACGAAGATGTTTTGGCGGTTCAAGCTCGGTGAGAGTTGATTTGAGGCTTTCTTTTTATTTTCAAATGTATGAACATTTTATAGTAATAGTATTATGAGTTTTTATAAGTATTTATAAACTTTTCAAACTCTTATGACCATTTGGGAAGAGACATTCAAATCAATCCAAAATAGGAAGTTAAAGTTGCTAATCACTTGAATCTGTGTGTGGATTGGATCAATAGTTCGAAAAGTCATGCTGTCCAATTTTCTCTTTCGTTCATTCTTTGTTATTCACAAAAACAGATCATTTGTTCCCATGATGGAATTGATTAACCTTGATCGGACCATCCGATTTCTTGAATTAGACCATTGTTCAGTGCAAAACTTTGAACTTATTAAAATGATCTTTTTTCCTTTTATATGAGACAATATATATAATTAATATTAATGTGTTGTAAAGATATTTATGATATGATAATGTTATTTTAAAACCTTTTAACTCAAATTTCTATATATCAGTGCTATTTCTATTTTGGAAAACATTTCATATCTAATAGTTTTGAATTAATTTAAATGTTCTATTAATAACATTACCTTTAGGTCTGTTTGTAAAGTTTAATTTAATAAGATTAAAATTAAACTTAGATAGAGATAATTTTTTATTGAAAATTGTAAATGATGTAAAATAATGTTAATTATTATGTTGGGATATCTGAGGGATGTGATATAAAGTTAGTTATTATGTTGGGATATGTGAAGGATGTGATATAAGTTAGTTATTATTTTGGTAATGTGTGTAGAATATGAAATAAAGTTAATTTTTAATATTAAATTTTATGTGATATAATATGCCGGTTTAAAATTAAATCAAGTTAATTTTTAACTGTCAAACAAATAGGGCCTAAGGTGTTAAATAGGACATTTCATTTTTGTTCTTTAAGTAAAAGGAATTGAACAATTGATTCTGGATTATGTTATGCTCTATTTAATATTTGAAATTATTTTAATAATTTTCGTAACTTATAATAAATATTTTATTAAATGTCATCTTTGAGCCCAATAAATAATATATTATATAAAAATAAATTGTATTTTATTTATTTAGTTTAAGTACAATATTTGTAATTTATTTTCCATATGTTTTGTAATATTTTATTGAATATTTTTCATAAGATTTTTAAAAAAAAATTTATTTCATCTAAATGTACAAATTGAAAGCATAATATGTTATTATATTTATTTTTACTTAAAAAATATTATCATACGACAAGAACTTAGGTGCATATATCTTTTTTTATCCCAACATAAATTTTTGTTCATTTTCTTTTAAATATTACGACATGCTTATGATTATATTTCCTCAAAATAATTTCGTGAAAAGTATGTCCCATTCAGTATCCACCCTAAGAGATGTGTTTTTGTTATCGTATGTGAGGTGAACACTTATGTACTCTAAGCTCGCTCCTCTTTATTTGTGATATTCTAGTGGGTCTTCATGTGTCCTTGTTAATGTATGTTGTAATCAAGCTTGGCCTTCATTTATGTTGTGAAACTTATCTATCACAAACACTAAACCAAAACATTAAATGATTAAGATTTTTGAGTTTGTTAACATCAAATACAATAAGAGCATCAAGGCTTTTGGGGCTAGCATAGATGGTTTAATATTGGGTAACTGTGAGATCCCTTTGTTGGAAATCAACTTAAGGACAACCTCTGAGGTGTCTTCGGTGTTAGAGTATGTCCCCTTTGTGACTTTCCAGTTTTATTGTGTTGCCTCATAGAACATAGTTTTTTCATTAGTCATGGATTTGATAGAACTTGACGTTCCCATTTTTTTTTGCATTCGTGGCCTTGTACATGGAGTCTCTAGAATCAGGTTTACGGGTTGCACTCGTTAGATAATCTCTTGCTCGACTACATAACACTATAATTGAATGGAACCATTGGAGATAATTCTATCCATTCAATTTGTATCTATTGATCAAAGGAGCAACACAATTTCATCCTCCATTTGTAACAGCAATAGAGGGGACTTGAGACGAGGAAGAAGAAACTATGGAGGTGGATGATGTGATTGAAAACATGGAGTATTTTTAGAATCAAAGTTGCTCTGATACAATGTAAAAACACGGATCAGCCCAAAAGAAAATAGACCTTAAACAAAAGAGGGGAAAAATCTCTTTAAAAAAGGAAACCAGAAATTGACTTGATGGATCCAGTAAACAAGGAAATCAAGTTCCTCTAAATCAGGAAAAAAGAAAAGCTAAGGCCCTGTTTGGCGCAAGGACTAAAATCAGGACCAAAATGGTACTAGTTTAAAAAACAACAACAATAATAATAATAATAAGTAAAATTTTCTAATCATTTTACATAAATTTTAATATAAAAAATATTATTTTATTTCACATATTTAATAATTTTCAATAAAAATATCAACTTTATTTCACATCCTAGACCAAAATCTTTGTAGAATGACTAGAAAATTTTATTTTATTTTTATTGTTGTTTTTTAAACTAGTATCATTTTGGTCCTGATTAGTTACAAAAGCTAAAATTTGTAAAGAATAACAGTTATATTCACATATTTCTTTAATAAATACTTTTAACAACATATTGTAATGTTTTAGATTTTGGCTAGGCCTGTGATCAAATTTATGCTTCAAACATTGCTCAAACATGCTTTTGTCTGAGTAGACCGGCCTCTGTGTTGCAAAAACATGTTCAAGGACCTTCTTCGCCCTTCAGTGAAAAATATTAATATGTTGTAGCGCTTCCATGTCTATCAATAGATAACTGTCAGCTAGTTGTCTTTTGTTTGTTGAGATAGATGCTATCAAATATTGAGTTTTGTGCTTAATTTCCATTTGTTTAATGTACTAGATATGTCTTGGATATTCTCTATGGTGGATTTTTTTCTATTTCTCTAATATGCTGTTTGCTCTTTTGCATCAGTAGAAATTTTTCACTTGACCTTTTGACAACGACTGAATTACTGGCTCCAACTTTAGCTCTCTGCATTGTGATCTCTTTGAGGCTTCATTTTGTATCTGTTTATCTAACTTTTTTCGTATTTTGGTTTCTATTTTGACTACTAGTTTGGTGCCACTTGTGAAGAAGATTGGTGAGGAAAGGGTTCTAGAAATGTCAAACAGGCTATGCGACAAATTGCTAAATGGCAAAGATCAGCATCGTGACATTGCTAGTATAGCCTTGAAGACTATTATTTCAGAAGTTTCTACACAAACTCTTGCTCAACGCATTCTGATATCAATTTCTCCCCATCTAATAAGCGGAATAACTGGTTCTGTAAGCTTCTATGTTCTTGCTTGTTTGCTTTATACATTGAATGCTTTAGTTATGATTTAAATCACCCCAAAGATCTATAAGGTGTTGCTTATTAGGATGAAGCTGCTGGTGTGCATGGATAGATAATGCTTTACTTTCATTTGCATTATGTTTCAAATGTTTCACCAATTTGTGTCATTTTTTATTTGAGATGCAGTGAACTTATAAATTAAGCATTTACCCGTTTTATTGTTGTAGTACCTTATTTTGTCATTCTGATCCATCATGTGTTATGTGTATGTTCCGAGTTATTGTTAAAAAGAAAATTGTTCAATGTCATACTGTTGCATGCTGCCTGCTTGAGTAGTTTTTCTTTGGGCAATTATGTTAAATTTTTTTTTGGAGATAGCTTGTGTTAAATTATGGCTTAGAGCTTCACAAAAAATAACTTCTGTATTTTATTTTCTTTAAGGGTTGATGCCAGTTGACATCAACTCTAATAACCAACCTTATTGCATGAATTTGGTCTGTGCTGTCTCCTACTTTTATGGAAAATTGCGGTCAATATATGCTTTGAATTTTAGAAATAGATAATTGCCATTGTTTTTGAATATAATTGGAGCCATATGCTGATTTTGGCTTCTTACCTATGGAGGTTGCCGAATTGTACTATGGAATGTAATGGCATTCACTACAAATATAGTTTTGGGGAGACTATGATTTATCATTGCTTATATTTTATTCGAAAAAAATGAGCATATTATGATTTATAAGAATTGATCTTTATGGACGAAGATTAATTATTCTCTTATAACACAATATCAATTATTTGTAAAAATTATAAGGTCATTCTAAGTGAATGTTTAACTATTTAACATTGATTACTAGTCTTAGATTTTAAGATGAAGAGCTGGAGAAGGAATAATAAGTCGAAACAATGCCCTTAGACTTGAAGGTGCAGTCTAAAAAATGAGAATAAAAATATTTTTAAGATGGGGATTTTAAGACTTGGGTAGTAGGACACTCAAGGTAAAAGTGATTATATGTGAGCTCAAACAAAATGCTTCATATAATAAAATTGCTTAGTGGTGAAAGTAAGATGCATAGAATAAAAGTTGTCATGAGGACTAGTATAAGTGAAAGAATAAAAAAATTGAGAGAAATACAAAGTGGCTCGACGAGAGTCCAAGAAAGCAGCTTATAATATAAAGATTGTGGCTTTTGAGGATATATATGAGAAGCTGGATGCTAAAAGAGAAAGATATATATATATATATATATATACAGGCTTGCCAAAATAAGCGATAAAAAAAGATTAAAATTTTACTCAAGTAAATTCATTAAAATAGAGGATTAAAAATTACTTTTTAAAGAAGAAGATATTTAATATAGATGGATGTGTTACTTTTAAAATTTTTTTAATGAAAATTATGATTATGCGAGTGATCTTAGTGAACTTAGCAGTAGAAAAGTAAAGTAGTAATTACTTTTACATTCAGTGTATTAGTAACACACTGAAGTGTAATAAAGTATTAGGTTCAGATAACATGCCAATTGATATTTGGAAACATACTGGAGATGTAGGATTTTCATAGCTTACTGCATTTAATATGATTTGAAAACTAAAAGAATATTAAATAAATAAAAAAGTAGTATTTTAAAAATATTGGAGATGATGATCGAGCATGGGTTACATTATGATTTTAGAGTATAACAAAATTAGTTTGGTTTTAGAAAGAAAAGAGTTTGTACTGTTTACATTTAATTTATTAAAAAATATTTAAAATGGCTGTTACTTGTTCGGATACAGGGGACTGAGTAAAGATTTTCTTATTAAAGTTGAATTAAAGTAAGATTTAGCTTTAAGTTTTTTTCTTTGGATTGATTATAAAAGTTTTGATCGGACACATTTAAGAAAAAATAGATTTTGGTATATGCTTTTTGCATATATTTTTCTTATTAATAAGATTAAAAATGAGATTAAGGTAAAATTCGAATTATGTTGGAATACCTTAGAGTCTAAAAGATTACGTCTTATTTGATGTAAAGCTGAATATATAGAGTGTAATTTTAGTTAAAATAAAAGTACTTGTATTATAAAAGTAATAATTGATGATTAAATTATAAGGGGGAGTGGATGATTTAGATATCTTAAGACAATTATGCAAAATAATGGTAAAATAAATGTTGGCATTATTAATAGGATCGAAGTTGTGTCAGTTGGTAATTAAGTTATTAGGAAGAGTGATTGATTTTGATATCTTGAACTAATCATATAAAATTAGGATAAAATAGGTGAAGATGTTAGTAGGATGGACAAAGTGAATGATTGCATTTGGTGTGTTTTGTGATTAAAAATTTCGCTTAGAGGTTAAGGTAAATTTTACCTAACCGGTTATCAATAACTTGTGCAGTTCCTTTTAGCGTGGCTAAGATGGATTTCAAGGCGACAGATGTCTCAGATGTGGGTTTGGCTTCTAAAGGGCTATTGGATGGGAAATGCGCCAGACGCTTATCCTATTATTTTTTATTTTAGCTGAAAATTGCACCACTAAAGGAGTCACCATTCTTATTTTTTTTTGGCCTTCCTTTCTCTTTTTATATGGACCATTCAATAATCTAATTTTTGTTACTAAAGCTTCTGTCGGCTGACAATTTATATATCTAAATCATCTAAGCTAACACTCTTTGAGCTCATCCTCAATTGAAATCATTCCAGCCTTTTTGTAGATATTCCTGTTCATTCATCTTAGCATTAGGGGTTGTAAAATGGTGGGTTGGCGGATCAAGTTTTACCGAAACTCGTTGACCCAACCTGAATAGCTCAACTCATACCTGACCCATTTATGAGAATGGGTTAAAATCAATTACGCTAGCCTGACCCATTTATAGAACAAATGTTCATAAATAGGTAACTTGAACCTAACTCGACTCGATTATGTACAACCCTAACTTGACCCATTTAATAAATTGGTTAAAATTCATGACTCGTAGTTGAAATTTTTTAGTCAGGTTCGAGTTGGGTCTACGAGTCAGATCATATATTTGCCACCCATACTTACCATTCTCATTTCTACATCTATCTTATTTGTGTGTTTTTGCTTTATTGATCAGTATTTAGCATCATATAACATCGTTGGTCTTATAACTATTTTATAAATTTATCTTTAAGTTTGAGTGAAATTTTTTATCATAAAATATACCATATGCATTTCTCCACTATTCATTATGCTTGGATCTTGCTAATAATATGACCGTCTATTTTATCATTATTCTGTATGATTGATCTAAGATATTTAAAATCACTTGCTCTTCTTAAAGCCTATAAAATAAAATATATATAGAAGATAGTGTCGCAGAGATGGGGATGTTATGGTGGCTGTGTGGGTGTACATGGAAAGATGTGATGAAAATAAGTATATTTACGAAAATGTTGGACTATCTTGAATTGAGGATAACCTTAGAGAGGGTCAGTTTGATGCTCCATTGAGATGTTAGGGGTGTTTGCGTCGCCTTGGTGAGCATGAGGTGCATGGTGTGATTTGAGTCCAAGCAATGCCATAACGTATGCAATATAGTTGGATTTGCTTTTGCTTCATTTGCTTTAGAGTTATCGTTAGTATTGCAATTAAAGATATCAATATTTGTTTCAGTGTCTTCAAATTTGGTTTTAGTTGTGTGCTGATTAGTTATGGCTCTCTAAATGATAAATAGATGGATAAAAATTCATCTAACTTCTTTCTAGTCGAGTGCTGTCCAATTTATACCTCATGAATGCGATCGAACTTATTTAAGAGTACTGACTTTTAGTGCATGTTGACTAGTATTGACTTCTATATTGAGGAATACTTTAAAGGCCAAATTTAGCTACATTGAGGAGTACTTTAAAGGCAACCAAAATTTTATTTTAGCGCATGTTGACTAGTATTGACTTCTATATTTAGGAGACGTTAATTTTATATAATTAAATCCGCTTTTCATGGTTCCTGCTTATACTCGATGAATATATGGAGATATCCATATCTGGTGTTTGACCAGAGAGGCCTGGAGTTGTTGGTCGCAGCGTCATACAAAGGATAAATTGATTTTTTTTAATCAATCAAAAATCAAATTATTTGATGCTAACGCTGATTTGACCGGTCATTGAGCAAGAATGAAGGGCTAGTTATGCAAAATCTTCCTCGGTCAGATAAAAGGAATCAATTTTATTTTTTAAATTTCTTTTATTTTTAATAAATAGAGATTATATAGGCCAAATAAAATGTCCTTGTAGTTTTTGAATGAAATTTGAGTTACTCTTTGTTTATGTGTAGATTTTCCTTAGCGGATGCATCCTCCATCCGTCATTGCGACAATTGAGATTTGTGTTGTTGCGATGATTTGCTCGAGTTGCTGAAATTTTCCACTCCGAGGCTATTATGATGGTCATTCTATATGATATTTTGTTTTATTGAGTGATTCTATTGTTCATTTTCTTCTACTAATTTCGCATTTTTTTTATATGATGTATTTTGCGAGTTCATAAATTCGGTTACTTGCCTAGATATTTTTTCGTTACACTAAGATCGATTCACAGACTTTCTTGATTCGGTTTCGTTTTTGTAAAGGTTAGAATCGCGGTTGATTTGGATTATTTTTATTTCTTAAGATATGTTCTTGTGTTTTCTATGCCAATGTTTTCAAGAATATATGTGGCTATATTATTTCTCATTGTCTTGTATGATTTTGAACCTAACATTTTTACATATTCGCTTTTAATTATTTATGCATTTTAATTTTATTTAAAATAAAAAATTAAAATATTTGGTTTTTATATTAAAATTTTTTTCCTTGTTTTTAAATTTAAATTATTTTATTTAAAATTTAAAATCTTTTTCTTTATTTAGATTAATTTTAAATTAGAATTTAGATAGAATTAAATTAAAGCTTTAGCAATATTTAATAAAATCTTTGAGTCACGTTTAAATTAAGTTGAATTGCATCTTACCTATATTTTGTTCTTGTACTCCATCAAGTTTAGTATAAGGGTCTAAGTTTGAATCATGGCTATGCAAAATAGGGTTCCATGTAGTGGTCGTAGGATAGATATTCAACGAGATCAGTTGATCGATGAGATGTTAGCACAAGTACAAGCTGCCGAATATGAATTATAAGAGTTTCGTGCACACGTAAATTGTGGCGGCAAACCTCCAAATGGGGTTTGATGCAATTGTAGAACCCAATCCACTTATGGAAAATCATGTTGCTAATGGTCATCCTTCGACACTTGACAAGTACGAGGAATTGCTCGGTCTACTTGCACATCTAGGTCATAAAGATAACCATAAGGAGCGACTGAGAGGCCGTTTTGATGCTGAGAGAGATCACCTATGAAGAGATTAGAGAGTTCCTAGTGATGCTTCACCACGAGATCAAGGGTGTACATGCTAGAACAATTCACAATGTGATCGCACACGGCAATATGAGCATGATGAAGATGATGTTAGGAGAGCTAAGGTTGATGTCTCATGTTTTGCTGGGAAATTTGACTTGAACGCTTTGTTAGATTGGGTCGTAAAGATAGAGAACTTCCTTGACCGGCATAATATGTCAGAAGAACGTCGTGTTCTGCTTTGTCATAATGAAACGTATTGCATTTTGGATTGGCTTTTCCTATGGAAATGCATGTTTGAGGTAGAGAGCCATTGACTACATGGGAAGAAATGAAAAGCTATTTGCGAAAAAAATTTGTGCCTCAGTTGTATGAAGAGCAGATGCTGGATGAGTATCACTCATTTCAGCCAAGGGTCTTTGAGCGGAACTAGACAACGCTCAATTACCAAAATAGTCATTCTATCAACCCATGCAACCATATATGGTTCAAGATGCAGCTTAGGCTTTAATATCATAGCTACAAGAATAGATCTAGCAATAAAATTCATACAGTCGCCACCATCAATGATGACTTGTACTTTCAATCTCCACATTTATAAAAGATATAAAAAGTGGATGTCCTACGCTAATCCGTATCATCTTCAGCCATAGCTAAGATACAATGCATAATGGCAAGGGGCTACTCATCTCATACACATTCTTCTGCACTATTGCCATAAATGTGATATTCAGCATTAGATCTTGCATCATCCTCGTCAGCTTCACCAATGAGCAGGCTTTGTTTTGGGCATTGACTTGGGATGTGACCAGGTTAATTGCATTCAAAACAGGTACCTATAGAATTCTTTATAATTTCTCAGGCTTCAGAAGGAGCATTACCCTTATCATCTTGTGTAAATTTAGTAGTGGTGGGTGTGGCTTGGCTTGTCTCAGCAGTCAGAGGGCGAATAGAAAGCCTCCTAATGCTCGCATCTCTCAAGTTCCTCTTTGCAGTAAAGATTGCACTCACACTCATCATATGTGGTATACTTGAATGTGGACAAAGCGAGTTTGATTTCAGGTTTTAGTCTTAACTTTGATGTCCTTCCGATAGATGTAGCGCATGTTCTGTTAGGTAGACCCTAGCTTTATGACATAGGTGTGACTTACTTAGGAAGAAATAATGCCCATACATTTATTTTTAATGAAAAACTTTGTACGTTGACTCCAAGTAAATCACGAGCTACTAAGGTCATTGCAAAAGGGTCCAATCAATCTACTAAGTAAAAGAATTTGCTTCACAAAATTGGAAAGAAAGAAATCGAAGAAAAGGGATTTACAGAGGGGATTGTCTATGCCTTAGTGGCTATTTAGTCAAGTTTGATAGCGGAAGGGAAACTAGTCATGCTTGAGATGTTACGTCCCGATCTACTAATACAAGACTTAGAAGTGAATGAATTAGCAAAGTCAGGGGTGACCTTAAGATTTACTTTTAACACAGTAATTAAACAAACTCAGAATAATCTTAATACCAAAATAATCAATTAATAATAATAAAGAACACTCTAAAAAAATAAACAATCTAGTTTACTGTAAGGGTTCTATTCATTTCTTTTTAATCATAACTATTAGGAAAAATACTAATATGTTTCTTAGAACATATGTCTAAATACAAAAATATATCATATAAAAATTTCTAAATATAGATAATTTTCTAATATAACTCGATTTACACTCTCCTCTATGATGAGTGAAGAATTTGTAAATAAATAATGGGTGAGTTATTACAAACTCAGTAATCATCTGATCATATGAATATGCTCACTCAACATACAAACACATACAAGAATAGTATAATTAATACATATAGTATATTGTTCAAATAATCCGTAACAAATAACTTGCTATATCTTTTGTCATAATTATATGCATATGTAATGTTTCTTCATTTTCCGTAGGGTTCTCGGTGAGTCTTGCCATATTCCGTTGCTCTCAAAACCAGGCATCTATCTCAATAAATTTTTGAGATGCCTGTCTTATATATATTACAATATGAGGTGTATATTCCAAGTCTAATTCATAAATACTTTGGAATGCTTCCTTCTAGTCTACAAGAATAGGCTCAAGTACGTTGATACCTCAATTTAGTTGTTTTAACATGTTCATCATGCTTCTATGATGATTTGAAGTTAATCTCATATCATACACATGATTTTGGACTGATATCTCAATAAATATTACAACTATCCATCGTACATAAATGTAATTTGACAAATAATATGAATAACTTGTAGATCATGACAGTAACATGCTTTGTTTTAAGCATACCATTATGTAAGGTCATATATTTAGAGCAATGATTCCATTATTAATTTTTGTCAGATTCTATAGAAATTCAGAGAATTGAATTAAATGCTATTTATTTACAAAATAATAAAGAAAACCAATAGAAAATTAACTCATTCTAAATCATATCAATTGGATCCCCTTCACTCAAATCTGAGTCAAGGTGTGTTTAAGTAGATAAAAATCACCTCATCTGCATTACTTGGTGTTAAGGAGAAGTTGACTGATGCACCTGTGTTGCGTCTCCTTGACCTCTTTAAAGCCTTCGAGGTGGCATGTGATGTTTTGGATATTGGTATTGATGGAGTGTTAAGTCAGGATGGTCATCCAGTTGCTTATTGAGAAACTGAATAAAGTTAAACAACGATACTCAAAGTATGATTGTGAATTTTATGTCATAGTTCAACCACTTTATGATAATGATGTCGCTACTTGTTGCCTAGTATTGAGATCACCAAGAACTTCGATATTTGAATTCAATGAAACAATTGTGTCAGGAACATGTGAAATGAGTCTCCTTTATTCAGGAGTACACTATTCATATGTTGATAGTGGACTGGTGGATGCATTGAATAGGGTTACACTTGCCATTAGCATGATGAAAGCTAATTTTTTGAAAATGTTATGTAGGATTACCCTATATGTCAAGATTTCAGTGAGATTTATACTACACTATCTGTGATGAGTCCTCGAACTCTTGTGAGTATATTATTCGTGAAGGCTACTATGCATCCCCAACTCACCAAGAAATTTTCTGATTATATAATTACATGTTGGTATAAGTGGGAGAAATATAAAGTGGCTCGACGAGAGTCTAAGAAAGTAGTAGGCAATGTAAAAAATATGGCCCTTGAGGATTTATATAAGAAGCTAGACACTAAA
>KZ452033.1:116297-171125 GCA_002786265.1 Apostasia shenzhenica
AAGACCAGCGATGATATATGGTGCTGAATGCTGGCCTGCAAAAAAGAAACAAATAAAATAAATGTTGCAGAAATGAGAATGTTAAGGTGGATGTGTGGATATACACGAAAGGATAGAATGAGAAATGAGTATATCCGAAAGAAAGTTGGTGTTGCACCAATTGAGGATAAACTTAGAGAAAGTCGGCTTTGATGGTTTGGACATCTAAATCGTAGGCTAATTGAAGCTCCAGTTAGAAAAATTGAGTTATTGAATTTTGCCCATGTACAAAGAGGAAGAGGGAGACCAAAGAAGACATGAGAAGAAACTATAAGGAGTGATATTAGTTACTTAAACTTAGATAAGAATTTGGTAACTGATGGAGCGCAATGGAAACAAAGGATTCATGTAGCCGACCCCACCTAGTGGGATTAAGGCTTGGTTGTTGTTGTTGTTGTTGTATATAATTACATGTTGGTAGCGGTGATGCTACTAGACATTTCGGCAGCGAAAATCATTGCACTTGCAGAAGGTTGATTCTACCGGGCTAGTCTCAAGAGAGATGTTACTTGTATTATTGCATGGTGTCGTGCTTGTCAAGTCGCTAAAGGGAAAAAGAAAAATACTTGATTATGTATACCCTTTCCTATTCCTTAACCATGGGAAGGTCTTAGTATGGATTTCGTACTAGGTTTATTGCATATTATTTATAGGCATGACACTATTCTTATTGTAGTGGAACGTTTCTTGATAATGACATTATTCTTTGCTGCAAGTGGCTGATCCATCTCTTGTTTTTGAGCTATTAATCAGAGAGGTTGTTCGCTTGCGTGTCTTAACCAAGTCTATCATGTTCGATATAGATGTCCATTTTATGAATTATTTTTGGAAAACTTTTTGAAAATTAATAGGTACTAAACTTTATTTTTTATTATATTTCATCCTTAAATGACAGATAGATCGAGGTAGTAAATTGAAGTTTAGGAAATATTTTAAGATGCCTTGCCAGTGCATGCATTTCGAGTTAGGATTTGTATTTACCAATGGCTAAATTTGCGTATAATAGTTCAGTTAATAATTCAACAGGTATTAGTCAATTTGATATTATCATGCATTTCAAGTTAGAATTTGTATTTACCAATGGCTAAATTTGCGTATAATAGTTCAATTAATAATTCAACAGGTATTAGTCCATTTGATATTATCATAGGGTATAGGCTACATAAACCAATTGATTTATTAAATCTTCTCCCATCATATAAAGTAAGTGAATTTGCAGAAATATTTGGGCAGCTTATACATGAGATTCATGGTCACATATACATGGAATTTATAATAGTATACGAAGGATATGAGATTGCCGCAGATTTACATAAACGATCTCAAGAATATTCTGAGGGAGATATGCTCATAGTTTGGATACATCCTGCGAGATTCTCATCAGAAATTTTCATGAAATTGGCTTCTAAAAAAAGGAGACATTTCAAGTGATTCGACGCATTTGGTCACATGCATGTGAGCTCAACATTCCAGAGGATATCAGTTTAGTTTTGTATTCAATATGATTGACTTGATGAAATTTAGTGAACCACTTGCAATGTCTTTGGACTCTTTCTTCTCACTCCTTCCCCTTGGACTTGTCCAACGATATGATTGGTGTGGATGTTATGCCGCCACATATAGATACTGTGCGTGGTTTAACAGAGGAACTAGATTTTCAAGTCAGAAATATGGATTGTCAGTCAACTCATTTATATCAGATTGATTTCAGTTCAATCTAAAATTCAATTTGATTTTCGTTCGACTTTGATCTTCAAGTCATATTAACAGCACTATTCATGGTGAAGCCACATATTGAAATAATGATATATTTGAAATTGGCATGAAATTAAGAAGTTTGGTGTGCTCAATGATTTTATTTGGTATTACAAAGTGAGTGGCACCTTTGGAATGCAACTGTTACCAAAGAATAAACTATATAATAATTGTGAAAATTCAAAGTCCAGAAATTTTAAACCAATTTAAAATCCATATTGATTTGGATAGTAAATTAGAATTTACCAATAAATCAGATTTAAGGTACCAAGGATTTAAATAGTTGTGATCGATTAAAATTCAGATCTTTCAGTTTGTTCCCAATTGAAAGATCTGATCAATAAATAATCTCAATTGAAATCTGTTAATAAGCATAAATCCGATCTAGTGCATATCATAGCATACATTAGCATCCAGCCGCATTAGCATACGATACATTATGCATTTCTTGAAATTCTTTATCTGACTTTGGACATTGCTGCGAAGAAAGTTTAAAATGCTGAGCTAGAGGCGTACTGATAGTTTTGGCATTCTTCATATTGAATTTTGCCAATGCATTCTCTGTGTAATTTTTTTTAGACAACCATAGCTTGTCTTCATGATAATCTCGATGAATCTCCATACCTAGAATCTTTTTAGCACTGCCTAGGTTCTTCATCACAAATTCTGAACTGAGCACTCTTTTCAGCTCACTAATCTCATGCATATGTTTGCAAGCTATGAGCATATCAACATAGAGCATTAGCAGAATAATAGAATCATCACTAAGAAAACGAAAATAGAAACAACTATCAAACTTGCTTTTTATGTAACCATGTGTTATCATAAAGGTATCAAACCTTTTATACGAGCCTGCTTTAACCCATAAAGCATGGAGACATTCGGAGCGTTTGCATTGACATTATGCCTTGGTTGGCATGAAGTGCATGTGTGGTGTTGATGCCAAGGAATAGCATAATTTATCCAATATAGTTAGATTTGCTTCTGTGTCATTAGCTTTGGAGTCCTCGTCTCTATTATTTTCAAAGTTGTCATCAATATTTTTTTCAGTCATGGCCAGATTTAGTTCCAGCCATGTGCTCATTAGTTTTGGCCTTATGAGTGACAATGGATGGATAAGGATTCATCTAACTTCATCCTAGTTGAATGCACCAATTTAGACCCAACGAATGTGATTGAAGTTAGTTATGAAGAGCTAGGGCCAGATTTGACTACATTAGAGGAGTGCTTACTTTGACGGCAACCAAAAGTTTATTTTAGTCCACATTGACAACTATTTGACCTCTATATTAATGAGACTTTAATTTTATGGTTCAAGTTTATACCCGACGAAGATATGGCGGGATCTTATATTTGGTGTTTGACCAGAGAGATTTGGTGTTGTTGATGACGGCATCATAAAGAGGATAAGTTAGTTTTTTTAAATTAGTCAAAAATTAAATTATTTAATTCTTAATCAATTTAAATTTGACTTGTCATCAAGCAAGAAAGATGGCTGGTTATGTAAAGCTTTGATCCTATAGGGGGAATCAATTTTCTTTTCCTAATATCTTGTATGTTAATTTATCCTTTTTATGATTTTATCCATGCATGGATTTTCTTTGGTTGATATGCCCTCCATAAACGTTGTGTCGATTCGCTGTGGTTCTTACGATCCTCTAGTTTTAGATCATTGCGATGATCTTCCTATCTGCTTTTAATTTTATTGAGTGCTTCTATTCTTCTACTTTTGAATGTTTCTTTACATGAAGTATTTTACGCGTTCTTAAATTCAATTAAATGCGTGGATGTCTTCTTTGTTATATTATTACCAATTTAGATTTTCTTTATTCGACTTCTTGTTTTTCTTAAGATATATTGTTGGGTTTTAGGGTTTAGAGTTTGACAATTTAATAAATAATGACTTTCTAAAGTTTCCCCAGAAGTTTCAGATTAAAAAAGTTTTCTTTATTTTAGATTTAATAAGTTTATTTAAAATTTAAAACTATTTTGTTTATTTAGATTAAGTTTAAATTAGAATTTAGATAGGATTAAATCAATGTTTCTGCAACTCCTCACATTTAAATTAAGTTCAACTGCTTCCAACCAATTTTTTCTACTTGTACCTCATTACGACTCAGATGATTTGGACAAATAAATCTTAAGCTGATAAAGCCTCTATTAAGGATACTTAAGTATTAGACTTTGCCCATATAAAAAATGAAAGAGGAAGATGAAAAAAGACATGACAAGATATTATAAGAAATGAACTTGCATATTTGGAGCTAAATGAGGAATTACTATTTGATAAAGTGTAATGAAAACAAATGATTCATGTTACTTACTCCATTTAGTAGGATAAAAGCTTGTTTCTTGTTGTTGTTGTTGTTGTGATGATGTGTAGAACATTGTAACTACTCTTTTGGAAAAATTCTCAGGATCTTCTGGGAACTTGTAGTGCTTTGTTTTGTATTTTATTTTACTTTTAAGCTCTATTGTGGCTTTTTCTTGTGTATAGTATAAAATGAACTAATCCTAGCATCTGATTTCTTTCGAGAAGTATTATAAGCTTATATTGTTTACAACTTTTGTAAGTCTACTTTTTGTTGAATTGGTTCTATTTTGAGCAAACATTTCTTGGAATTACTATGAAATTGAGTTGTTTTCAAACAGTTTTAACTTCGATCAGTTGGATTTGATTGTTGGATATCCCCCTTCGAATTTGATTGTTGGCCTATCCTTTCCTTCACCGGAATATCGACCCCTTGACCTGGATCTAGGCTCTGAAAAAACTCAAACATAATTTCATTCATCAAATGCTATTCTCTTTTACAATGTAAGGCGACCTCTTTATATAGAGAGATCCCATGTAGAAATTTAAAAATATAATATTAAATACAGGAAATAAAATACCAAATAAATAAAAGCAAATATGAAACTAATTCTATTACAATAAAATAAAATCAACTCCAAATGTGGTGAGTCTCCAAATCTTCCAGATATGCTCTGAATCAAATCAAATCAAAATAAAACTAATATGGAAATCTCTAAGGCCTCGTTTGGTTGGAGCTATTTTTTTTACCCAACATAAATTTCAACTATAAAAATCAACTTTATTTCACATTTAATGCAAATACAAATATTAGAATTTAAAGTATTTCATATTTTACACACTTTCTAATATTAAAATAAATTTTTCTCTCATTAAACTTAAAAAATAAAATATTTTTTTCTCTTGTTAAAAAAAAGCTCGTACCAAACGAGGCCTAATAGCTCTAATTAATTTGAATTTTGATTCAGCACATGACGTCATCGTAGCCATCCAATTCGATGCTGATCTGTGTAACCACTACACTTGGGGCAGTTGTAAGGGGAACTATAAGATATTATCTAATGCCAAATTTAATTCACGAGATTTTTTTGCTGGAAAGTTGACTTGCATTTCAATTGCACTAAATTAAATGAAAAAGGCTTTAGTATTTTTGATGGAGTCAAATTGATTTTGTTTAAAATTTTGCTGATTATTATAATTAACAGCACGCGAAATTACAAACTTACTTGAATGATAGTCACTTAGATATGACTCTTATAACATTTTTAGCTTGTGCATACTTAACATCCCTTATAATGCCTACTTTATTTTTCTCTCAAATTTTCATGGGGCCCTGTTTGCCAACTGACTAAAAAAATGATTTATTTTAGTCATAACTAAAATCTTAAATTTATTTAAAAAAAAATTTAAAAATTATTTTATATCTCATCTTACACAAATTTCAACATTAAACAATCACTTTATTTCATATCATACACATTTTTTAAAAACTTTTCACAAATTTTCCAAATCATCTTTTTTTCCTCCAACCAAACAGAGCTTGACGGTGCCCAGCTTCTTTAATTTGATATTTTGGAAGAAACAACTATACTTGAAAATAATGTTGGACAATTGTTGTCTTCATGAACTTCAATTTCTTATACAATGTCACTACATTTTTGGGAGGTTATGGGTCAGATGGTTTACTCAAACTCAGTTTCCTCTTTTTGTTCCTTGTAGGGAAAAAGTATTGAAATTAAGTGTGAAAGCCTTGATATCTTATGTGATTTACTGCATAGATTTGGCAATTTGATGAGTAAAGACCATGCTGATCTTCTGGGGGCACTTCTATCCCAACTGAATGTCAATCAGGCCAGTGTAAGGAAGAAGACAGTTTCTTGTATTGGTGAGAATGATGTCTTTGATCTATCCCCATAATGTTGTTGTATTTGCTTTTAATTTGTTGATTACATTTGTATGCAACCTTTTTTTGTCAATCCTTATGAAAATTTCACACAGTGCTAACCTTTTGCTTACATTAAAGCTTCTCTATCCTCGTGTCTGTCTGATGATCTATTGGCAAAGGCAACTGCTGAAGTAGTGCAGCTGCTGAAAAGCATTTCAAAGCCAGAAATAACTCGAACAAATATCCAGATGATAGGAGCGATTAGGTATGTGAAATTCGACAAGTTAAGCATCTTTATTCTTATGGATGTCATTTCTCTTGTAAGAATATTTGTTTAAGTCCTTTGAGTTGTTCTTATACCATTGTGTGCATCCAATCCGTATATGCCTTCATTAATTGGAAAAATAAACTACTGAATTCTGGTGAGGTTGTGTATCCTTAATCTGCATATGCTCTGATGCAATCCTGCATGAAAGCAACCTAGCATAGTATTTCGACTTCCTGTATATATGAGGTTGAGTTTCAACATATTTGATAGGACTATGTTAAACAAAAATGAGATGCACTGTCATGTTATTTATCTGGTTGAAGGTGAAGATTCATGTTCTGGAACATTATCATGAAAATCAAAAGCTTCTTTAATTTGAGGCTTATTTTTTTTCTTTTTGAGGCATCTTATATTTCGTGTATAGGTTCAAATATTTTTGTAGTCCTTCAGCTTCACTATGACTTTTGTTGAGAATCTCCTTAACCATTTCTGAATATTTTGTTTCAGTCGATCTGTTGGTTATCGGTTTGGGGTTTATCTACGAGAGACTGTTCCTTTGCTCATCCAATATTGCACAAGTGCCTCTGAAGCTGATGAAGAGCTGCGTGAGTACAGTCTTCAGGTATTGCAGTGCTATAGCAATTAATTAATATATTTTACTGTACGTTTTGATATAGTAGTCAGTCTGAACCATGATTTTTTTTTTAGGCATTGGAGAGTTTTCTACTGAGGTGTCCTAGAGACATATCTCCATACTGTGATGATATCTTAAATCTTACTTTGTCATATTTAAGCTATGATCCTAATTTCACGGATAGCATGGATGAGGATACAGATGTTGAGGGTGCTGATGAGGAAGATGATGAGTATGTTATTGAAGTTTTATACTGATTTAGATCCACAAAAACGTCTTTTCGGATATCATTATTCACGAGATTAAAATGTACTAGTTAAAAAAAATTGATTATAAGCATTTATGCAGTGAAAGTGTGAATGAATACACTGACGATGAGGATTGCAGCTGGAAAGTTCGAAGAGCTGCCGCAAAATGCTTAGCAGCCATTATTATTTCACGACCGGAGATGCTCTCAAAGATGTACTTGGAGGCATGTTGGTTTTTCTTATGTCTATTCTTCTGTCAACTACTATAATATGAATGAGACAAAAATATACAAATGTGGCAATTAAAGCTGTAATTCTATAGTTTTTTTTTTTGAAAACTATTCTATAGTTTTTTGATGCACTGTTCTCTGAGCCGTTGAGATACCTGTGGGAATTGTAGCTTAAGATGTCCTCTGCCTTGATCGGCCAATGTTCTGCTGTTTGAATTGTTCATATCCTCTACCATATGCAGGCATGCCCAAAGCTGATAGAAAGGTTTCGAGAAAGAGAAGAAAATGTAAAGGTAGTGTAAAATGTGTTGATATTGACTATTATAAAATTGTACAAGCACTGTAAAGCCTGCTGTTGTTAATTATTTTAAAATGGTTGGTTGGTAATCTAATTCTTGCTTTTTATATCACATAGATGGATGTATTTAACACATTTATTGAGTTGCTAAGGCAGACTGGAAATGTAAAGAAGGGGCAGATTGAATATGACAAGTCAAGGTATGTAGTTTTCCAGTTTTGCCCACATGAACTTGCATCATCTCATCTTCATTATTGCCAAGTTTCAGGCAAAAGGCAAAATATGTTGGCCTAGTAGGTAAAAAGGAACATTACAATGTTAATAATTCATGTAACTCCAAAAATTTATCACCTTTCCTTTCTTTCTTCCCAATTTTGCCTTTAAAGTAGTTGGAATTATTTATGAATTCAATTTCCCAAGCAGGCTGTATCATAACCTTAGATTTCATTTATTGCTCCCATGACTCTGGACTCTTGTGCTGCGAACATCTCAGCCTTGTAGTATAGTTAAATCTATCGGTAGCATTCTTGAGTTGATCATGCCTTAGCTATATGGTTAGATTGATGTATTGGGTTAGTTGAATCTACTCTACATCGAGTATGTTTTAGTGATAGTTTATTCTTTTTGATATTTGTTATTGAGCCTGTTCTGTTAATTTGGTTTGCCATGTTATTTTCTGAGTCTGCATTAGTACCAACAGTTATGGTTTGAGAATTATCATTATTTTAAATTATGTAATTCCACAAAAAGGGGTATTCACTTATGCACTAAAGTTGAAGGTTAATATTCGAGGCCTTGGGTGGCAATTCCTAAGCACTTAAATGTAATGTTTTCCCCAACCTTTTCCTCCTTTTTCTCTTTAAATCAAACCCCCTTCTCCTATCATTATGGTTTCATGCATTCCCAATTTATTCCCTTTGTTTTTTCTTGCATAAGATTGATGTCCCCACCCCTCTCCCTCTCTCCAAATCACGAAATATCGCGGCAAATGCCCACCTAATCCCTTTCTGTCAAATCCAATGTATTCATGGGTTGATCTATATTCTTCCTGAAACATGTTGTATGCCATTGAGGATGTTGCACTAATCATTGGGGAGGGGCATGCCCCTCTCCAAAGTAAAGTTGCAGGAATTTTCTCTTGATATTTAAGTTGGATCTATTTGATTGATTGGCTGGTTAGTTCATTTCTTGATTGTTGTGTATTTTATTCTCAAATCTTTCTTGCCCTATTATGTGAATATATGCTATTTTACTGCTGATCTTATGGATCGTAGCATTTTCCATGTTGTCACGCATTACCTAGCATAGATATTGATTGTTGGTGGTCTTCATAATGTTTCTTTTTACCTTTTCTACTGCTAAGTTTTGTATGTCATGCTTACATTCTAACTGCAAATTAAAACTAAACATAATAAATAGCATGGATAGCGATTGTTCAAATGTGGACTAGGTCTCAAGTCTTTTGTGAAAAAATCTTTTCCTCCTATGGTTCCTATAATGCCAGTTGGACTTGGATATTTCATTCTGACCGTAATGTTTGTGTTAGTCCGAGATACTGAATTCCTTATATATCCTTTGCTTGTTGAATGCCTATCCTTGTCTTAACCAAGATTTCACTGCCCCTGCATTAAACAATATTTGATCTATGATCATTTGATTTTAATATTCTGAAATTAGATGAACACAAACAAGAAACACTATCAACAATTTGTTGCAAGTTTTTGTATCAGATTGTTTAACCGAAACTGTTTCTGCAAATAATCATCTAGCATTCATAAAAAAGTCATTCTTATGAATACTACCAAAATAAACTAGATAGGAATATTTTAATGATATCAAATGTTACTAGATTTGACCTCTAATTTTTTATGTTAATTAAACCTCTTATAATATTTTAAGAAGTCATTATAAAGTCCTTATGCTTAATAATGCAATAAATACATAGCTATGTTTAACACTTAGTATATTGTCGAGTTTTAAGTTATGATGCTCTAATACTTTATAAAGCTTAATGTATCCATATTATATCCGTATCAGATATCGATACTCTTCAATACTCTACCAATACTTATCTAATAAGTCTCATGGTGTATCAAATTTTATTTTTATTTTAAAAAATCTAATACTTGTTTGATACATCCTGATATTTCTAATTAGAGAAATATTTGAACAGTCAATCCGGCTCACACGATAAAAAATAACGGAAAATCACATACATAAAATACAACTCATATATAGACTCGAACATTAAAGTTGGGAGAACGATACTTTGTGCTCACGTAATTGAGATCGCAGAGAGCTTCACGCACAATAGTTTTCGGTAGGAAAAATAGATTTGGTATTTGCAAGCTGCTGCATTCTCTTTAGCTGATCAATTTTCAATCTTATAGATATTAGTGACGCTATTTTTTCTACCTCAATCGATACATTATCTTTCCTTCTGTTAAATTTTGATCATATTTTTTCTTTATCTTAATCAAACTCATATTACCAAAGGAATATGACTTTAGTCTTTTCTGTTTAATCTATTTATTGAGTCAGAGATTCAATTAAAGAAGAGTATGGATCTACTTTAATTAGATCAATATATCTGAGTTCAGGTCAGAGCATTTATATTATTATCAATTGTTTCTCGTTAGCATCGCGTTAATTAATTTGGGGCAGTTTTAAATTGAAACTGAATCTAATCTACTGATATATATTTAAACTCTCATCTTCATTAGATAATTGTTGAAAAGTGGGCAAGTAATTAAACAAAATTTTTAATATTATTTTAAATTTAAGAGTTTTTGAAATTCAATAGTTGTTTTAGGATGTTTTTATTTTGTTCAAGTTGGATTGTTCATAATATTGTTTTTAGTAATATTAAAAAATATTTCAAAAAATGTAATTAATTTGATGAAAGTTTAAAAGATGCTTATAAAATTTATATTAACATGGTGTTACGTTGATCTGCCTTATGAGCCACACCTTTAATATGGAAATATGATGCACTATACACGCACATATATAACTACAGTATTCAGATGTATTTGTATTTTTTTTTTAGTTTGTCGTACCGCTGTATTGCATATTATCCGTAGTGCCTTATCATATTCGTGCTTTATAGGTTTTAAGTGAGTCCATTCATGAACATAAATGAACATCTTTATGAAGGTAAACAAGTTGAGCACGTACTTGTTCATGTTTTTTTATTTACTCTTTGAGTGATTGGCGATCTTTCAAGCTTTCTACTGTACTCAGCAAGTAGACATAATTGAGCTCTCATTGAGCCATAACAGTGATTAACTTGTTGAATGATTTGTTCACTTTAAACCCCTAAATGGTGTTGATTGGTAATTGTGTGGTTAAGTGGGACAACTAGTTTCTGTTCTGCTAGGTACCATGATGGTGCTTTATAAATGAGGAAAGGACAATTGAAAGAAGTGATGATTGATTATAATAGCTGTTTAATCTAAAGCAGTTCTCTTTTTATCCATTTTGTCACTGATCTTGAAATTTTTATTTTATCTTCGATTATACATTCTGCGATCTTGAGACATCTATGACAGTTTTCTATTCATTTTCATTTTCTTTTTTTGTTCTATTTTATAGATTACACAATGGTCTAGAGTAGGCTATA
Organism: Apostasia shenzhenica; assembly: GCA_002786265.1. Lineage (NCBI taxonomy): Eukaryota > Viridiplantae > Streptophyta > Magnoliopsida > Asparagales > Orchidaceae > Apostasia > Apostasia shenzhenica. The sequence continues at coordinate 127,588 of KZ452033.1, forward strand.
TTTTGTTTGCAAGGCCTTTATTTATGGTCTGGTTGGTCCCTATACTTTCTTAGCATGTCTTAGACTAAAATGCGTACTTGATTAAGAAAATAACAACTATAATAATAAATAGATTTATTTCACATTCTATATTATTTTCAATAAGATTATCAGTTTTATTTTACATCTTGCACAATTTTCAATTTGAATAATTAATTTTATTTCACGTCATACGTATATCTCAAGTCAAGTTTAAAATTTTCATGGCATGCCCAAAATAGACTAAATGCCAAACAGGTTCTTAATCTCAAATATCATTGTTGAATTTCTGGGATATTTGTGGTTGGTTGGCCATAGACATGATGGGAATGGATGCTGCCAGGTGCCTAATGCATATTTTTTTGCAATTTTCACTTGGATTCCACTTTGGGTAGTCTTTCCTTATAACTATCAGTTCTCGATATTATTTCATATTGCATCTCTGCTTTACAATCTAGTATTTTACATAAAAAAGGTTTTAGTATGCTTGAGCAAAATTTTGATTCTGAGAAGATATAAATTTAATGCATTTTTTTTTCTTTCCTATATTCATTTATTCTATGTGAAACATACCACTGGAACTTTTTATGAAATAAAGTCTGCTTTTGGGAAAATAATTTCATCTTTATTTGATTGAAAGCTTTACCTTGGAAATTTAAGAGTTGAGGAGAAACGTCTTCTAGGTCTATTGTTTACTAAATATTATATACATTTCACATGGCATTATTGATTTTATATTATTGGATTGCAACATCCAAAATATAAAATAAGTATCTTTGATATGAAAATGTTAAAGTGGAGCAGTGAGTATACATGAAAAGATAAAATAAGAAATGAGTATATTCGTGAGAAAATTTGGAGTAGCTTCAGTTGATAAATTTAGAGAGTTTATTTAGATGATTTGAACATATAAATTGTAAGCTGATAGAAGCTAAATTAAGGAAAGTTGAGTTATTAGATCTTGCCCATATAAATAGGAAAAAGGACGAAAAAAGTATGACAAAAATTATAGAGATGAACTTAGATATTTGAGTTAAATAAAGATTAGTTTTTAAATAGAGTGCAATGAAAATAAAAGATTCATGTAGTCGACTCCACCTAGTAAAATGAAGGCTTTGTCGTTGTTGTTGTTGTGGATTGCAATATCCAAGATTTTAGTTAGAGTTCAATAATGTCCAAGCCTTAAATTTTTCTTCTTTAGGGAATTTCATAGACACTATTAGTCTTTGTGAAGCAGTGATTAATTTTCTATTTTAAATATTTCAGGTAAGGCCCCATATTTTAATGTGAGTAAACACAACAACACATCTTTGTAGGGGTTGAATTGTTGCGTTTGTGTGAATTTAGTGGGTCTGGCTATTATATTCAAGAATTTGGGATAGTATATGAATTTAACCATGATGGATCTGTGGTGGAAACACGGATCAATATTGAATTGGATGGTTAGGATGATGCCATATGCTGAATCCAAATTCTAATTTAAATTAGTTAGAGCTGTTGGAGATTTTTATATTAGCTTTATTTAGATTTGATTTGATTCAGAGTAGATTTGGCAGATTTGAAGACTCGCTATATTTAGATTTGATTTTATTTTATTTTAATAAAATTAGTTCTATATTTACTTTCATTTATTTGACATTTTATTTATTGCATTTAATGTTGTATTTTTAAATTTTTTCATGAGATCTCTTTATATAAACTGGTCACCTTATATTGTAATAGTAAGTAATATTTGATGAATGAAATTACATTTGAGTTTTCTCGAGGCCAAGATTCGAGTTAAGTGGTCAATATTTTACTGAAGAAAAGGGTAGGGTTAGCCTTTGATGGGAATCCTCAAATTAGCTAGTTATTTACTTCTCAAAAGAAAAAAAATCTTCTTCATCCGTTGCTCTCTCTCCCTCTCCCTGGATCATCACCGAGCGCCTCTAGTACTTTGTGCACTCACCCACTTTCGAAGCTCGCCCACCTCTGACGCTGCCTCCTCTTTCCTCTCTTCTAACAAGCGCCCACCTCCGTTGCGTGTTGCTTTACCGACCAGCTCGCTACTTCGCCGACCAGCTCGCTACTTCGCCCGAGAAATGTACCACTCAAGCCGCCTACCTCAGCTACATTGCTGCTACTTAAACTTATCATTTACTACTTGAATTTTTTTGGCTAAGGTATAATTTTTTTGTGAATTAAATTAATTTGATTATTTGATTTTAATATAAAATTATTCTCTTGACTTGAATTATTCATTTGGTTCTAATTGCGCGACTCAATATTTACTTGAGCAATAATTACTGTTGGATTTAAGTGTGAGACATCTGTTCTGAATTCCTGAACCTCAGATCTAATTTATTGAATTTAAATTGACGCCCTGATCTAATTTGATAAATTCTTATTTATCAAACGATCTAGTTTAATTTTAATTTGGATTGAAGAATCTTATTTATCATATAATTTTTTTAGAAAATTTTTTATATTTAATAAAAATAATTTGCTAATTAATTTCGCTGAATATAAATATAATTTTTTTTTTGTCCCACATCAATCTGTATGATGGTCTAACTGTAATTCTAGGGATCTACCTGTAACGTAAAGATGTAGTTATTATGAGTAATTCATAAAATCTTTTGATTTTATTCTGTTTTACTGCAACCTGCATATCATATAAAAAAAAGTTTTTAGCAACTGTTCAACAATTCCCATTACTTAAAATTTTCTTTTAGTGGTGCTGAAAATTGATTTTGCCTCGCACTTGTAGTACACCCCATACCTTTAATTCTCTGGTTGTAGGTCATCATAAATTTTGTCCCACATGAAATTATCCAAAAGCATTTTTTGTCTATTTAAGTGTGTAGATGGTCTCCAAAACCTAACGTATGTTCTATAAATATGACTGAATAATTAAATTTGATAATAAGTTATTTTGATGACCCTAGCCTCAGTTATTGTGATTATAACAATGTCAAATTTTTAGATATTCGCATGTTCCTTTTCCTTTATTGCAGCCCTCAATTTTTATTGAAACATGAGGTGCCAAAGATTGTTAGATCAGTAAACAGGCAGTTACGTGAAAAATCGATCAAGACAAAGGTGAGATTGCTAGTTCAGACATATTATCAAAGGAGCAGTGAATCAAAAGAAGTTGTTCTGTTCTTCTTTATTCAGGTTGGAGCTTTTTCAGTTTTGAAGGAGCTTGTCGTTGTTTTACCAGAATGCCTAACCGATCATATTGGAACCCTAGTGATTGGAATTGAAAAGGCTTTGAATGTGAGTGATGTGACATTTATTTGCAGCCGTGGTTCTTTTGCATCAAATCATTTCATCTTTCTGCTCTTATAATCTAATGCAGGATAGATCATCTACCTCAAATTTGAAGATTGAGGCCCTGACCTTTACTAGATTAGTTTTTGCTTCACATTCACCTTCTGCTTTTCATCCTTACGTTCAGGTTTGCCGTAAACCTGCACTTTTAGCTGTTGTAATATGAATGTAATGCTTTTTGTGTACTTCATTGTACCTCATTGTACCACTTTTATGAAAAAAATTTCATGCTTTTTTAACCATTCATGTTTTTGTATATATGTTCTTCATAATTGATTTGTGGGTCTAGTTTCCCCATAGTTGAGACAATTATAAGTTTTCTTTTTTCTAGTGCTATTGATTGCATAGATGCATTTCATTATTTTTGTATATATGTGATATTTTAGTCATCATTCCACGAAATCTGTCTCCCTTTCTCCCTCTCTCGCTTTCCCTTGCCCTCGCGCTCGCCACCTGCTTTATGCAGGGATAACATCCTCTGTGTTAATTTTTTGCGTTGCGGTTACTTATGGTGGATTTCTATCATTTCACCCCAAGCTTTTTTGTCATTATGGTTTTGTTGCTGTTCATAGAAGGGATATTGTTATTTCTTTGTGATGCTCTAGGAATTCTTACTAGAAATTTTTCTCAGGATCTTTTAAGTCCCATATTATCAGCTGTTGCTGAGAGATATTACAAAGTCACTGCAGAGGCTTTACGTGTTTGTGGAGAACTGGTCCATGTTCTTCGTCCAACATTCGAGGTGATTCAGTGACTTCTTATGTGCAATCACTTGGTCATACTTTAGCTAGTCTTGAGATGAATTTGGTAATGCAGACATGCGCTTTCCACTTTGTATCTTATGTGAATCCGATCTACAAGGCCATCTTGGCTCGATTGGCTAATCAAGATCAGGATCAGGTGAGGGTAAAAAGTGAATTTCTGTTGAATTAAAATTCAATTTTGATTTTGTTTATGTAAACAATAAATCATTGCAGGAGGTTAAAGAGTGTGCTATATCTTGCATGAGCCTTGTCATTTCAACTTTTGGTGATAATCTTCAACATGATTTGCCTTGTTGCCTTCCTATCCTGGTTGATCGTATGGGGAATGAAATAACCCGACTTACAACTGTGAAGGTCTGCTTCATGTTTTATGTGAATGTTTCCTAGCTAGACATTTTATGGGTAACATCCTATGTTATACATATTATTTACTAGATAATTCCTTGATGTTAGGAAAATTTGGTTTCTTACATGGTGCATGATGACATGTTTTGATTGCAGTAAACTGATTTTGTCTTCAGTCATCTTTCATCATAGACTCTTGGCCTACTTGTTTAACCTGTTTCAAATTAACCTGGTTAACTTTACACTTGCATGTCACATTACCCATAAAATTTAATATTTAAAATTAACTATATTTTGCATCATATATATAATTTAAAATAAAAAATTAACTTTATTTCACATCCTACATACATACTGAATAATAACTAACTTATATCACATCTTTCACATATCTCAATATAGTAACTAACTTTATTTCACATCATTCATAATTTTTAATTAAAAAATTCTTCATCCAATTTTAACTTTAATCTTGTTAAAATTAACCATTGCAAACAAACAGGCTCCTCGTGTTTCTCTCGCCCACCTCTTTTGGTCCTGCTTTGGATCCATAGATATCATCTGCATCCATAAAAATAACTATAACCATACATCTGCACAACCAACATAACCTTTGCCTTGCCGTCCGCTTTTGTCTCAATTAGAGGAGGTTTTGGATGAACTGTGATATCTATTGTGGAAGAGTAATTTAGAGGTACCTTATCTAGTAAATTGATAAGTGGCATTTGCAAAAATGAAAGGCTTTTTTTTGGATTTTTTGTATGAAAATTAAAGCTTTTATTTGCTAGAATTGAGTTCTGTCTAGTTTTGAGGATGGCTAGGTATTTATTTATGGGCGTTCTAGAAGATGCATTCTCTAAACTAGAGTCATTAGAGTTAATTAAACCTTTTAGTTATTCAAAGCTTAGAATTAATCAAACCTTTCATTATAATTAATAGCTGTAGAATGAAGGAGGCTTAAAGCTTGATCAAGAAAGTGTGAAGCATATTATCACTTACGAAAATGCGTCTTCAGAAAAATAGGTCAACTATTTCCTTGTTAGGAAACGAGATTGCTTCAATTATGAAGATTGTAAGGTTATTCAAAGTGAATACTTGACTACCCAATATCGGTTTATGGCCTTAAATTTTTAGAGAAGAAATAGTAGGTTGAAATAGTACACTCAGACTTAATGGTGGAATCTAAATAATAATAGTAAAAATATCTTTAAGATAATGGTTCTAGAACTTAGGCAGTGGGACGTTGGGGGGAAAATTGCTAACTGCATCTACAAGCTAGCGAAGGATGTGTGGGAGAAACTAATAAAAATGCTCTAATCAATAAAAATACTAGGTCATTAAAAGATATGTTGGAAAAGCTTAAAGAGATGGTTTATTATAAAAATTAGTATAAATGCAATAATCAAGAGAATTAAGTGAAATATAAAGTGATTTAATGAGAGTCTAAAAAATTATCTATAATGTAAAGAATATGGATTTTGAAGATATATATATATATATATATATATATAAAGTTGGACACTAAAGAAGGAGAAATATATACAAGCTTGCTAAAATAGAAATAGAAAAATCAAAGACTTGATTCAAGTAAAATGCATTAAAAATGTGAACCAAAAAGGATATTCAATATAAATGGAAGAATACTTTCAAAAAGGTTTCAATGACGGATGTGACAATATATGTTTGATCTTTGTAAATTTTGTATCCAAAAGGAAAATAAAAATTGCTTTTACATTCGACATATCAGTGGAGTTGAAGTTTGGGAGGCTTTATGGAAGGTGAATTGTAATAAAGTCGTAGAACTAGAGATAACATTCCGATTAATGTTTATAATTGTATGGGAGGTGAAGTTTCTTATCTTATTAATGTGCGCTTAGCGGAATAAGTGTCGAGTAGTGTACAGAATTGATTTGACCTAGTCGTGGAAACCCATTGAGATAGATTTGAAATAAATTTTTGCTTTAAAGGAGTTAGTTTTAAGACTTTAGGCCCTGTTTGACGCGAGGACCAAAATCAGGACTAAAATAGTACTAATTTAAAAAATAACAATAATAACAAAAAAAATAAATTTTTTTAAATTATTCTATACAAATTTTATTATAAAAAATAATATTTTACTTCACATACTCAACAATTTTTAATAAAAATATAAACTTTATTTCACATTTTAGATCAAAATACTCGATTCGAATATTTTAGTCTAGAATGTGAAATAAAATTGATATTTTTATTTTAAATTGTTGAGTATGTAAAGTAAAATAATATTTTTTTATATTAAAATTTGTATAGAATGGTATAAAAAATTTATTTATTATTATTATTGTTATTTTTTAAACTAGTACCAATTTGGTCCTATTTTAGTCCTGTTTTGGTCCTTGCGCCAAATAGGGCATTAGAGTTTTGGGGGTCGAAGACTTCCTACAAACGTAAGCCTCCATAGTTAATTACCTATTTTCTCATCGAATAACGAAATTTTTTATTAAGTGGAGAATCAACTTAGCCAAGCCCAACGAATTGTTGTGGTTAGATGGTGTGATGGGGAAAAGAACAGAGGAGGAGCCCTATTATGATCCCATCGTTCCATTGTTGAGGGCTCAATTGCGGTCTTGATCCTTTTAAGCCTCTCGATTAAGAAGCTATAACGTGGTCTGTTAGAGCCATGGTTTCCCTCCTCTAGGGATATTCCAATGAATCAGGAGAGTACAGAGCAAATGTCCCTAGTGTATTGACTTCAACCAACCCGATCAACTCAGACTTCCTTTACTGATTTTACTTAGTCAAGGAATTGGGTTTACCCACTTTTAAGCATTTCTAAACTTCTCCTTACCCTTCTCAATGAGCTTGCAAGATAGCGCATCAAGGGTATGGAAGCATGCTATTAAGGGATAGGCATTATAAATCTAATGAAGACCTTAGGTGCAGTCGACTCCTTGTGGACTTAAGCTATGTAGGAAAGAGCATAGCAAGGGCATTGGAGTCTATTATTACAAAGATTTGGAATGGCGTATTGAGGACGTGCAATTCTACCATTGTTTAATTTGTGGCTACATATTTGGAGGCGTGCGAGCTTGTTGCTAAGGATTGGATTTGTGATAGCATATCAAGGTCATAAGAGCCTGCTATGAGATATTTGATTGGGGATTTGAGTTGAAATTTGAATTTGTATTTGATTTTACGTGATTTGGGTATTTGATTTGGAATTTTGGTTTGCATTGAGTATTTAATTTGAATTTGGATTTGATTTGATTTGGATTTGATTTGGGATAGGGAATTTGACTAAGGATTCTGAGGACCCACTGGGAATTTCTTTTGGGACGATTTCCTATTTTGAAGTTTGCACTTCGGAATGCTCCACTAGAGACATTTCTTTTTTGAGCTTTGGCGATACCCACAGGGGATGGTGGGATTTATCTTTTGACTTGACTTCCTTGGGGATGCATGACTTGAGGAGAAGTGTTTGTAGCAGCCACTCCCTGGGGTTTTAAGGTTTGAAATAACTTCTTTGCACGTGTTTACTTTGACACAGTGGTGAAAGGATCTTCTTGTAAGGTGGACCCTTTATTAGGGTTAAAGTAGTTGCCTTTTGAGAGGGTTTGTATGTCTCTTGGACAAGAATTTTCGCATTGTGGTGCTTGCGAATAGTTTATCTTAGGAAGATTTCTGTAAAGAATTTCTTTTCGGACGGCGTCTGCAAAAGGTTTATTTTGGTGGACATCGTGCGAAGGGTTTTGCTTCACATTATATTTGCAAAAATTTCTTTTAGTAGAGTTCTTGCGATAAGTCTATTTTTAGAGACTTTCACAAGGCATTTCCTTCTAAAGCATGTGATATTCTCCCTATTACGTAAACTAGAGATGCGGCTAAAGGGAAACTTAAGTTATTCAAGAATACCTTGGAGTTTATAGGTTTCATATTAGTGGATCAAAAATAAAATATATGGAGTACAGGTTTAGTCAAATATGGAAGTACTTTTATTTTTGAAAGTCATGACATACTTTTATTTGAGAGATGATATCATTTTATCAAGAAAGGGGAGCGATTTAGATACCTCGAGTCAATCATACAAAATAACAATGAAATAGATCAAGATATTATGCTATTTGACTCGCCCTGACCTACCTTTAGTAGGATGGGTATGAGTAGCAAAATTGTATTCGTGACCCGCAACCTACTTGTCCCATGACCTGCTATTAATTAAATAAAATGATATAATCCTAAGGGCCTGTTTAGCGCGAGGACCAAAATTAGAACCAAAATATTACTAGTTTAAAAACAACAATAATAATAATGAATAATTTTTTTAATCATTGTACACAAATTTTAATATAAATAATATTATTTTATTTCATATACTCAGGGCCTAAAACTTAAATGATTTCAGTATGTATTATCTTCTAATTTTGGTTTAAAATAATCATTATAGATATGAGGTAACGTAGAGCGAGGCGGGTTGGGGCGGGGGTGAATGAGACTTAGGAGACGATAGAATGGAAGCAGATTGACCAGTTGTGTTTGGGTTATGGGATAAATAAGGTGGGGTGAGGCAGGTCGAAAATGCACATGACACAAGTATGAGTAATGGTTAAAAGGTTGTGGGGTGGGTTTGATTTTCTAATACGTATCAACTTGAGATTTTACATCAATTGGTAAGTAGTGACTCAACATGGTATCAGAACTAGGGGGTTTCAAGCTTGAACCCTCTGGTGACTTTCATTTATCTCTATCATAAGGTTAAAAATATTTCTATACTAAACTCCATACCATAATTCAAATAAGCTTATATGTGATGGTGTGTAGTTCAGAATATAAAATTATTTATGGGCCTTTACCTATCATTTATGTCTATCATAAGGTTAAAAATATTTCTATACTGAACTCCGTAGTGTAATTCAAATAAGCTTGTGTGTGATCAAGTGTAATTCAGAATATAAAATTATTTCTGGGACATTACCTATCAACTTAAGCTTTTTGATTAGTTAGTAATCACTAACTCAATGATTATTAATATTAATATTATTGTTATTATTTCTATCAAGGACCCTACTTTTTTAAGGTCCTTTGCCTTCAAACCTAAAAGAAGGTACAAATGATGGCTTGTTTTTTTCCTTGTTTTTTTGTTTTTATGATGGCTTGTTTTCAATGAAGTGTGGTCTTATGAGCGATTCTTGGTGTTGCTCATGCATTGATTGAGAAAGGCCATTGGATTGGCCTACTCTTTTTCTTGTTGCATTTTTATTTTTTAAATCTTTATCTACTTTTTTGTTTATTAACTTTTTTTTACATATTTGTACTGGGTTATGAATTTCATGTATGCTTGGATTCTTGAGCAATCTTGCTTGTTGCTTTCAATTTAATAAATCTAAGGGAGGATTGGAAAATTCCTGACTGCTTGTTACTTTTAGTTTGATCTATCCTATAGTTGATATCCATCCTTTCTAAGCTTTAGATAATTTGTATGGGCTATTCTGGGTATACCAAACATTCTTTATGGCCATGGTGATGTTGGCATGTAGCTGCAATTACATTTTAGTTTGTCATTTTCTTTTGAACTTTAGTCTAGCTTTATGTAGAAACTTTAGTGCATGCCATATCTGTACTTTAGGATTCTTTTCTTGTGTATGACTATTTTTTCCTTCATCTAAACTTCTTCAGATTGAAATAGTATGTTATTTAGGTTTACCTGGATGGTATTTATTTTATGCTCCACCATTTTTTCGGCATTATTTCAAAGTTGCTTCTTGCATTGTCATCAAAAACCAGGCAACTCATCTTGTGTCCTAGTCCTGTTTAACTGTCTTCAATCCTAGAGGAGATATGAAGACTTTCCTAAAGGAACTTTCTCTAGGATATTATAATCCTCGAGAAGAGTATCCATTAGGCGGTGTCCTTATAGAATAAGGTTGAGATACATCTATGGATAGAAGGCCTTAACATAGTCGAAACTCAAGTCGAGAGAAAAACCTCAAGGAAGAACAAGTCACAAGTTTTTTTGTAATTATCTTGAAAAAATCATTAATAATAACTGTAAGTTTCTCACTTCTAAATTGCAATAAAAACTTTTTTAATACATTGAAAGGTACAATTGTATAAAGCTTTCGAGCATTTCCTTTTAAGATGGGGTATGGATATCCATTGGATCGAACTTGTTGCAAAATCCAGAGAAACATGGACTCATAAACACATCAGCAAGCCGCTCTTCGTATAAAATGTGGAATAGATATTTTTTTAGATAAAAACAGTATTCTAAATAAAATAACAATCAATTTTAATGTGTTTTGTACTGTTGATTGAGTAGTTTTTTTCATATATTAGATTGACTTCATTATCATGTCTATTTTACTTATTGAAATTTACTCACTATTTATATTTTATGAGGGTCCTTTTTGGGTTTAATGAGGGAAGCTTTTAAACAAGGCATCAAAGCCCTAGGGTTTCGCCAGTCCAATTCTCTCACACCTACAAGCTCGTCGACCTTCGTCCGTGCTATCTTTTGTGGACCCGTTGAAATACTTGCGCTGCGCCATCGTATCCACGTGGGAGATTCTATTAGCTCGTCATACTTCATTTGTCTCTCTCAGTTTTAATACTTACTTTGGGATTCTGTTTCTGTTGAGAAGCAGCAGGGCAAAGGAGAACTAAAGTGTCAGATAAATCTCTGGTTCTTTGAGTCTTGTTGAAACTAATTCCAGGCATTCTCATGAAGAAGAAATCTTCATTTCAAGTAAATAAATGCTGAGTTGAATCTACTCTTGAGCTAACCTGATCACAGTGCTTACTAATTGTTGAATGCTAGAAAAGCAGCATCTCTTCTCCTTGGCTTGCACTGCTGCAATTGTGCCAACTGTGAACGGCAACCTATAATGCATGGACACTTCTAACAAGGTCTCATGGCGATGTTAGACATGTGTCGGACACCGACATGACATGGACATTTATGGACACGTCTTGGACACCAAAATCCGTGTCCAAATTTATTTTATATAAAAGTATGCCGGGCACATCTGGATACACGAATGACACTTCTAGGACACTTTAAGGGAATACTTTATTAGGTTTATTCTTTTATAATCTATTTGTTTTATTAATAATATACTTTATATACTTATTTATTCTCAATTTTTTAAGTAATTTATTTGTATACTTAAACTTCCATGTTTCTCTGCGGTACTATATTTGTAAAAATGAAGATGCCTTTTATTTATTTTATTTGTTATTTTTACATTAAATTTATTATCAAAGTTTGTTACTTTTATATATTTCGGATAATTACGTACATAACATTCCATATTACCATAATTACATGTATCACACCCATTTTCAAAAATTTATACTGCAGCTTTAGAAAAAGTATGTAGAGTATAATTTTTAGGTGTGACGTGTAATTTTTAAAAAAAATATTTGATATGTAAATATGATGATGTGAAGTGTTATGTATATAAATATCCCTATATATTTTTGTCATTATTTTTTTAATTCAGTTCATAAAATAAACTTTGAAATTTATAAATTGCTACTTATTTACGGCTTTATATTGTATAATATTAATAGAAAATTTCAAAGTAAATTTATTAGCCTTTTAAGATGCATTTAATTATTTGTATTTTGTTAATTTCTTTGATTGAGTTAGTAGTTTGTCTCGTTACCTTTAAATTGACTTGTTAATCTTTTATGTGTTTACGAAATATGAAGAAAAAATTATTGAAAAATGAGATAGATATCATATATATTTGATCAATTTTATGATTTTTTTCATTCTTATTAAAAAATTTATTTATTTAATGTGTCCAAGAAGTGTTGTGTTTTATTTTTTGAAAGGTTCTATCTTGTATCCCGTATTGTGTCCTACTCCATTGATGCCAACATCTCCTTTGCAAAGTGGCCAATATCTCTTCTATGAGGAGGAGGTAATGTTTCCCACGTAGCTCTGTTAACCGGACCAGGATGGCTCCGGTCCAGTTCATCTGATTCCGGTTTTGTTCAACCAGTTCCAGCGCCGGTTGGACGTGGGGCCGGTTGAACGTGTAACCGGTCTAGTCCGGTTCCAACCAGTTCCAGAATCGGTTCAGAACCACTTAGCCTAGCTTGGATCCGATCCGAGTTCAGTTTGGATCCATGTATTTGGTTTGTGTCGGGCCAATCGGGTATAATTAATTAAAATATATATATTCCTATGTATTTTATGAAATAATATTTTATATTTTTAATATTTTTAGAAAAATTTACATAAAAAAGAAAAAAATTCTAAAAAGTGTTATTAATATTAATGAAAATTTTTACAATAAAACAATTGTAGTTCGTACAAATATTTTGCATTACAAAAAAAAAGTATTCATCGTAATTACAAAAAAAAACTTTGAGTACTCTTCTTTTTCTGAACTGTTATCTTTGAATTTGTCAACGAAATTGTTCTGTTGATTTCAAGACTCGGGAGCAAGCCAATCTTGTAGACAAGTAAGCATCCAATGGGTTGCCGCAGACAAACTACTTCTATAGTTTCCTATTATTCTTCCTGTAGTGGAAAAGGTTGATTCAAAAGCTGCAATTGACGCTTGGGTTGTTAGAACATTTGATGCTAAAGCAGATAGAATGTGGTATTATTTTGATGAGAATTTTCACAACTCCAATAAGCTCATATCATCGTCAAATTTTTCCTCGAGGTGTAAATAAAACTGCAACTCATTCAAATTTGTTGGGGCTTGACTTTGTGTTGTGGATTGCTCGCCAGCAGTTGCTTTTTCTTTCTCTGAAGTAATAGATGTTTTCGTTGCCGTCGTCCGAAGAACGTTAAAAATGTCAGGCTTTTTCTGTTCTTACTTGTATCTCCACACATTCCACACTTCTACTCGCAACCTGCTCACTATAATAAAGAGAATAAATCTCAGAGAGTTATAAAAACTGATTTTTTTTCACCATCACTATTACTCTCCAAGAAGGCAGAATATTTCGTGTAAAAAGTTTTAATAGCTTCAGTCCATTGGCAGGAAATAAGCATAGCAGCTATTGCATATAAAAGTGAATTTTTTTTTCAATATTTATTAAATTTTAGTTCCATGTCAGTACTAAAAATTTCACGAATTAATTCCGATGTAAACTCTAAAAATTTTAATAGGCAAAGTCGGATAATCGCAACCTAAGAAACTTCAGTAAATTCCTTAAAAAGTGATAATAACTCGAAATTTTTTTTTAAAAGAAATCCAAGTGGTAATTCACATAGACCCCTAAGGTCTACTCGACTTGCCACGCAGGTCCATCTTTTTGAAAACAGGCCAGACAGGTCCCCAAAAATTACTGTATAGGTCATTGTGGTCCTTAATATTTATGAAAAGTTATGAAGCACGAGTACGATATGGCAATACGATATGATACGATACGGATACGACGATACGCCAAATAAAAAAAAATAGAATACAGATACGTCAGGATACGGCTATTATATTTATGTATAATACATCATATTCTCATATTTAAGATATAAATCTATGGTAAATTATAATAACTTATACATTTTGTTGTTATAATTTTCAAAAATATCTTTTAAATATTTTTCAAATTAATTATATTTTTTTAAACATTATTAATATCACTAAAAAAATATTATATACAATTGAACTACAAAAAATAAAAATATCCTTCAACAACTATTGCGTTTAAAAGTTTTTAAATTAAAATAATATTTTAAAATTTATTTAATTATTTTTAACCTATCACAGGTCATTTAAGTGAGATTAGAGTTTAAATATACATCAGTAAATTAGTTTTAGTTTTAATTTAAATCTGACCTAAATTAATTAGCTCGATGAAACTATATATAATTGAAAATAATATAGATAATATAACATAAATTCATATATACTAATCTCGTTAAAGTAGATATATGCTCTCCTCTCTCTGAGTCTTAACTAAATAAATAAACAAAATAAAAAAAAATCAAAGTTCTATCATTTTCATAATATAAGCTTGATTAAAAAAAAAAAAATGATCGGTGTCTGACAGAAGCAAAGATAGTATGGTTGATATAGAAAAACTAGATAATACACTTGCTTGCGAATACCAAATTCTCTTTCTATTGCCGAAACACTAGCGTGCATTAAGCATTTTGCATGCCCAATTGTGTGAGTTCAGTATATCTCTCAATCTTATTATTTGAGTCTATGCATGAGTTGTGTTTTATGTATAATATATTTTTTATTTTTTATTGTTTAGGCCAGACCAATTGTTTCAATATTTTTTTTTTAATTATAAGTATCGGAAAGTATCAGACAAGTATCGGGTGAGTATCGAATTTTTAAAAATTAAAAATAAAAATTGATATGTCACGTGGCGTATCGGATACGTATCGGTGGAGTATCGGAGAGTATTTGTATTCGATACGGATACGTTAGGCTCCACAAATTATCGATGCTTCATAGATACAAAGGTTCCAATAAGGTCTAATTAAACATCTTTTGTTAAACATTCCATTAAATCAAAATTTTAATTAAGAATTCATAATTTTTTTTAATGTGAAATTACAATTGTACCCTTCGCACGCAAACGCCCTGCGAGGGCGTCCGCAAGCAAGCATCCGGCAGCGCGTGGCTGCCGGCATCCGCGCGTTGGCGGTAGCGTGCGCCCCTGGCCTCCGCGCGCAAGTCGCCGCAGCGCAGCCACGAGCGCAAATGCCTCCGCGCAAGGCCTCCACTGGCGGGTCGCCGCAGCGCGAGGCCTTGCGCGCCGGAGCCTTGAGCGCAGGGACGCAGCGACCCGCGCGGCATGGCGTATGCTCGCCGGCTCCTAGCGCAGGCGTCTGCCCGCCGGGTCGCGCGCTGCAGCGACCCTCGCGCGGCGGCGCACGTTAGCCTGGGGCCGCACTCTGCAAGCCGCCTGCGCGCGGACGCCGTCGCAACAAGCAGCACGCGAACGCCCGCGATCGATCGATGATGCTCAGAAGGGTTAAAAAGGGTATTTTCGTAATTTTAACAGCACGTTTTCGTTCACGCCTAATATTTGAATTTAAGCGAATCTATTTTGCAACATGCTTAAATTTGTCAATAATCAAATGTTCGGAATTAAAAGCACCAGAAACACATAAATTTGTAATATGACATGCACATCTAACATAAAAATGAAACCATAAAGTTGGAGTTTTATAAATTGCTGTAAACAATTAATTACAGAATTATTATTCGAAACATTATTTAAAGCAATAATTTTTTTTATTTTTTATGTTATAAATTTTACAAACATTGCGAATGTAAGTAAAAATAGTAGAACTTGTATGGGCTCCATCTTATATATGTAAAGATAATATACATTTCTGTATTCTCCACTTTCCTTCGATCTAATGACAGGTAACAATTAGATAACTTGTGCCATTTATGCTAGTCTAAATATCAGTTGTTAAACTAACCTTACAAGTAATACTACTGAGGTGTTGAATAAGAGAGTTTTTATATTTTTTGTATATTGACATACAATTTTTTTTAAGTATATGCCTAGAAATATGGTTATATTGAGGTTGTAAATACCAAGTAATATACTCTAAAAATCTCTCATTTTCACATATTGTGAAAGGTGATTCGATTCGTACAACAAATCGAACTAAACTTCAACATGCCTTATCATTTCTATCCGACTATGGCATAAATCCACTCTGTGGATTTAGTTATGTTTTGATTGGCTCTACAGTAGTAGGTTGACAAGTTTTTTCATCAAACTTATGAAATCTAACTAAGTGCTTCTAAAATGTACCAGTCCCACCACTCGTACCACCTTGTTTGTATGAGTACGTATTTTTATAAATTTTACAAATAGCAACATACTTGAGTCTCTCAATTGCTATTAGGTTTAATTTGTAATTAAAAAAACTTTCTTATCTTAGTGTGTTTCGTATGAAACTTGTTGGAAACACTTGAAGATTGAGTTGACGGCCAGTGCCGGTACCAACATCTCCACTTACATTAAGATCATGTTCTGCAGATAGATTGAGATCTGATTCTAAAGCTTCGTCAAATTTTTCACCGAGTGGAGGAAGACGATCGCGTTCCGGAACGTAATTCGGATCCATATTTCGTTGGCGAATTAAGGAAGAAACGCTAGCCAATCGACGTTGGGAAATCATTAAAATCAGTGCAGAAAAAAATTATATAAAATATCCATTACCTGTCGAAACTAGATAAAATTTACTTCATCGTTTATTCAAATTGCTCTTGCCATGTGAAGATTTACATAGTGCTTTTTATAATTCGTATACACTAAACCACGATCTTCAACTGTGTTCTTATGATTGGATTTTGGGGTAATTCCATTTAGGCCCTTGAGGTTTACTCGACTTGCCACACAAGTCCACATTTTTAAAAACATGTCAGACAGATCCCCAAAACTTACTGTATAGGTCACTATGGTCTTTCTGTGATGGTATCCGCTAAACGATTGCAGAATTTTTAAATGAGTAGAAGAAACGAAAAATTGATAACAATTGTAGGAATAATACATCACATAAGTTCTACTATTTATAGAGAGTCCAATATACATTAAAAGGTCTAAAATGACCTTAAAACTATCATTTGATCATTGCTAGCAGCCAGCGACAGTCAAATGACCGTTTAATTTTTAAAAATTAATTATTTTTTTAATCATTTGCAGCCTGGCAGCAGCTAAGACAGCCCCAGTTCATGGGGGGCAGCGCCACATGTGCCCGAGTGGGCACTCCCCCCACAATTGTTTTTTTTAAATGACCGAACCAGATCGGTTCAACAAAATCGGGTTGGTTTCGAACCGGTTAACCGGTTCTGGGGGTGCAGAACTGGTCCAATCCAGTTCTACACCCGGGAACCGGTCAAAACTAGTTCGATTTAACTGGTTCTGGACCGAACCGGTTCTTACTGGACCGGTTCCAAGTAGAACCGATCCAATAAGCAGGTCTAATCCCATGCCATTCTTCTTTTCACTGTCAGCACAATTTACTCTATCGATGGTCCAGCTTAATATGTAGCTGGAAGGTAAATGAAATAGGAAGATCCTATGAGGATGTAGATGGTTCAGTTGTTGTATTATCACTTAACATTTGATTATTTATCGACATCCTTTAATACTGTTGTCTTGTCTATGTGTGCTATATCCATTCCTAGGTCACATCATGAAGCCCTTCTAGTTCTTGAATGGAAGACAACTATAAATTTTGAAATGTCTGCTTTTATATCTAGCGGAAGTGGGAATGTCCTTCGTCTAGTGTTTGCCTTGTTCCATGTATATGGGTCTTCACTATTGATTTCGACCTTGATGGGACAGTTGACTGTTATAAGACACGCCTTGTAGCGAAAGGGTTTATGCAAGTTTATATAGTAGACTATTTTGAGACATTTGTTTCAGTTGCTAGACTCAACTTTGTGAAGCTTTTGTTTTCTATTGCCATTAACTAAGGTTGGCATACCCTTTAGACGGATGTTAGCAATGCATCTTATATAAAGATCTTTCTGAGACTATTTATATGGAGCAACCTCCCGATTGTATTGCTCACAAGGAGAACAAAGAATGTAAGCTTCGAAACACCATTTATTGGTTGAAATAGCGTCCTGAAACTTCGTTTGACACCTGATAGTCTTCCACTAGGAGATCGCTTGTGGACACCTGATAGCATGATTGAGATTCATTTCATATACATCTAATATTGATTGAATAATTTAAAGTTGATGGCAAATTTTCTTGGTAATCCTTATAAATTCCTTGAGATGGTTTATTTTTTGTTTTCATTTTTGCTTTTCAGATTCTTTTAATTTTTTTAAAATAGAATGTTAATTGTATGACTTACTGTGCCATTGATATCTAATGGCTTTACTGGTTGCTTTAATTTTGTGGGTTTGGATCCTTTGCCTTTCTCGTTAAAGGGATCAAGCTGGGAGGCTATGCGACATAAGTTATTGCTCAATTGCAGCTAGTTATTTAACCATCTTCTGGTTTCAAACTAATCATTTGGTGTGAGACACCTGTCTCTCCTATCAATACTTAATTTGTGGTTTGTTTTCTAATTTTTGTTGTCCTAGCTAGGCTTTTGCAGCTGTTGCTAGCTCACCTCTCCGGGTAGATCTTTCTTGCGTCTTGGAACAAGTTGTTTCAGAACTAACAGCATTCCTACGGAAGGTACATTTACAATTTAATTTTCTTGTTGCAGAACAATACAAGTTCATGTTAATATCTCATACTTTATCTACTAAATTTGCTGTATGCACAGGCTAATAGGGCGTTGAGGCAGGCAACATTAGGGACATTGAACTCCTTACTAGTTGCATATGGTGGTCAAATCAGTTCATCATCTTATGAAGTTATAGTTGTTGAACTGTCCACACTCATAAGGTTGATTTGCCATGTTAATGTTAATATACGCCTTTTTAAACAGTTTTACTTACTCTTTTGTATGTTGACAGTGATGTTGATCTTCACATGACTGCTCTTGCTTTAGAGCTTTGTTGCACTTTGATGACCGACAGAAAGTCGAGTGACACTGTTGGTTTAACCATTAAACAGAAAGTTCTTCCCCAGGCACTCATACTAATGAGAAGCTCTTTGTTACAGGGTCAAGCTTTGCAAGTAGGTGGTTTCATGTTGCTTCTCTTGTAAAGTTTTATTGAATATCTTACTACTGATTTCTGAATTTTGCAGGCCTTGCAAAGATTTTTTGCTTCATTGGTTCAATCAGCAAATACAAGTTTTGATGTGCTATTGGATTCACTTCTTGCAAGTGCTAAACCATCTCCACAATCTGGTGGTCTTTCCAAACAGGCTGTATATTCTATTGCACAGTGTGTTGCAGTGCTTTGTTTAGCTGCGGGTGATCATAAATGTGCATCTACTGTTGAAATGCTTAAAGGCATATTGACAGATAATGGCAACACCAATTCTGTAAGGGTCTTACTTGTGTGTTTATAGCTTGATTTATGCCATCTGGCGAAGATAGTCTTTCTTTTCTTGCTCAATGTATTCTATTTTAACTGTCAGCTTCTTATAATGTAGAAGTGTTTATTATATGTTCTCATAAATTATGTAAAGGATTTCATGCAAAGTCCTTAAATAAGGATTGGCATCAGAAGATCAAATAATTAATTCTTGGTTGATCAGAACATATTTTGAGTACTAAAAATCAAGTAAAATTAGGACTATTATATATACTCTTAAAAATTAAATTATATCAATACAAAATCATGGTCTTGTTCATTTGACTTTTACTTTTCTAAGCTCTTTTGAGCTTTTTAGATAATTGTGGTGTTGTATTGAGGTTTTTATTATGATGATGGCCTAACCAAACTACCTGGTGATCCTCATACATGACATATAAGTCGAGCCATTCTGAATTTCATTAATCCTACCCTCAAAGCAAAAATGAATCAGTAATAAGCCATTGTTTTTTTCGTTGAATTTTTTACTTTTGTAAGTTCTGAGGTTTTAGTTATTGTTTAATTCTATGGTTTTTGGTAAGGACCTGTAAAAAATATGCTCAACCAAGTGATACCCATTGTTGATACATATCACATAGAAACTGTGCTAAAAATTGTCATACTCGTAATTGATACATATCACATAATCAGAAACACTATAATGATGTTGCCTTTATCACTCTTGAAATATCTGATTTAGCTGCATACCATATCAGGTATATTAAGTCTGTATCTGTTTATTTAAAAAAAAAAAACAATTGTTGAGTATATTTTCCAATTGACATGTTTCCATTCAAATAATGACTCTTTACTATTTTATAGTTTACTTTTTAAACAATGCACTTACATAGATAATTGTAATCAACGATTATAAGATAATTTTTTTTACCTATATTACTTTGTATGTTGTGAATATGCATTTGCATCAATTTAAATGTTTAGAGGAGCACATAAAGATATATTATGTTTGTTATCTTCACAAGCTTGTAGATAGTTTAAAGGCATGTACATGCATGTGATTATCTTATTGGATTATATACCATCATAACAAGATTTGTCATTTGTATTGTTATTTTGCATAACCGATATGTTTGTATTTGTCAGGGCTTTATGTAGATTCAGGCGATGTTGAAGGAGTGTTCTTTAACTGAATTATTAGTAGGTCTATTCTTAATCATTATAATATATTAATGGTTAAGCATATACTTAATAATAATTTAGTTAATTTTATTGTTGTATTTTTGTTAATATTATATAAATCTAAGGGAAAGTGCTTGTTTTTGAAAGTTGTATGCTTTGTTTTTATTATTGCTCAGGCTAAAAAACACCTGGCATTGCTGTGCCTTGGAGAAATCGGTAGAAGAAAAGATATAAGTATGCATGCAATGATAGAAAATATTGTGATTGAGTCCTTCCAATCACCATTAGAAGAGATTAAATCTGCAGCTTCTTTTGCTCTCGGGAATATAGCTGTTGGAAACCTGTCCAAGTATTTGCCATTCATATTAGACCAAATTGATAACCAGCAGAAGAAGCAGTACCTTTTGTTACATTCTTTAAAGGAGGTGAGTTTCTGATATGGTAACTTTCTTGAAATTAGTTTTAATTTCCAGTTGTTTCTGAACTTGCTCTTTAGTTATCATTTAGGTCATTGCAAGACAATCTTCAGATGAAGCTGGACATACTGAGCTTCAGGATTCTCATATTGATAAGATATTATCGTTACTTTTTAATCATTGTGAAAGTGAAGAAGAAGGAGTTCGAAATGTGGTAGCTGAGTGTTTGGGTAAAATTGCACTTATTGAACCTAGAAAGCTCATTCCTGCTCTTAAGGTGCGACTTTTTGGTGTCTACGTTGAGAATGCATTTTGATCATTATGACAAACCTGCTATTTTCTTATTTTCTGTTTCTGTAGATGCGGACTACTAGTCCAGCAGCTTTCACAAGAGCAACTGTTGTCATTGCTGTGAAGTACTCTATTGTAGAAAGACCTGAAAAAATAGATGAAATTATATACCCTGAGATCTCGTCATTTCTTATGCTAATCAAGGATAGTGATCGAGTAAATTTCATGTGTCAAATTACATTTATTACTGTAAGGTTGTCAGTTTAGCTTCTCATATTTGCAGGATATTGATTGTTTTCCTCTGCTTTTTGTGTAGCATGTTAGGAGAGCTGCTGTTCTTGCTCTGAGTACTGCTGCTCATAACAAGCCAGCTCTCATTAAGGGGCTCCTTCCAGAAATGCTTCCGCTTTTGTATGATGAGACTGTTGTTAAGGTTTGGACCTTTTTAAGAAGTTTTCCATGGGTTCTACCATTTTTTTATATAAAATGGGACATATGCTTATCTTTTGTAAAAATTAGTGAGATAGCTAATTTCTAATTGTTTCCAGTTGCCTTATAGTAGAAATCTGATGTTCATTATTTTCTGGATTGCATCAGTGTTCATCATGCTTTTGCACTTGCATTATGTGATCTAAGTTCACGAATCAAGTTCATCAGCAAGAAAATATTGAGATTGAAATTTATTTTTTATAATGTCATCAACGTCAAAATTTGAGTTTGGATTAAAACCCCACTTCACGATTGACCACATGCAGCTATATTGTTCATTATGATTATTTCTTATAATGTGTTACATGCTTTGTTATGGATCCTGGCCGTATTATATATTTCTAAAGTAGTTTGATTGTCTTCTTACGTACAGTTAGCTCCATGAAGTTTGTATCTCATTTGTTTTATTTTCTTTTTCATGTTACAGCAAGAGTTAATACGAACAGTGGATCTTGGCCCTTTCAAGCACACTGTTGATGATGGTCTTGAGATTAGAAAAGCAGCTTTTGAGTGCGTTGACACTTTACTAGATAGCTGTCTTGATCAAGTGAACCCATCATCATTTATGGTTCCTTATCTTTTTTCTGGTTTGTCTGGTGAGTTCTTGTGATTGTTAAATATAAATATCCAAACATGATCAAATGCATAGAGTAGTTTTTTTGATATAAAATTCAACTTTTAAACGAGGAACTGTCGCCAGTAAGTTGATCACATTAATGAGAAGTAACACCTGTTAAGATTTGTGAAGAGTTCATTATAGGAAGGGACCTAGACACGTGTATATTTGCACTTAAAAGGTTTTCAAAATGGGTAACAGTAACGTCCGAGGTGGGTGTTCGAAGGGTTCGTTATTTTTGAACCTTCCATCAATTTCGAAGGAGCAAACTTTCGAAGAGACGGGCCAAATGAACAAGGGAGATATAAGGAATGAAGTTCTGAAGAATAGCACAGATCCAGTTCCTTCGATAGACCCAGAGTTTTTGAAGATCCGATCAAGATAGAAGTTTCTGCGAAACTAAGATCCTTCTATCGAAGACAATCTTTGAAGAACCTTAATTTTGAAGGAATCTTCCATCAATTTTGAAGGAACAAACTTTCGAAGAAATCTAGTTCCTTCTATCGAAGACGATCTTTGAAAAACCTTAATTTTGAAGAAAATTTTCATCAATTTTGAAGGAACAAGCTTTTGAAGAGATCCAGTTCCTTCGATGAACCCAGTCTTCGAAGACCCAAACCAATCAAGGTAGAAGTTTCTGTGAAACTAAGAGCCTTCTATCAAAGACGATCTTTGAAAGCTTGATTTTGACAGAACTAGTTAGACTCTGGTCGAAAATTTAACAGGATGACCACCAGCGTCGCCTATAAATATCCCCCCTAATGCACTGAGGAAGAGGTTTGAATCCCAAAGTGTTGAACTGTAGGAGCTAAAATCTTGAAGTGTTTAATTGTCGGGTGAAGAGTAGCGAACGGAGGAAGAAGCGAAGACTGGTGAGCCTCTCCTTCTACTGTTGGATTCTAAACTTTTTCTCTCTCTCCAGCGAACTCTAAAACGCATTCTGACCATGGTTATTCTCTAAGAATGATCCAGCAAGATACATCTTGGGATCATCAAAACACCATAAAGCTAACTAAGGCTTCCATAAATATTCAAGTCTAAATCTATGAACCTTAGCGGCCAAAATAATATAAACTTTTAATAATAAAGAGGATGCAGTTCTCTGGCTAATACAATGCCAAGATTGCCCTAAATCAATAAGAAATCCTCAGTAGATCACTGCAGAACTCCAGAACTATGAGCTAAACATTATTTAAAAGAGAAGGAAATGATGATGAATTCTATTGAACTTTTTCGACTCTTCTACATTGTAGGCATCTCGCCTTTATCCTTTTCGAATAAGGCCAAAGATCTAAATTTCCTAAAGGCTAAGGCTGCTGAGGTGCAGACTTGGTGTTTTCATTCGAACCAAAGCTTTCGAACCTATCTTCCCATGAAACTTTATCTAAGGGAACCAAACTACCTTTTCGAAGGAACCTTTGGAACTTATCCCTTCGAACCACTTCATCGTCTACGACCTTCTAAACATCGTGCATAACCCTTTGTAACTCTTCTCCATGCACGACCTCAAAGGAGATCATGCTCAATATCGTGCACGACCCTTCGAACTACTTTATCATGTACAACCTCAAAGATCATACTGTTATACCCGTGCACGACCCTTTGTGACTCAACCATCGTGCAAGACCCTTTGTTCTTCACTGTGCACGACTCAAAGGAGATTATACTCAAACATCGTGTACAACCTCAATTATACTCAAACATCGTGCACGACCCTTTGTAACTCTTCTTCATGCACGACCTCAAAGAAGATCATATTCAACATCGTACACGACCCTTCAAAACACTTCATCATATATGACCTTAATTATACTCAAACATCGTACACGACCCTTTGCAACACTTCATCGTGTACGACTTCAAAGATCGTACTCAAATATCGTGTACGACTTCAATTATACTCAAACATCATACACGACCCTTTGCAACACTTCATGATGTACGACCTCAATTATACTCAAACATCGTACACGACCCTTTACAACACTTCATCGTGTACGACTTCAAAGATGGTACTCAAACATCGTGTACGACCTCAAAGATACTCAAACATTGTGCACGAATATTTGTAATTCTTCATGTTGCATGACCACAAAAAAGATATTCAACATCGTGCACGACCTTTTCAAAGCATTCTCCTCATACATCGAAGATCGTTCCCGAAGCAATCTCCTCATGCATCGAAGATCGTTCCCGAAGCAATCTCCTCATGCATCGAAGATCGTTCCCGAAGCAATCTCCTCATGCATCGAAGATCGTTCCTGAAGCAATCTCCTCATCATCGAAGATCATTTCCGAAGCAATCTCCTTATGCATCGAAGGTCGCTTTCGAAGCAGTCTCTTCATGCATCAAAGTTTCTGAAGCATACGTCTCTTTCGAAAATACTCAGCTGAAAGAAGATGCTCATTTTGGGGTGGATAAAGTGATGCCTTGATGAGTCAGCAAACTCAAACATGTTATCAAGCAAAGCCAAAGGCTCTAAGTTTTCCCCAAGACTTGTGATGATAGCAGGCTACTATGCCCTTTGAAACGCTATCTCGCAAGCTCTTAGGAAGTGATAAAAGGTCACAGGTGGGTAAATCTCAACTAGATAAATTCCAGTTAGGGGAGCAAATATCAGCTGGTTTTGCCTAAAATGGCAACCATCATAAATGCAATGATCTTGGCTTCTAAGTCTAGGTCATCAATATAATGAAAGGATCTTCCCTATTGATCAAAAGTTTCATTCCTTCAATGGAGGATGGGTAATTAACTACAAAGACTTGTCTTTTCAGGAAATCATAAAATCCTCAAAAACTCTTAAGTCCTAGAGTTATTACCTCTAGGGCGAAATCAACTTGTCCTGAGAAGAGGGAATTATTCAAATGTAATATATACGCTTGTCGACTTTCCACCTCTCGAGGCCAACAGTGTAGATGTTGTCTTCTGCATAATTATTGTTAATTATCTCCTCCCCTTTTGATGCTGTGCTTTCAAATTTCTGCATCATATATGGTAACTTGGCACTGATGAGATCCTGCGGATTGACTTGTAAAAGCAGTTTTTGCCTATTTATGTACATCATTTGATTCAAGTGTTCAACTTTTCAAAAGCTTAATGAATTTGTTGTTCGATATCAGTACTGACTAAAATGTCCTTTGCTGTGGGGTTTTCAGATCACTATGATGTGAAGATGCCTTGTCACCTCATATTGTCAAAATTATCTGATAAGTGTCCTGCCGCCGTTCTGGCAGGTTTCTTGTTTCAGCTTATGCAAAATTCAAGCTTCTTTATGAATCATGAAATATGTAGATGCAAATTTCAAAAATATCTTGAACATGCAGTTTTGGATTCCTTGGTAGAGCCTCTTGAAAAGACTATAAACCACAAGCCCAAACTTGATGCTGTGAAACAAGAGGTTGATCGTAATGAAGATATGGTCAGGAGTGCTCTTAGAGCCATTGCATCTTTGAGCCGCATAAGGTTAGATACCCTTCTGCAAATTTCTTTTATCAGATGAGATTAGAAGAAATGATCAACCTTATAGATAATGATAATTTGTTTCACTTTGCTGCATTGATTTGTTTCAATTACGCTCACAAAGCATAAATTTATGTACAAATTTGGAATTAAGATTTTAGTGTTCATGTTTTTACTTTTAATACAAGAGATTAATGCTCTACTTTTCTTCTACAGCGGAGGGGACTGCAGTATGAAGTTTAAAATGCTAATGAACAACTTAACCAACATTCCAGCTCTCGCTGAGAAATACAATTCCGTGAGGTCAGAGTGAAGATGATGATCGGCTCTTAAGGGGATCAAATTAGCTTTTATAATGCATGATGATTTTTACAAGTATTCGATGATATTTGATTTCCCAAATAATGGTTATAGATATTGAGAGTCTCTTCTTGCTTTTTCTTTTTTTTTTCTTTGGGAGGGTTGACTGTTGAGGAAATGTAGCCTTTTCTCATGCTGGATTTTTTTTTCTATCCTGAAGTGGTCCATTTTTCAGGATAGACTGAGTTTAGGCTTCGTCCTGGCTGACAGTTAATTTGCGCATATATATATATATATATATGTATATGTATGTATGTATACGTTCCTTATTTTCCATCGTAGAAACGGTTTCTCTGTGCTTATGTTCTTATGGAGTTGCAGCGGTTATTTGCCATGACAGTCAAAGCGATTTGATTTGGCTATAGCATTGCATTTTATGGCAAAAGAAAATATAGAAAACAATTTTCTGTACAATAGAATTGGTTAAGTATTGTTGGATAACTCTCACTATAAAAAAAAATAAAATAAATATTTTTTTACTATGAAAGTAATATTTGTTATTAAAAAATAATTCATTTATATATTTACTTAAATTAGAGAGATTTATTTTCATATAAGGGCAAATAAGAGGAACTCAAATGCTGTTTACTCTTAAATTACACATAAAGCTCTCTTTAAATTGTAACTTTTGCAAAATCTTTTGTATTTAGGTTAGTTTATATGTATCTCTTTCATCATTTGGTATGAAAGCAAGTTTATTATGGTTCCCAAGTCCAAGTCATTTTAGGTTTAATTAGTTCAGTTTCTGTATGTTCTGTAAATTTCAGCAAATTCCAAGATGAATCTGTATATTTCAGAATGTTTCTACAATTCTGAATTTTATTTTGTTTCTTGTTCTACATTTTCAGGGGTCCATTTTGCAGTTTCTGCATATTTTTCTTGCATTCTTCTGCATTTCCTCTGCACTGTTTTGTAATTACAAAATAATTTCTATAAGTTTGTAATTGTTCCTTCATTTCTGTTTAATTTCTGTAATTCTTCATTGGTATTCTGCAATTTCTTTGGTACAATTTGGCGTGCTGGTTTTGGTTTTTCTGCATCTCGTTTTGGTCTTTCTGCATTTAGTTTACAGTTTTGCATTATTTCCTTTAAGTCATATTGCAGCATATACTCATAAAGAAAATTTTGTAGAAAGCTCCATATCTTGCTCCTTTTTTTTTTTGAAATTTTCATTATGATAATTAGTAACGGGATTGTTATTATTGTTTTACATTCTAGTACACTTGAATGGAGAGACCTTTTTGACCCATTACTTGATATTCCCACATTCAGGAACAAGTTGTACCATATCTAGTAGTTATTGTGATCAGCATATACTAACACATGAATTCGTGTATAGGTGGGTATGATTTTTAATACACCTGTGGTTCCTTATTTAGTGTCTAGTGCATGACCTTATGGCACTATCACCAAACCAAAGTGTACAACAAACTTCTCGTTTTGTTCGAGTTTTTTTTTAGACAAGAAAAAAATATTTTATTTTTTAAGTTTAATAGAAAGTGTGTAAAATGTGAAATACTATAAATTCTAATTTTTGTATTTGTATTAGATGTAAAATATAATTAATTTTTATAATTGAAATTTGTGTTGGGTAAAAATTTTTTCTCGAATCAAAAGAGGTGACAATCTTCTCCTTGAGATTAGGTGTAACTTTCTTTAATTCATATGTAGATGCTTTTTGTGAGGTAAAATCATTAAAATGGCGAGAGAAAATTTTGTAGTTAGGCGTGCTTGAGCTGGAATAGTATTAAGATAGATGATCTCTTATAAAGTACTTAAGTTATACAGTTTTTAAAAGTTAAAGAAAATAACATTTCTACATGTGGGACATGAGATGTTATAATATAGTATCAGAATTAGCTTCTTACAATACGATATTATTTGATGAAGAATCGGCGGGTGTAGTGAGCTTATGATGACTCATAGTTGAAAAGATTGAGTAATTATTGAGTGATCGCAAAAAAGGAAAATTATTGAAGTGTAGCTTTTGGTAGGTTTCTATGTTAAATGATGATTAATAAGAATGATATAGAAATGAATTGTATTATATTAAAATATAGAGAAATTATTGAACTATATGAGTAAATAGTGTGAGACTAATATATAATAAAATTATGAAGCTAATAGTAAGAAATTCTATAGTTAAGTATGATTGAACTAAAGTAGTATTGTGATTTTTTAAAAATATTTAAGTTATGTAATTTTTTAAAGCCAAGATAGATAAAATCTAATATGCTATTGTCGGGTTCAAAGTTTCGTATGAGAAATGCGAAAAGTTGCATTAAGTAGTTGCATTAATGTAAAATTTGTTCAATAAATATGATTTGAATTCTCTAAAAAATTATTTTATTGTTGTAAAGCTGACAACATTTCTGAATTTTAGGTAAAGGATGTTACATTAGGAATGACCTAAAATATTTAGTTGATTCAATTTGATCTCATAGGGCATCATTATAGGGAAAAT
This sequence comes from Apostasia shenzhenica, assembly GCA_002786265.1. Lineage (NCBI taxonomy): Eukaryota > Viridiplantae > Streptophyta > Magnoliopsida > Asparagales > Orchidaceae > Apostasia > Apostasia shenzhenica. The sequence goes on from KZ452033.1 coordinate 156,172, forward strand.
ATGAAGGTGACAACAAAAAGAACACTGGTTATGGAAGTTGGTGGTGATGATGTTGTTGATTTTTCACTAGGAAGTGAAAACAACACTCTGGAGATTTTTATTTGTGCTCTATGTGATGATATAAGTGATGAAGGAAAATATATAGATAGAATTGTTATAGAACTAAAGAATGATGTATGAGATAAAATAAAAGACCTAAACATTGATTGTAGGTTTGTAATGGAAGATATGGTTCAACAAACTCATGATATGGTTTTGGGTGAACAAAACATAGGTGAGTTTGATGACTCACTCATTATAATAGAGTTTATGTAGGTTATGTTAGGAACATATTTGAGTAGCTAGGATTCCAAACATGCTAAGTTGAGCATTACCTAACCTAAATCTTTGAGACTCTTGAACTTGAGATTCACACTGACACCAATGAGAGACCCTGCTCACTTCTCTTGTAGCTGTTGGGACTAGCAAAGCCATCGCCACCATTTTGTGCTCTTATTCAATAGTATGCTACTTGGGGTACCATAAATCATATTTTGGAATCCTGTAAAGTGTGTTGTTTCTCTAGATCTGAAGGCACTTTTGGGTAAGCCGCCTCTATCGTAGTTAGACTAGTATTTTGGTGAGTGGATCCCTAAACATATTAATCTATATTAAAGCAGATACACATGCATGAATGTGTCTCCTAGTATGTTTCTCATCCACTTCACAGGGAGGATGAACAATGTTGGTGACCATGTTCTCATGTCTTCATTGAATGCTACATCATAATAGCATTATTCATTGGGCTTCAAGCTCTGGCCTTCAAGCTTTGGGCTACTAGCTTAAGGATTCGGGTTTCAAACTTCAAGCTTCTGGCATCGGTCTATGGGCTATGGGCTTTGGGCTTGATGCTTTGGGCTGGTGGCTTAAGACTTGGAGCTTAAGACTTAGAGCTTCAGATTTAGGGATTTGAACTTCGAGCTACAAGCTTTGTAATTTAAGCTTGGGGATCCAAGCTACGAGCCTTGAGCTTGGGGATTTTGGATCAGGCTTCGGGCTTCGGGGCTATGGGCATGGTGCTCTGAGCTTAGGGTTTAGGGCTTCGAGCTTGAAGCTATGGGCTATGGGCTTAGGATTCAGACTTTGAGATTCGAGCTTTAGGTTTCCTTTTTTGGGCTTCGAGATTTGGGATTCAGGATTCAGGCTTGGGGCTTGGGGCTTAATAGTTAGGGCATTGAGCTTTGCATTTTCAGGCAGTGGATATCGAGATATAGGATTTGGACTTTGAGCATGGTGCTTCGGGCTTTCGGCTTTAGGCTACAGGCATTAGGATTTAGGGTTTAGCTTTATAATTCTTGCATTGGGCATTTGGTTTTGGGCTTGTCGCTTGGGGCTTGGGGCTTGGGGCCTAGGACTTGGCACTTATGTCTTATGGATCGAGCGTCAGGCTTCAGTCTTCAAGCTCAGTGCTTAGGGCTTGGGGCCTTGGGGCTTTCTGTTTTTTGCGTCGGGCTTCGAGATTCAAGCTATAGACTACAGGCGTGGGGCTTTGGGAATGAGGCTTCTGGCTTTGAGCTTTGGGCTTGGGGAATGAAGCTTAGGGCTCATTCGAGCTTCAGCCTTTAAGCCATGAGCTTCAATGTTAGGCCTTGAAGCTTTGGGCTTAGGGCTTTGAGCCACAAGCTTGGGGATTGGGGCTCAGTCATTAGGGCTTTGAGCATTAGGCTTTGTGTTGCATGCTTGGTGCTTGGTGCTTGGCACTTGGTGCTTGGGGCTTGGGGCTTGGGGCTTGGGGCTTGGGGCTTGTGTTTTTGGGCATTGGGTTTTGGCTTTGGGCTTCGGGCTTCAGTCTTTGGGCTATAAGTTTAGGGTTTGAGGCTTTGAGCTTGAGGCTTCAAGCTTCGGGATTTGGGATTCAGGCACCGGCCTCAGCTATGAGCTTGGGGCTTTAGGCATTGGGTTACTAGTTTGGGGCTTCAACTTTAGGGTTCGGGATTCGGGCTTCAGGCTAATCGTTTCAGGCTTTGAGCTTCAAGCTTTAGGCTTTATGATTCAAAATTTGGGATCCATGCTATAGGCTATAGGATTAGGGCCTAGGCCTTGAGGCTTCAAGCATCAAGCTTCAAGCTATGAGCTACAGGCTTTGGACTTCGGGCTTTAGGCTTTTGAATTCTTGCTTTAAGCTTTGGGAGTCGAGTTACAGGTTTTGGGCTTCAAGCTATAGGCAATAGTCATTAGCCATTAAAGTTCAAGCAACGGGATTTGCATTCGGGCTTAGTGCTTGGGGCTTAAGGCTTCGAGATTAGGACTTGGGGCTGGGGGCTTGTTGTTTGGGGCTTCTAGCTAAGGGCTTTGGACTTCATGTTTTGGGCTTCAAGCTATACGTTTCAGGACTCGGGCTGCTAGTTTTGGAATTTAAGCTTGGGATTCGGGATTCAGGCTTCGGGCTTCGGGCTTCGGGCTTTGGGCTATAGGCTTCAAAATTAGAGTTTTGGCTCAGGTTGGATGCATTAGGCTTGGGGCTTGGGGCTTGGGGCTTGGGGCATCAACATTGGGCATTAGGCTTTAGGCTTGGGGCATGAAGATTTAGGCTTCGAGCTTTAGGTTCTAGCTTTCCAACTTTGGGCTTTGAGCTTCACTCTTCAGGCAATAGTCTACGTGCTACGGGTTTGGGGCACAGGACTTCAGGCTTTGAGCTTCGAGATTCAGTTAGGGATATGGGCTTGGTGCTTCGGGCTTGCGGCATCAAGTTTTGGTCTTTATGCTAGAGGCTTGAAGCATGGGTTTGGGGCTTCAGAAATTGAGAATTAGGCTTTAGGCTTCAAACTTTGGGCATCAGGATTTGAGCTTTGGGATTCGAATTAATGATTTTGTATTAGAGGCTTCAAGCATAGAGCTTGGGGCATTTGGTTTTGGGCTACAAGCCATGGGCTAGGAACTTGTCACTTGAGGCTGGCAGTTTGTGACTTCAATCATGGGGCATTAGGCTTCAGGCTTTGAGCTTTGGGTTTAAGCCTACAGGATATGTGATTGGGGCTTAGAGTTTTGTGATATCTTTGAAATTTTGAAGTTAAAAGAAATTGAAATATAAGTTCATTTGAGGTTTAAAAATTGAAGCTGATTTGAACTTAAAAATAATGATTTTGGATCTATTTATAAGAGGTTAGAAATAGAGGGACTAAATTATAATTATTCCATTAATCAGATGAGGACAGCAACAGAACCGCCTTTTTCCGCTTCTTCCGCGTGTCACCTGCGCCAGGTGAGAGAAAGGGAATTTCCCTTCTCTCCCTCTCGGTTTCGCACGCCCGTGCCTCTCCGTTCCGCCGTTCCGCCGAGAGCAGCAGTAGCGCTGCAGCTGCCGCAAGCTCCAGCAGCAGGTGGAGGAGAAGAAGAAGAAGAAGAAAAAAGAGGAGGAGGAGAAAAGGAAAAAGGAAAAGTGGAAAGCTAGTGGAATAAAGGAGAGATTTCAAGCGTTGTTGTAACAGTAAATTGGTAGGTAATTCTGTCCCTAAAGTTAATATTGATACATTATTATAATGCTTGTGAAAACGGATGAATGTTGTGAGGCTTTAGGAATTATGTTATTATGTCTCGTATTCTATTAATTACCTAAGGAGAAATAAAGGAGAGATTTCAGTTCTAGCCAAAACAGTAAATCAGTAGGAATTATTACAAAGAAATTTTAGTAGACGTGTCAATATGGAATTATGTTATTATATCATGTATGTTGTGTAAGTTGTTATTTAAGTGAATGGATAAAATATGCTTGTGTGTGAGGTGATGTAATACTAATAGATTTCTGTATACCAAGAACCAATGAGGGCGGAGAGTTTCCTATATATATGTTATTTCGATGAGGGCGGGGAGTGTAAGTCGGGTGATGTCCTAAGAAAAAGAAATCACTGATGCAAGGTGCGGCTCCTATCAAGGCTTCTAGAATAATAAGCTGTAGGAACTCTTGTCAGGCTTCTAAGTGAAAGAGTATGAAAATAATAGATCCACATCACTATATAGAATATTATTATGTTGTCACGAATTCAGTATGTTCAATGATAAGTTATGATAATTAATTTGTATATTATGCCGTTAAGATTTATGATATGGTATGTATTATTATTATAAGTAATGAGATGATATTTGTATTTATGATTTAAAGGTGATGATGAGTAAGGCAGGTTTCTCACAAGCGATCACACATGCCAGCTCGAGCTTGATTTGGCGCGACGACGTCCAAGGCCCTTTTGGGCTGATGAGAAATGATTGTGGCATTTGAGGTGATTGATTGAGAAACCTGGGGCCTAGAGAATAGGGAGTTGGGCTTAGGGATTCGTGCTTGGGGTATAAGGCATTGGGCTTGAGGCTTGGGGCTTGGGGCTTCTAACATCAGAATTTGAGCTTCGGGCTATGGTGTTTGGGCTACAGGCTTCAAGCTATAGGCTTAGGGCTTTAGGCTTCGAGCTTCAGGGTTTAGACTTCCGGCTTAGCGCTTAGGGTTTGGGATTGGGGCTTGGGGTTCGGTGTTGAGGCTTCAAGCTTAATACTTCGAGCTAGAGGCTTCGGGATTCACAATACAGGCTTTAGGATACAGGCTTATGGGCTCCAAGCTTTGGGCATATGGCTTTGGACTTTGGGATTCAAGCTTGGGGCTGCATCCTTTAGGCTTTGGCTTGTAGTTTCTGGCTATGGTTTTAAGGCTTAAGGCCTAAGCCTCCAGCCTATGGGCTTTGGGTCCTATGCCCCAATACTTAAGGTCATAACTCATAGAATTAAGCTCGAAGATTGAAGCCTGATGCCCAATGCTCACAACCCCAACTGCGATGCCCTTACCTCGAAGCCTAAACCCGTAACCTAAAGCATGAATTTGGATGTCCGAAGCCCTAACCCAGAAGCCTAAAGTCTAATGCCCCAAGTTCAAAGCCCTAGACCATAAGCCCTAAGCTTGAAACCCAAAACTCGAAGCCTGAATACTGAAGCCCGTAGCTCAAAGCTCGAAACTTGAAGACTGAAGCTCGAAGACCGAAGCCTAAAGCCCATAACCTGAAGCCCCAATCCCTAAGCCTAAAGCCCTATGTCCCAAGCCCCAAGCCTCCTAGCTCAAACTCCCAACCAAATCCCCCAAGCCCAAAGCCTGAATCTTAAAGCTTAAGCCCATAGCCCTATTCCCTAAGATCGAAGCCCAAAGCTTGAAGCCTGAAGCCCGAAACCCATAGCCCTAACTAAAGCCTATAGCCCTAAGCCCGATGCCCAAATTCCGAAGCTCAAAGCCCAAAGACCAAAGCCATACATCCCAAGTCCTAACCTCCAAGTCCCTAACCCCAAGCCCCAAAACCTTAAGCCCATAATCAGAAGCTCAAAGCTCGAAGCCCCAATCCCTAGCCCTAAAAGCCCTAAACCTCATGCCCTAAGTGAAGCACAATACCTAAAGCCCAAAGCTTGAATCCCAAAGCTTGAAGCTAAAATCCAATTGCCCTAATCCCCAAGTTCAAAGCCTAAAGCCCAAATCTCAAAGCTTGAAGTCATAAGCTCGAAGCCCAATGCTACAAGCCTAAAGCCTAAAGCCCATAACTTGAAGCCCATAGCCCATAGCCTGTAGGCCAAATGTTAAAGCTTGAAGCCCATAGTTTGAAGCCAGAAGCTCGTAGCCCTAATCTCAAAGCCTATGCCAAAACCCTAAATCACTAATCTCATAGCTCCCGAATCCTGAAGGCCAAAATGCAAATCACTAAAACAGAAGCTCGAGGACAGGCCTCAAGCCTCAAACCCAAAGCACCAAGCCCTAAGCCCCAAGCCTAAAGCATGTAGCCTGAAAGCCCATAAATCGAAGCTCAATACCCGAAGCCCTAGGCCCTAAGCCCGAATCCCCATGGTCATAGCCCATAGCCCGAAGCCTAAAGTTCAGACACCAAAGCTCAAAGCCTAAAACCCCAAACTTGATGCCTGATGCTCATATCCTGAAGCTTGATGCCTGAAGCCCCAATCCCCATGCCTCACGCTCGAAGGTCCAAGTAGCATGACCGCAGTCCTTAAAGCCTCTATAGCAGAATAAATGTCTGCCAAAGCACCTCCTCAATAGGAGAGAAAAGAAAGAACGTTGAACTCGAAATCTATAACATCTTGAAACAAGTAAAATATCAGAGGTTGCATTGACAACAGATGCGGGAAGATAGGTATTGCCATGGTGAGGCCGAATAATGGCGAGTTGTATTCACCGAAAAAAGACAACATGTCAGAGAACTCCCTTCCTCCATATGACGAAGCGAACTTTTGTCAAGAAAAACTTACTATGGTGAGCATCATAGGGGTGCTCGGATGCCCTTCTACCGGTGCGCACCCCCTGAAAGGTCTCATTTGTACATTTGCTGTTGATATATTAATAAGAGAAAAGTTTAATATAATAGTGAGTATAACGGTGAACACCATACCAATAAGTTTGGATATGGAAAGTCCCATTAGATTTGGATCTGAAAAGCATACAAAAATAAGGGTGAATATCATGGGTCTACTCTGCCAAATAACTCTGGCAAAGTGAACAACCATGAAATGTCCCTAAACAAAGTAGGTCAATCTTAGCCAAAGAAAGATAAAAATCCTTTAAAAGATAAGATTATGAATGAGGCTGATATAGAAGGCTTCTTTTGACCAAAAAAGAAAGGCAAAAGCTGCAAGGGCTAAGAACCCCTGGAGGAAAGCTTTGAAGAATTGCCCTCATGATCACACCCAAAATATAAAGTTCACAAGATATGCGTCGTAGGAGCAAGAGGCAAGAAGTTGCATCATAGCCTCAAGAACCAACTTACCTTGAAGGGCATCGTGAACAAAGTACGCGTGAAGAAGGTAACATTGAGACAGAAGAGAAAGTGACTTTAATCCCCACATCTTGTCTTCAACAATTGGAAAGACAAACCCACATATAGAAAAGCGAACTTAAAGTACTAGATGATCATATGGAGTGTATGGAATTTATGATGAAACAATTATGCTCACACCTTAAAGGAATTATCAACGTGCAATCTCGGGCGATAGAAGTTCCATCCTCAGGGAACTCCCCTATGCCGGATCAAAAGAATAACAGCCCCATGGCTAGCAAGCTAAACACAGAACCACCATCAAGTAGCATGCCAAATACCCAAGCAAGAGAATTAGTGATCAACCGATTAATGCAGGAAGCTTGCAAGCACACATTGAAAAGATGTTGGAAGCTCTCATGGCATCAAAAAGACAAGATGCGAAAGTAAAAAAAGGGAGACCTTACCCAGTTGAATATGATAATATAAAATATCCAGAGGGGTATAGCGTCCCCAAATTCAATGTTTTTGATGGGAGTGAAAATGCACAACAGCATATAGCCTAGTTCAGAGTAGCATGCTATGATACCAGGGGCAATGATGTTTATTTGTTAAAATAGTTCATGAGCAACATCTTTGGACTAGCCTTTAAATGGTATTCAATGCTGCTTAATGATTCAATAATAACTTTTATGGAGTTAGAAGACTTATTTGTCAAAATATTCACCAGTATAGCAAAAAAGGTGATACTAGTAGATCTCTCTAGAATGCAGCAAAATAAAGACGAAACAGTCATTAAATTTGTAGCTAGATGGCATAATATGAATTTGAAGTATGACAAGTCACTTTCAGAAGATCAAGCCATTGAACTAGTCATAGCTAAGTTAGAACCTACTATAGCAACATTTGTACAAACCACACCAACTGCCACATTCCAAGGGCTACTAGTCAATGTTGCTATTTATGAGAAAATCAATCTACAAAAATATGAAGTTGGGCTTGAACGAACTAGAACATAGAAGGCATATGAAACGGAAAAGCTTGCAGCCTATGCAATAGACCAAAAAAAGGAGTATACAATTAAAACTCCTCTGCTGCAAAGCAATCCCACGTCCACCAGGCAGATCTATGAAGGAAAAAGACTCTTTAAAAGATATGAAAAGTAAAACATATTCTTTCAGAAAGGATTATGTCAATAAGTTGTTTCTCCAAGCGCTAAAGGCAGGCTTGAATTTGCGAGAGCCAAAAAGGCTGCAAGAAGTTAACAAGACAAATGATCTAAGTTATTGCTCATATCACAGATGTATCAACCATCTTATTGATGATTGCTTCATTTTCAAAGATTAGCTTGAAAGGTAATACCAGAGTGGAGAATACACATTATCCAATAAGGTATTGGTCAATCCACCAAAAGTGACTGTTAACATGATCATAATCTCTGGTGAAAAAGTAGGATCAGAAGAAGAATAGGACACGATTGTCTCAAAAAAGTCTTGCAAATTAATAAAATAGTTGAAGGGGAACAATGCCACTCATTGGCACACCCCAGTGCAGCCCGTCCTTAAAAAAAGAGCTAAGAGAAATCCTACTATAAGTGAGAGCCGTCAGATAATAATAGACAGCCCTAATGCAATAGAATATGATTGCTAGGTTAGAAAAGAGTAGGGTGAACTATATAAACAAAGGCAAGATGATAAGTTGAGATAAAGAAAAGATTGAAACAATAGCATATAAAACTACCATCCAACTGGCAAATTACATGGAGAACTTAACTGCTGCTAAGGAAATCAAGTCACTCACAAATAGTAGTAACACGAATACGGATGATCCCTTCCATATGATAAGAAGAAAAAGAAATAAATCTAAGAATCATCCTATAATTGCCTTCAAAGATGAAGGAAAGTCTTAATCAGAATCAAAGCTAGACAAAATATGTTAGAAATAGTCTTAATCAGAATCCTAGCAGTGGCAATCCTAGGGTTCCTTTTCCAACCATCCATCTGACATCTCTAATGAACTCAGTTGAACATACTGTTACTTTCTATGGAAAACCTAGAACTCTCCCAATAAAGAAGTAATAATCCCTCTAATGTGAATGGGAATTGCTGGCATCGGAAAATATCGCTTTCGTTGTCTTAGAATGTAGGGCTAAGCAACCCTTGTTTCTTGGGACTCTTATCCAACTAATAGACTTCTGAATAAACTCAAGCTCCTGGTGGTCTTTGGGACATTTAAAAGCTTGATAAAGGAATAAAGGTAGATGATAGCATTAGGAACTAATTGCACTGGCATAATCTAATAAGCATTGAAGATATCTATGAATTCTGGTTAGGGGAAAACATCATGCCATACTGGAGTTGAGCCCTGTAGAAGTAGGCGATGTCTTCTGGAGGTTATTAGGATGATTCTCTGCCTAAGGGGGATGATAACGATATTAGGTTTCCCTCTAAATTTCTTGGTAGTATTCTGAACCTCATGTTCCATCATTAGACTATCTTGGTAAGATTGATCCTAAAGGAACTATTTAAGAAGCTTAGCTCAATCGATCTCCCTCGCTCCCGTGGTGGATTTTGACTCAAAGGAGGGTTGCAAAAGATGTTAGGGTTGGCTCAACAAAGGACAGAACGATGGTTCAGATGAACCTTAGTTTGGAGAAAAGGTAGGAGATATACTTCTTCAAAGTCTAGGGTAAAACATCTGGACCATCCGGATTTGCCCCAGACACGTAGAGGAGATTTGATGATACCAAATGTATGAGTGGTTGATGTTTACATGTGAATTTAATGTTACATTAAGACCGTACACGTTATAGTCAAAGTATTCAAAGTAGCTACCCTAGTCGACGATGTTATAACTATCAAGCTTGTTATTACCATTTGATATTTATTTAGATCTGTTTCAAGGGATTCAAATGTTAATGTTGAGGGAATCCTAGCAAATAATACATTGGGTATGAGTCTTGCATTATCAGCACCTGCTACCTCTAGTATTATTTTGTCAAAGGATAGCTAACATGTTAGCATTTTCCTTAACTATATTTTTGGTTACAGTGGTGTTACATTCCTTCATAGCTATCAGCTTGATTGACAAAAGGGCATCACCAGGTTCCTTGTTACTATTTGTCGGCTAGCTAGTCTCAAATAATCTAACTAATCAAGAAGCCATGTGTCCTCTTCTTGATATAACGGTGGCCCCACCTAGAATTGGAAGCTCCATTCTATTTCAACCGATAACTTGAAGCCAACAATATAACTTATGTCTATAAATACCTCATTGGAGCTTCATTGGAAGAGGGATAGAGAGAACACATAGCTCTTGCATTCTTTTTTCCTTTTAACTTTGTCTTATAATGATCAAAGGACATTTGATTCATAATAAAAATTTATAATCGGTTCTCTGGTGGATGTAAGGGATCATCCTTGAACTGCCTTATATCTGGTGCATTTTGTGGATGGTTCTTAGAGGGCGTTTGGTTCAATGTTATCTTGATATTATGTTATATTATTTAGAGAAAGTAATTATTTGGTTTAATGACATCTACAAATAATCTTTTATTAGATTATAAAATTATTAATCAAAAGATGACATCTAGATGTCATGACATCTAGATAACATCTGAATTACATAACATAACACCAAGATAACAACGAATTAAATGCCCTATTAGTTTTATTGTGCAAATTGTTTTTGCAAGGAATCATGTGCATTGTTGATTCTCAGAATTAATGTTTACATTGACAATCTCAAAACAATTGTACCCGCTCCTAAAGATTGAATTGTATACTAATGTCTATTTGATTGTAGCTTTGATTTCAGAATAAATAGAATTTCACTTAAAACTTGTAACATATTTGACTAAGTGGAGATTTCGCCTGAAACCATATTTTATATGATTTAAGGCCTTAGGCTTCATAGATTAAAAGTAACTTGAAGCTGCTTTGAATTGATTTCATACAATGGAAAAAATCTGTTTGTCGGATTCTTTAAAATATTGGAAAGATTCACTTCAGTTAATAAGCTTCAGAAGGGTTGAAATCGAGTAGTTTTTCTTTCAAACATGCTTATACGATTACTTAAATAGATTTAATTTGTACGAGGATAATATATGTTCCGCGCAAAAATAAAATCACATACGATCAATACAGACTTAAAATGGCATCCCCACAATTATGGAAATAGATTTCATTATGATCATAGAATAATTTTTTAGCATGTTTGCCCATCTGCAGCTAGGGCTGTAAATGAATCAAATTGGATTGAGTGGCAGTTTGTTTAAAGATATATTTATTTACTAAAATTGAATTTGAGTTCATGCTTGGGATGATCACGCTAGAAAAAGAACACTGGACTGTAAATTAAGCAAAACTCTTTTGTTTACTATATATAAAAATAATTGTTTATATATCATAAAAATTTTAAATATTATTTATATATTATTTTTTAAAAAAATTTCTGATACATGATGTTTATATATTTAAATAAAAATTTAATATTTAAAATTTTATTTGGCATATATGTAAATGTCCCGGAAAAAATACACTTGCGATTACGGCGTTTCGTGGTGGCCTTGCGATTGGTCAGCTTATGTTGCGAACTGGAGCGAAGCTTACTGCGGGGGCCCTTGCCCTAGCTGGGGGAGCCGCGGCCGTTGCCATCTCCACCAGTTCCGATGATCTCTATACTTCCTTCAGGCTTTGTACCCTGGTCCCCCTCCGCCTGCTACGCGACTCCGCCACCGTTGCCGCAATCGCCTTCGGTCAGTGTCCTAAACTTCCCTTTCTTCACTTTTAATCTTTCTCCCTCATCAGTTCAGGATTTTCTCTTGTTATTCGGCTTTTGCCCGATATCGTCTTTTATGAGCTTTTTATCTTCAGAGGATTTGTGCTAATGCCAGAACTTGCTGCTTTCCATTTGATACAAATGATCACAGTTCTTACAGATATTTGGTAAAAACTGATTTTATTATACTCACTGAGACATGTCATGATTCTTAATTTGTTAATAGCTTATGTAGCTTTTTATGTTGTCTGTTTTTAACTAGTATATGTTGCTAGCCTGTTGTCAATGCTTGGGAATAAAATCCAAACAATGAAAATAACAAGACTTAGAGGAGACAAGAACAGAGCTTTCACCTGATAACACGTCTAATGTAATTTGGAATATGAAGTGGTGAGCCAGAGCCTGAAGAAGAGGAGAGGGTCTCATTCAAAAGAAGAAAAGGGAGGTGGGCAGAAGAGCCTCAGGTCTTAGCCATCGCGGAGAGGTTAGGATGGTTTGAGCCTGGAGCGAGTCGAGTGTGAGTTCAAGGAGGATGTGGCCATTGAACAGCTTGTAAAAAGAGGGACAATTTTTGTCTAGATGAGGGAGGAACCCCTAGCGAGCATTAAATGTGGACATTTATAGGAGGTGAGAAGTTAGGTGGAGTTGGCGGCTACACTGTGAGAGATTGCCTAGCGCAGGAGCCCATGCTAGGGGGATATCCTTCGCTAGTGATAGTCAACGCAGTGGCTGTAGTCACCTTCCTGAAGGGCTAAGAATAGGGTGAACTGTAAAAACAAAGGCAAGATGATAAGTTGAGATAAAAAAAAGATTGAAACAATAGCATATAAAACTACCATCCAATTGGCAAATTACATGGGCAACTTAACTGCTGCTAAGGAAATCAAGTCACTCACAAATAATAGTAACACGAATAAGGATGATCCCTACCATATGATAAGAAGAAAAAGAAATAAATCTAAGAATCATCCTATATTTGCCTTCAAAGATGAAGAAAAGCCTTCATCAGAATCAAAGCTAGACAAAATATGTTAGGAATTGTCTCTGAAAGATGAGACCTGACCTTGAGGAATTAGACTGGGAAGTGATGTTGAGTCTATTTCCCTGGAAGAAATGCCTAGAAATTCCTCTGATAATGAAAACTCGCCCTCAACAAGTTGCAAATTTCTCATAAGTCTTATTGAATTTGTAAAAAAATAAATGATTCTTCATAATATTTGTTTTCAATAATTTTATGTTTTCATATTTCAAGCACGAATATCTTATTCTTTCACTAACTAAACATTCGTTTCTAAGTGCAAAATCTATAAAAGAATTTACTGCATGATCATATACAGATGATCGTGTATCTATTTTAATCAAAGATCGTGTATCTATTTTAATCAAAGATCGATTCATATATTACCTTTGAAACAAGGTTTAGTATAGTCAAATTCAAAAAATTGATCTTCTTGAGCTGAAATTATTATAAAAATTTAACATACATCATAATTAACATATAAATAAATTAAAAAAAAGAAAATAAATAAAAGTTATTTTGTGTGATTTTTCAGTAGTGGATGGCTATCAAAATTGTTAAAATCAAATTTTGTGCAATAAGTGATTGATCAACCTAGCCGACCCCACCTAGTGGGATTAAGGCTTGGTTGTTGTTGTTGTTGTTGTTGTTGTAAGTGATTGATCAACCTAAAAAAATAACAACAAAAAAGAAAAGAAAAAGAAAATAATGAAAGAGTGAAGAAGAAGAAGAAGAAGAAGAAGATCCAGTAACAACGAGATCTCTCGGCATCAGTGAAGCTTCCTTGCAACGAGTGAGATGGAAACGAGAGTGAGTCGCATATGGTTGGATTACATTAGTCAATCGTCGTCTAATGAACATTAGATGGCAGTTGATTAGTCAACCATCGTCTGTTGTTTAGACGACAATTGACCTAGTCAACTGCCATCTAATGTTTAAATAGCAATTGACTAAAGCTAACATTTTTTATGGCGGCCGCACACTAAGCCGCTATAAAAGACATGACTATTTCTTTAAGCCGATAAAACTGTTCAACTGCCTTAATAAAAGTGCTATAAAATCTATATTTTCTCCTAGTGTCTTATCGGTTTTGATAGCTCTTATTGAATACACCTGTGGGTGCTACTGCTAGGATTGCCACTGCTGCTATTGGGGCTACTGCTGCTATTGGGGCTACTGCTACTTTTATGTTGTTGAACTGCTAATGCTGCTGTTATAGCTGCTACAACTATTGTAATTGCTACTGCTAGTGTAATTATCACTTTTTCTTTTATTATGGCTACTATTGCTTTTATCTCTACTACTACTACTACAACCACCATTGTTGATTCAATTAATGTTGTTGTTGCGGTGATGATTACAACTACTGCGACAGCTGTGGCTGCTTTTGCTATTGGTGCATCAATTACTACTGTTGTTATGGGTGCAATTGCTGTTGTAGGCTCTACTGCTGCTATAATTATTATTGCTATTGTTGTTGAGGCTGCTATTCTTACTTTCTCCTATGATTATTGTTGTTGTTGCTATTGTCGTTGGTACTGTGTTACTATTAATGTTGATACCATTGTAGCAACTATGACTGCTAATGTCACATCCCCAACCACTCCAACTCTCACAGCGGAAATATTCAAAAATAGATTGGAGTTGATTAGGTGTGACGAAAAAGAACTACAAATTAAAATTTATTTAATCACAACAATAAGCCGTATGGCAGAAATAAACTGAATTTTACTACCATATATATAACACATCTTACAAAATTCTTCTACACACAAAATTAAACTATCACAACTATTTTCTATCCACAGATATTGTAGTTTTTGTATCATTATGTACATTGCATTTTATTCTACACAAAACTAAAAATAGTAAACAAAATGAGATGCTACTCGGCCTCGCCCTCCTTTACTATCCCCTTTGCTTCATCAAGTGCACCAAGTGATGTACTTGCCATAACATGGCAGGAGTCCGTTAGAACATACTCAGTAGATAAAACAATATTTCATAGAATAAACAAACAGAAGTAACAACACATAAAGACTGCACAGAATTGATATATTCATAAACAAACTAGAATCAAAGAAATTATCAAGTCCGTAATTACTTTATAGATTTAACAGTTCAATTTATTTCACTTTGGGCCCTGGGTTTCTCAACTAATCACCTCAAATGCCTTATCCATTTTTGGAGATCGTCACCTCCCCGTGAGTAACCTTTTCAAATCACATCACGGGACGTCGTCACGTCAATTATCATTAGGATCCTTTCTCAATGACTCTCATTAGCCATTTTTATGAAGTCGTCACCCCATCAGCCCCAAAAGGGCCTTGGACGCCGTCGCGTCAACATCATATAATTCAAGCTCGAGCTAGGCATGTGTGATTGCTTGT